>OW026366.1:141707580-142185869 GCA_932273885.2 Leucozona laternaria
ATTTTTTCATCTGTCAGTTTCATCAAAGTAATGGCTGTCACATTCTTTAGTTCCTTTTTTCTATTGATATTTAGACGGACAGACAAAAAAAAGTCTCATGGGCTTACCCAATAGTAGAAATTCTATGTAGATTATCTTTTAAACATCGATTTTGACAATTTCCTCTCTATACTTCCTTCTGCCATGAGTTTAACAGCTACGGTGGAGAATGTATGCAGAACGACTAAAGAAACTCAGTGGATAAGACATAAAAAGCATTTGTTCAGTTAATCCTGAGTTAAATCACCAAATTTGATGAGTTAACTTGGGTTTAACTTTAATCTCGCACTGAAAAACTGGACCTAAGACAAAAAAATAAACAGTCGAAAATCGTCATTTACTACGAATAATATTCAATGTGAGATCAAACACGGAATTAACCAAAGGAACCTTCATAAAAGAAATGATTTTATTAAAGTTCGATGAAAACAATAACTTCACTGTCTTAACTGTATATGAGAATTTTAATTACACACACCTTTAAAGAAAACATGTGTATTTTATATAAATAATCTTCCCATTTGATAAACCGATTAAAGAGTTTGTTAAGAAGTCATTAAAGCATCTGAGTTGTGTAAGCACTTTTTCTTAGAGTCAGACTCCTCTTAACGACTTCATGATAAGATATCAAAAATGTCAAATGAAAAGGACAGATTGAATAAAGTGTCAACAAAGAGTGAAAGAAAAAATATAACTGTAAACAATTGTGTTCGTTCCTTCACATTGAATTTCAATTTCACTGAATCACTTAGAGTTCTTATCGCGATTAAGAGTGATCACCTACAATAATTGTTAAAAGAGCTATGTAAAATCATAATTTCCAGATAGTTAAGTTTAAAAAAAGAAACAAATTTGAATATGAAGTTGTACACAGTACAAACGCGCAATTCAGAAACGTCGGATGAAACAAAACTTTTTTTCGTCAACCAAAGAGAAAACAAATACTTCTTGAAGATAAATTGTAAAGCCGTCATAAAGACGTTTTTATAAAAACATCAGAAAAATATCTTCATGATGTTTAAGAAAGAGTAAAAACAAATACTCTTAGTGCACTTTAAATATGCTACTTTTAAAATAGTTTTTAAGAGGGTATACAGAGAGTCAATATTAAACAAAATTGTTGTGAAGGTCTTTACGACGTTTGAAAGACTTTTTTGTAATAGTTGAAACATGCAACACTTATAAAGAGCAAATTAACTGGTCATAAAGTGGGATAGAATTCAGAAGATATAACTTACTGCTTGTTAAGAGGTGATAAATTTGTTTGGAATACTCTTTAAGAGTTAATGTGTTGCTTGGGTACTAACTTCCACTCACTATTAGTGTTATGCGCGACTATATGATTCGTTTTTACAAATTTATACAATTTTTTCGCCAAGCTGGGAAAGACAATGGCTTCTTTTCTACTTCTCCTATTATTTTCCCTATCCATGGATCGTTTGTGGGTTCTGAAATCCGGGATAAAACCGGTACACTTCTAGAGAGCATATCTGGCACCACATGATCCTTACCTTTGCGGTGAACAATGTCGAACTCCAACTGCTGCAAATGTACAGCCCATCGAGCCAGCCTACCGGCTGGGTCCTTCAACTTGCTCAACCATATCAAAGAGTGATGATCGGTACAAACCTTAAATCTCACCCCCTCTAGATATGGCCGCAACTTTTCTTTTGCCCGCAGAACAGCTAAGCACTCTTATTCTGTCTTCGAATAGTTCCTCTCATTCCTATTAAGTGATCTGCTCAAATAGCAAACCACCTTCTCTCCCTCCTCAAAGTCCTGTGTCAAGACAGCCCCAATCCAGAAATCAGAAGTATCAGTCTGAACGACAAATGGCTTCGAAAAATCCGGACACGTCAGGATGGGTGCAGCAACGAGACACTCTTTAGCTTTTCTAAAGCTTTCCTTACATTCCCTATTCCAATCAAAGTTCTTATATTTTAAAAAGGTCGGATAACGGCTTCACCAAACTAGCAAGGTTTGGGATAAATCTCCTGTACCAGGATACCGTTCCGATAAAACTCCTAACCTGCTTAACATTTTTTGGCGATGGAATTCCTAACATACTCTCTATCTTTTCTGGGTCCATGTGTAAACCGTTTCTGTCCACAACATAGCCCAAAAATTGTAAAGATGGCCTAACAAAATTACATTTTTCCCTACCTACTTTTAATCCTGCTTTAATTAATCTCTTAAAAATTTTATTCAAAATTTCCATATGCTTCTCAAAAGTGTCAGTCACGATGATGATATCATCGAGATAGACGAACACGTATGGTTCTAACTCAGGACCTAAAACAGTGTCTATAAATCTTTCCCAAGTTGCAGGTGCATTATGCAACCCGAACGGCATCCTCAAAAACTGAAATAATACCCTACCTGGAACTGTGGAAGCAGTATACTTTCTTGAATCTTTCTCAACTGGAATCTGCCAATATGCAGATTTTATATCCAGTGAGCTCAAAAACCTAGCATTATTTAATTTATCTAAGATGACCGTAATATACGGAAGGGGGTATGCATCCCTATCCGTACCCTCATTCAATTTCCTATAATCTAAACAAAACCTATACGTGCCATCTTTCTTTTTAATCATGACAATGGGAGAAGCCCATGGACTGTCAGATTTTGCTATTACCATCTTTCTTCTTAATCATGACAATGGGAGAAGCCCATGGACTGTCAGATTTTGCTATTACCCCCTCTTCAAGCATCTCTTCTAACTCTTTATCTATGAAAGTCTGAAACACAGGAGACACCGGATAATACCGTTGCCTTCTTCCGTCCTAATTTTGTGCTCCACCATCTTTGTGCACCCTAAGCCTTCTGGCATCTCTCTAAAAACTTCTTCCAAACACCTATCTAACTCTTTCTTCTGTGTCTCGTTCAATTCCGTTAAGTGATCCGCCATGGACATCGAAGCCAACGAACTTTAGTTCGAAAATGTCCATTTCCCCGATTTCAAATCCGGGACCACACCCGAAAGAGCCCAAAAATCTGCTCCTAAAATCAGTTTGTGGGGAAGGCGTGGAATTTAGAGACATTCCACAAGAATTGTTTTTTCTTTAACCCCAATTGGAAGTGCAGCTACTCCTTCCACTCCAATACCTCCAGCATCCGCTAAAATTACTCTGCCTAAGTTTGTTTTCCCTAAATTTATTCCTAAATCCTTTAAAATTTCCCATCCGTCCCTACCTATTAATGTGCTTGAAGCACCTGAATCTAAAGTCCTGACATATTTATACCATAAATTTCAATGCCAAGATACAGCCGTTGATCCCTAGCATTTTCTTCTAGCGTGAAATCCAAATTAATGTTCTTGGTTGTTCTCCGTAACAACCGAAACTGTTGAAAAATCTACACTAGGTGCGGCTCTAGCAAAGTCCTACTTCTATTATTTGGAGGGGGAACGTATGACTCGACGTTCGCTCTCACCGCTTCCAAATCTCGACCTAACTCTACTTAATCAGAAATGCAATTTGGTCTAGCCAAAGCAAGTTGCGTTTGGTAGAAAGGTGTGAAGTTCCGTTGGATCATTGACAGCTTCCTCCATTCTGATATTTGTTCGGAAAGCCTGCCGAACAAATTCTGCATCGTAGCCAAATAGAGGCCAATTGAATCGTCTCTCCATTGTGTGCGATGCCTAATCTCTTCTAATAACGAATCGTCGTAATTCGGTGGCAAGTACTCCAGTTCAAATTCCCTGACGAGTTCTAGATACGAATTAATAGAAAGCCAAACTGACCTAGACCATATCAACGGTTTTCCTACAATTAACTCTAACGCGGACCTAAAAAGTTGGGCTTCCGTAACACCACGGGATTGGCGCATTTCCTCAACCCTCTCTACGAATGCGTTCACGAAGGCACCACAGCGCTCACCAGTGAACTTAACATCCCACTTTTAAACTTGTTCTAATTTTTGCGTACTACCTGCTCTACAATTGGGTTTTCTAACTTACCACTTTCCCTAATGCCACCAGTTCTACCATCTGCCACCACTAAGCCCGTCGATGTACCGGCAGAAGTTCTCATCGACCTTGTTTGAGGTTCAGCTGAACGCTGATTTTCAACCTCCAAATTGTTTTTGTGTTCATTTTTTCTGTTTCTCCTCACTTCCATTGTCATCATCATCATCTTCATGAAGACGTTATTTTCTAAAGCAGAGCCTGCTTGCTCTTTTCTTGAAACTCATTCTCCGGTATATACCTATTTAGCCTACGTAACCCCCACTCTACTTTCGTCAGAATCTTCAAATACTCCTTTGAAGTTTCCGACTTCGGAGGATTTTCTAAAAGTTTCCCTAACTCTCCTAACTTTTTCTCAACCGCCATTTGATCCTGTTCAAAATTGAACGGATAAACGGGAGCTAAAAAAGAGAAATCAAAACTAATTGAAATTAAAAAAAAAATATTGCATCACGATGGCAACCCTATCCAGATTCCCAAAATGTTTTCTTTAAGAAAGAAATTAATCTCCTCAAATTTATAAGCAAATTTCACTTCCGTCCGTAGAAAATTTCAACTAAAAAAAAACATTCAGAACACCTTTTAATTCTTCTAAAAAAAACTTTTGACTCGATGTCCAAAATCGAATTGACCAATAGTAATTATTCATTTAACTCGAGAGTTATAAAATGGATTCTCAGAAAAAGTGCTCTTTGTCAAAGTTCACTTAATGTTCTCTTAAAATTCGCGAAATAATATTGCAACAAATTGGCCCCAAGTTGTCGAAACCGTAGAAATGGTCTTACTTTAAAAATGGGTCACGAGTCCTACAATATTACAGGGATAAAACAAAAAGAAATCAAGGGCCAACCGAATACTATTTTTTTTCAATCAACACTTATCAAACGAAATAACTAAACACTCTACTTATTTTTTCGTATATCTAACTTTTCCTTCCTACCTCTTTCCTCACTTATTCACCCCGTTCTGGCGACTCCAAATTAACAACTCCTTTTTTTCTCTAACTCCTTCTCCGAAACACTTTCAGAATAAATTCTCCACAATTTCCAAAATTTCGAAATTCTAATTTATAATTTATTTCCAACTTTTTGTATCTTTCTTTAAATTTCTCAAACTTTTTAAAACCTCTATCGGCTTAACTGGCCAGCCAAGAATTGGTTGGTCATGCGTAGCCCATTCGTCTTCCTTGGCCGCTCTCTCACTCACACACACACACTCTCAAACAAAAGCTTTCGTTTAACTCGGCTGCGGTACCACTCCGACGTTGAGTTGCATCGAAACCCTCTATCACTCACACATTCAATGGATTCCCCAAGTTGTTGGCGTTCTCCCCAAACTTGACGAATCCTCGGCCGTATTCATATATATTCACAATAGTCATTTTATAGAAAAGTAAATGAACTACAGAAAGTTGAAAATATTATTCTGAGCATTATCTCAGCTAGGCTACTCAATTTAATTTTCTGAACATGCTTCGAAGAAGGAGCCTTCAATTTAGTATCAAATTTCTAAACATTTTTGAGGAAAACGAAGGAGGAAGGCAAATACTGAAAGTGAACTACCTATCTACTGTTCAGTGGACCCTTGTGCAGATTTGGGGAATAGCGTTCTTTTCTACGGTCGATGTTAGATTAAGATTAATGTCGTTTTCGTTTGGATGTTTGGAGTACTCATTTTGCACTCCTTTTTCACTCCTACTACTCCAAAAGCCTTCGATTGGCTGTTCCGAGTAATGTTTTCGGAATGTTCTTCTGTTCCCAATTTCATAAAGGAGTAGAAAAGGAACACACAAGTTTTTCGTTGGATTACTTGTCAAAAGTGATAAATACTTGAAGAAGCCATTTTGTTAAATGGCGGCTTTGGGTAGTGTGTGTGTAAACTTAGAAAAGTCGGTGTTTTCATATTCGATTGGAATTAAAAAGGAGTAGAATAGACCGAAAATCCAATCGAAAACGACATAAATTTAGATTTTAGGATGGGCATATGTATATGTTTAAATAAGGAAAGTTACCTTTAGGTTGGTTTATAATTATATTGTTGCTGTGTTGTTATTTAATATCCACTAAAAGTGTATGTGTATATTTCGTTCTGTCATCGTATCTGAATGGTGTTAATTGTATTATGAGCTTCCTCACTCTCTCTATAGATCGCGTGCGAGTCTCCAGCCCATCAGCTGGTTCAACACGATCGGAACAAGTGTTACCTACATTGTCATCCTCTCCGCGTCACCCTTAAACTCCCAGAGGACAACGGACTCAAAATGGGGGTCGAAAAGTAGGAATGGTTGGGATGAAGAGGAAAACAGATATCAAGGGTTAGACCATGACCAAACAGCATGGTCAGAAGAAGGTTTTAAGTACCAATTAAAGAATGGTTTTTGTTACCGTAACAAATTCCGCCCATACCTAGAGGAGCGAAAACTGGCTTTCAGAAATGAGAGCGAAGTAACAAGGAATAGAAAAAAGGTTTAACAACACGAAAATGGAATACATACAATACTGTACAACATAACTAACTAACTCGATCACTCCAGGTGATAGTTAAGCACATCACAAAGCTTGAAAACTCTCAGTACCTCTTAGCGCAGCTCATCCGCTACGCGACTATGTACCTTTCTCGTCTACGGGAAATTAAGTCCCTACAAACGTACAAACGTAGGCCTACAAACTTAGGCGCTAATTTCGCCGTATAATAATTCACTGCTTCTGATAGGGTAAAGTTTCGTCGCCAAACCAATTCGTTCGGGAGGAATTGAACGTCTCTCCTACGAAGGTAGGAGAAAGAAGAAGAAGAGGGAAAACATTCCCTGCCTTCTTGGTTGCCGACTCCAACTTTTTCCCTAACTCATCCCTAAGCTTCCTAAACTGTTCCCTAGTATCGTCCGTATTATCGCCCCTAACATTCGGAATGATGGTTAAGGAATTATCTCGTCACCATTCCTCGACCAAAATTTGCGAAATACCTAACGAAATACCTAACACCTCATGCTGGGACCTGCGTATACTACACGCAACCTTCGCCCTATGATTTTCTGATACATACGGCCTAAGTGTCGTCATAATAATCTGGTTTATCCACTCCGCCGGATTGACCTGCGGGTGGTAATGCGCTGTAAAATTTATTGTCGAACCATAACTATCACATAGAGATTTTAATTCCCTACTTTTGAACTGCGGACCGTTTTCACAAATAACGAATTTAGGGACCTCGAATAACAAAAAGACATTGTCTTCCAACTCTTTGCAAACAGATTTTGCAGTTGCAAACCTCAAGGGAAACAATAGAGGGAATTTCGTGAAATAATCCACGGCGGTTAAAATATAAATGAAACCTCTACTCTATTTTGGAAGTGGACCAACTTAGTCCACGCAAATCATCTCCCAAGGATTGGTAACCTCTTTCCTCTCCGTCATCAACCCAGCCGGTTTTTCATTAATAGGTTTCACGCTTTGACAGATCTTACAATTTGTAACATATTTAGTGATATCTGACTTCATTTGTGGCCAGTAATATATATCTCCAATCCTAGTAAAAGCTTTCTTTACCAACATATGTCCTGCTAACGAATGGTCATGATTTTCAACTAAAATCTTTTTCCTATCATTCTTGGGTACTACTAACTTCCACTCACTATTAGTGTTATGCGCGACTATATGATTCGTTTTTACAAATTTATACAATTTTCTCGCCAAGCTGGAAAAGACTTCTTTTCTACTTCTCCTATTATTTTCCCTATCCATGGATCGTTTGTGGGTTCTGAAAGAGAGCATATCTGGCACCACATGATCCTTACCTTTGCGGTGAACAATGTCGAACTCCAACTGCTGCATACGTACAGCCCATCGAGCCAGCCCACCGGCTGGGTCCTTCAACTTCCTCAACCATATCAAAGAGTGGTGATCGGTAATAACCTTAAATCTCACCCCCTCCAGATATGGCCGCAACTTTTCTATTGCCCACAGAAAACCTAAGCACTCTTATTTTGTCTTCGAATAGTTCCTCCTATAATTCCTAACATACTCTCTATCTTTTCTGGGTCCATGTGTAAACCGTTTCTGTCCAAAACATAGCCCAAAAATTGTAAAGATGGCCTAAAAAAATTACATTTTTCCGTACCTACTTTTTATCCTGCTTTAATTAATCTCCTAAAAATTTCATTCTAAATTTCCATATGCTTCTCAAAAGTGTCAGTCACGATGGTTCTAACTCAGGACCTAAATCAGTGTCTATAAATCTTTGCCAAGTTGCAGGTTCATTATGCAACCCGAACGGCATCCTCAAAAACTGAAATAATCCCCTACCTGGAACTGTATACTTTCTTGAATCTTTGTCAACTGGAATCTGCCAATATGAGCTCAAAAACCTAGCTCTTTTTAATTTATCTAAGATGACCGTAATATACGGAAGGGGGTATGCATCCCTATCCGTAACCCCATTCAATTTCCTATAATCTAAACAAAACCTATACGTGCCATCTTTCTTCTTAATCATGATCATGACAATGGGAGAAGCCCATGGACTGTCAGATTTTGCTATTACCATCTTTCTTCTTAATCATGACAATGGGAGAAGCCCATGGACTGTCAGATTTTGCTATTACCCCCTCTTCAAGCATCTCTTCTAACTCTTTATCTATGAAAGTCTGAACCACAAGAGACACCGGATAATACCGTTGCCTTATTCCGTCCTAATTTTGTGCTCCACCATCTTTGTGCACCCTAAGCCTTCTGGCATCTCTCTAAAAACTTCTTCTAAACACCTATCTAACTCTTTCTTCTGTGTCTCGTTCAATTCCGTTAAGTGATCCGCCACAGACATCGAAGCCAACGAACTTTAGTTCGAAAATGTCCGTTTCCCCGATTTCAAATCGGGGACCACACCCGATAGAGCCCAAAAATCTGCTCCTAAAATCAGTTTGTGGGGAAGGCGTGGAATTAAGAGACATTCTATTAGAATTGTTTTTTTTTTTTTTTTCCTTAAATTTATTTCTAAATCCTTAAAAATTTTCCATCCGTCCCTACCTAATATTGCGTGAAGCACCTGAATCTAAAGACCTAACTTATTTATACCATAAATTTCAACGCCAAGATACGGCCCCTGATCCCTACCATTTTCTTCTAGCGCGAAATCTAAATTAATGTATTCCGACTGGTTACCAGTAGGCAACCTATCAGAATTTAACGGAACTCTCATCCAAGTGACTCGAAAGTTCGTCTCCCGTTTCCCGAACATTGTTGGCAGTAACTCCAACCCTACCACAACCATAACAACGCCTAACAGCGGAACACCTAGGTACAGCGGAACACCTAGGTAGCAGAACACCTAATTACTGGCCCTGCATTATTAGTTGAAAATGGGTTCGAAGTTTGCTGCTGTCAAACAATTTGGTTGCTTCCAGTAACAACCGAAACTGTTGGAGTCTGTCCCTGTCGAACACTTTGGTTGTTCTCCGTAACAACCGAAACTGTTGAAAAATCTACACCTACGTATGCTATTTCCAGCTCTAGCAAAGTCCTACTTCTACTATTTGGAGGGGGAACGTATGACTCGATGTTCGCTCTCACCGCTTCCAAATCTCGACTTAACTCTACTAAATCAAAAATGCAATTCGGTCTAGCCAAACCAAGTTGCGTTTGGTTGAAAGGTGTCAAATTCAGTTGGATCATTGACAGCTTCCTCCATTTTGATATTTGTTCGGAAAGCTTGCCGAACGGTTTTCCTACAAATAACTCTAAAGCGGACCTAAAAAGTTGGGCTTCCGTAACACCACGGGATTGGCGCATTTCCTCAACCCTCTCTACGAATGCGTTCACGGAGGCACCACAGCGCTCACCAGTAAACTTCACATCCCATTTATAAACTTTTTCTAATTTTTGCGAACTTACTACTACCTGCTCTACAATTGGGTTTTCTAACTTACCACTATCCCTAATGCCACCAGTTCTACCATCTGCCACCACTAAGCCCGTCGATGTACCGGCAGAAGTTCTCATCGACCTTGTTTGAGGTTCAGCTGAACGCTGATTTTCAACCTCCAACTTATTTTTGTGTTCATTTCTCTGTTTCTCCTCACATCCATTGTCATTATCATCTTCATAGTCTTCATTATTCTCTAAAGCAGCCATTGCTATAACTTATTTATTCTTAAGAGCCTGCTTGCTCTTTTCTTGAAACTCATTCTCTGGTATATACCTATTTAGCCTACGTAACCCCCACTCTACTTTCGTCAGAACCATCAAATACTCCTGTGAAGATTCCGACTTCGGAGGATTTTCTAAAAGTTTCCCTAACTCTCCTAACTTTTTCTCAACCGCCATTTGATCCTGTTCAAAATTGAACGGATAACCGGGAGCTAAAAAAGAATTCCTACGTTTTAACTTCCCGAGCGATTTTCGCATTTCCTCAACTGTCCCTAAAGGTAAACCTCGCCACTCCATCTCAAAAGCGAGTTCGTTGTGACAATCTATTCACCTCCAAAGTAAAAGAAACTCAAGAACAAAATAATCAAAAAAAGATGCTTTAAAATGCCTAATAAGAGTGCTTTTAAATGCACTGAAAAACTTTTAAACTTGTAAGGAAAAGTTCTGAAAATGATTTAAGAACGCAGAATAAAAACTAAAATGAATTAAAGAAAATTTCAAGAGAAATCAAAACTAATTGAAATTAAAACAAAAATATTGCACCACGATGGCAACCCTATCCAGATTCCCAAAAAAAATTTTACTTTAAGAAAAAAATTAATGTCCTCAAATTTATAAACAAATTTCACTTCCTTCCGTACAAAATTTCAACTAAAAAAAAACATTCAATACACCTTTTAAATCATCTAACCGGAACTTTAATTTTGAAATCAACGCACAGAATAAATTCAAATCTTAAGTTTTAAAATACGTATCTGTCAAAAATCTCCCAGGGAAACTCTTAAAAACGCAAGTATGCTAACTTTTAAATTTCAACTCTCGAGTTAAAATTTAAAATAGTGAAAAAAACAAATTTCAACTGCTCACTCAACTCTCAAGTTTGTGTCAACTCTAGAGTTGGCCAACTCTCAAGTTTGTGTCAACTCTAGAGTTGGCCAACTTGAGAGTTTGATAAATAGTGAAGTTGATAAATAGTGAAGAAAATGGCTCTTAGATAGCTTGCACATAGGGGAACTAGCGCCATGGATAGACTTAGATTCCGAAGAGTTTCAAACCGAAGAGTACAAAAGTCTGATGAGAACGATTCAAGATCACCAGGAAGAACTTCCCGATTTGAAAATTAAGGATTCGTACGTATATACACGTGCACTTCCCCTAAACGGCGATGAATCGCTTTTAGAGAACACCCTGCGACTGTGGGTACCTTCCGGATTAACCGAGAGCATGATCACAAAGGCACATAATCCACCACAGGGTGAAGTGGCGAAAACTTTGTACCGCATACGAGAGTATTTTTAGTGGCCAATTATGACCGTCCTAATTCGACAGTTTGTTATCCAATGCGAAATATGTAAACAGTGTAAGTCAAGTGCAACGTCCACCAATATATAATAGCTTTGTTACCGACCTTCCGTTTCAAAAAATCTATAAAGATTTTATCGGGCCATACCCGAGATCGAAATCAGGAAACTCGTTTGTTTTCGTGGCTTTGGAGCATTCTTCTACATTAGTTTTTCTCAAACCATTTCGTTATGCTAACTCGTTATGCTAACTCGGGTAGCGAAATTAAATTTTTCATTCGTACGGAGTACTTCAAATTCTACATTCAGACAACGGAAAACAATTCTTGCAAAAGACTTTGAAAAATTCCTGGAAAAATATGGAGTACGCCACTTCAGAACCGCGAACTATGCACCACAATCGAATGCGTCCGAGAGAGTCGACAGGACGTTTTTAGCCGCAATACGTTCTTTTTTGAAGGAGGATCAGCGCAATTGGGACGTTCACTTAAGTGACATCGCATGCGCGTTGTAGAGTTCAGTGTATTCTGCTATCGGGGTGTCCGCATATTTCGCCCTGTTCGGGACAAATATGATGACGCATGGAAGCAGCTATACACTGGGCCAGAAATTGAACGCGGTGGAAGAATGGAAAACTGTTGACGCTACCCAGACAGGAGCGTCTACAGCTAATACGCGCCAAAATAGAAGAGGGTATTACAATGGCAAACGAAATGTAAATTATATTCCGGGTCAAAAGGTATATATATATAAGCGCAACTTCATCCTCAGCGACTCTTCGAAGCGCCTATCAGCCAAATTATGCCCGAAATGCATAAAATGTCGGATGGTTAAGTCGCTAGGTAAAAGCATTGAATAAATTCACATAGAAGGGACACCGGAATTTTAGTCCGCTAGATGGATGCCCTAAAAAATGTACTGTCGCCAATGCTGCGACGAATAGCGAGTGAATTCAACAACCATTGAATTTTTTCCACTGATAGAATTGTGCGCGAGGAAATTTTGAGGGATATTTTTGTTTGAATGAAAGGAAGGCAACAACAAAAACAACCCGTTTTGGTTTTGCTGTTGGACTGGTGTCTACATGCATGTTTGGCCGACGAAATGTATTTGTTAATTATAAGGGTTGTTTTTTTTTATTATGTGTTGATTCTGATCATGTTGTTGTTGCTTGTATGAAATTGGGGATGATGAGTAAGGGTTGTTTTTTTATTTTTATTCATTCTGAAATATTTCTGCTGCTTAAATGCAATTGGGATGGTTATGGTTCAATTTTGTTGCGTTTTTTTTTTTCAATTTCAAAGACATTTTTATTTATTTTAACTTTTAAGTCTCATTTAGAGATCCCGTCTTGTGTTTGTTGAGCGTGGTTTTTAATGGTTTATTTTATATCCAATTTTTATTTTTGTAGATTGCGGATTGCCTTGCGCAGACGTATTGCATCCGCCGATCAGGTTCGAATCAACACGGCTGCTCTGCGCAATGAAAACACCAGTAACACCTTTGGTAATGCGTTAGGACTCGCCCTAGAACTGGGTAGAGTAAGTCCTGGAGCCCGTATGCTGGGCGTAGATGAGAAGTGGACACGCCTTAAGAATACTGTCATTAGTACTGCCAACTCTATCTTAGGTAGCAGTCGTAGAAATCAGAACGACTGGTTTGATGATGAATGCAAGCTAGCGACTGAACGTAAGAATGTTGCGTACCGAGCAATGCAACAATCTCATAGAACGCGGGCACGCGAAGACGAATATAAAGAGCTCAGAAGAATTGAAAAACGGCTTCACATACAGAAAAAATCAGCCTGGGAGAAGAACATAATCTGTGAAATAGAGAAAAGCCGAGAGCGAGGTCCGCACCAGGCGCGGAAGTTCTACCAATCCGTCCGAAACATGACGCAGTACACACCACGCTGCACATACTGCAAGGACGGAGAGGGAAATCTGATCACCGATCCTCAAAGCATACTGGAGCGATGGGAAGTGTACTTCAATGAATTGCTAAATGGTCAGCTCACTGCAGAAGTGGAGGCTCCACTACTTCAAGAAGAGTACCCTATGTTGCCGCCACCAAGCATAGAAGAGGTTGAGAAGGCTATAGGCCGGCTAAAGAAAAACAAAGCCGAACTATTTCAACATGGTGGGCCAACTTTACGTCAAGCAATTCATGAGATTATAGTGCACGTGTGGGAGCATGAAGAAATTCCAGAAGACTGGCGAAAAGGTATAATTTGCCCCATACATAAGAAGGGAGATGTCACAACGTGCAGCAATTATAGAGGTATCACGTTGTTGAGTACCGCCTATAAGATACTCTCCTCTATCCTACAAGACCGGATAACCCCATACGCTAAAACAATCATCGGACAATATCAGTGTGGTTTCATTCCAGGCAAATCAACAACTGATCAGATCTTTACCCTTAGGCAGGCGATGGAAAAATGTCTAGAATTTAACATCCCAACATACCATCTGTTTATAGACTTTATGGCCGCCTACGATAGCATAGCCAGGGTAGAACTTTACAAAGCCATGAGAGAATTCGGCATCCCAAATAAATTGACACGACTATGTAGGTTGACCATGATTAACGTAACAAGCCAAGTAAAAATAGCTGGATTGCTATCCAAACCAATCAACATCTTTAATGGACTCCAACAAGGGGATGGTTTGGCCTGCCTCCTCTTCAACCAGGTGTTGGAGAAAGCAATCCGTGACTCTGGTACGGCAACAAGAGGAACCATCGTCAACAGGTCCAGCCAGATACTGGCTTACGCAGACGACATCGACATCATCAGATCGAGCAGGCGGCACAAAATCTGGGGCTGCACATTATTGAAGGTAAAACAAAGTACATGGTGGCGTCGAATGCGAGAGGAACAGTTGGTCAAACAAGAAGAAGAATACGCGGGCGGCTTCTCAAATCCAACAGAGCCTATTATAGTCTGTCAAAGCTCTTCAAATCCAGAAATCTCACCATAACTTCAAAACTGCTGCTGTACAGGACCATGGTCCTGCCAGTACTCACATATGGATCCGAGACTTGGGTGCTTAGCAAAAGGCACTCCGACCTTTTAGCCGCGTTCGAGATAAAAGTCTTAAGGAGAATTGTTGGCCCCATATGTGAGGAAGGACGATTCCGGAGACGGTACAATCATGAATTGTACGCAATCTACCTTGAAGCGGATATCGTGACAAAAATTAAGCTCGGTAGACTCCGGTGGGCAGCGCACCTAGCTCGCATGAGCGAAGAGGAACCTGCTCGGAAAGTTCTTTGTGGTACATTCTATGGTAGACGACAGCGTGGTAGACCATGCTTGCGCTGGAGAGATGGCGTAGACCAGGACGCCCGGAGCCTTGGGGTGCGCAACTGGATGGCGGCGGCTCGAGACCGGGATGGGTGGAGAGACTTGTTGAAGGAGGCCAGGACCGGACCCCGGTTGTCGAGCCGACGATGATGATGATGATGGGAGTCTTTATTTTATCTATTTGCAAAAACTTAGTTTAGTTGCAGGTAGTATTATATGAGTATACAAAAAATATAGCCCGTGTTGCAGATATGCAATATGCATGAAAGAAAATTATATTATATGAAGGTTTTTATAATACAAATTCTATATACTACTGAAATACATCAGCCAAGTAGAAGACTTAGCACTATTTAATTGGACTTGTTGAATTATTGATTCAAAATAGCTTTTAACGGCCGTTAAAAGCTATTTTGAATCGTAAATTATATTATTTAAACTGGCAAATTGTTTTAAACCAACAGAATTAGAAAGAAATTGATTAAAATACTTTGAAACTGTTTTAACCCAACGCGATGTACACCATCTGATTTCTTATGCATATAAATCTTAATTTACGAGAAAAAAAATTTGAAAATCGTAGGAGCGGTTTTAAAAATAATTAATTTCGTTAACATTTTTAAGAAAAAAAATTGGTACGCCAATTTTAAGTATTTTTTAATATTGAGTTAAAAATTGAAATTTACAAAAAAATCTGCTACCAGTTTTCGAAATATCGAATTTTCAAAAAACAATTTCATGAATTTTTTGTTAAAAATCCAAAAGTTATTTTTTAGAAAATTTTGATACGCACTTTTATTTATATTTGTTACAAGCTAATGTATAAAAAATCCAGTTCTGTTCGGTTGATCAGATATTGAGATAGTCGAAAATCAAAGAAACCGTTCTATGAGAGGTACTGTTAATAAACGTAAAATATAAAATATAAAATTTTGGGGAATGTCCCAAAAACGCTAGGTACTAAGTTTAAAGAAAATCGACCTATCCGTTTAGGCTGTAGTCGAACAGACAGACAGACAGACCGACGTTTTTGCGAGACCCACTTTTTTCGACTTATCTACCATCGTAATGTCAAGTTTGATCAAAATCTCGAGTTCAATTTTTTGTACGAATTCATAACTTGCCATATAGCACCTATATTCGCAAGTAAAAATATGTGTGCTTAGAGATTAAGTAATAATACTAGGAATAAAATTTCAAATAAAGGTCTTTTTCTTCTGCGCTCCATTTTGTGCGATCTTTATGGACAATTTGGCTTCTAACAAAAGTTTGCACGCTTTTTGTTTTTCTCTCTAAAACCTCATTTAAAATGGTATTACAAGTATTATAAGTGACTGGTTTAAGTTGTTTTGCGTTCTGTGATTTCAGTAGCTTTTCTATTGGAACTCTATCCGCGGTAGGCGATGTTGGTGACAAAGATCGGTTTGGACATACATCATTCACATTTCTTTCTATGTTCTTAGAAATATTTGAATAAAATTTATGTGGTAGTTTTCTATTAAAATGAAGAACTTCAGCATCTTTATTTGATATAGAATATAGGGCAATTTTAGAAAAAAATGACTTAAAATGAAAAAAAATTATTAAAAACCGACGGCAACACTTACAATGAAGTGCTACACCGGTTTTGAAAGCCAGAAACCTTTTTATTAATATCAATAGTTTTTGAAAAATTCGTATGCAAACTCAAAATTTTGATACAAAAATGAAAAAAAAAATACATACCAATTTTTTCAAAATTTTGAAATGAAGTGTTAAATTGGCTTTTTGTAGTCAATGCCTATATTATTTCTAAATCGAACACAATGACGGGAGGGTTTTATGTTTTCTAGTTTTTGAGAAAATTGAAAATTACTATAACTACTTTTTTATGAGATTTTTGTTTTTTGGTATTTGCGGTGATGGCACCAGTACGATAACAAGGGCGCCCAAAGTAATAACGGATTTGTATAGAAGGTTAAAATACAAGCATTTTTTGCTATGGGAGCGGGGTTTATCTCATTCAGTTTGGGCGGGAGGGGCAATTTTCGAAAAATTACTTAAAATTAAAAAAGAAAAGATTTAAAAACAACGGCAATACTTACAATACAAAATTATAGGTTTTCAGAAAGCCAGAAACTTTTTGTTTTGTCATTTGTCTGAACCTAGTTATTCTCAAACTAAAAATTTATTAAAAAGAGCTTCTTTTTTGTATTCAAAGTTGTAAAATTAAGTACTGAATTTTCAACATCTTAAAATTATTTGATGTCCCTTTAAATTCATAATCGAACACTGAAAACTAGATGGTTTTATGACTTCAAGTTTGAAACAAGGTTCTGGAGGTGGATCTAGAATCAGGACATAAGTGCTGGAGGTGGGTCTGGAACTTGGATAAAGGCCACATTTCTTTTTGAAACAAGGTTCTGCAGGTGGATCTGGAACCAGGGCAAAAGTTTTGAAGGCGGGTCTGGAACTTCGTTAAAGGACAAATTCAAAAAAAAGTTCTGGAAGTGACTCTGGAACTCTGGAACAGATGATCATTTTTTTTTTGGAAATAAAAAATCTTTCATAAACTTAGTTTTACAAATTAAAAAACAATGGCGCAAATTTTTAAACAGTCCTCGTTTAAGGAATAAAACCGACCCTAGTAAACGCAGTCGTTTAGTTGCGAGCCCTTGTCTAACCTTTCCTTAATTTTAAACACTTTAAACAACTCTTCTAACTAATGAAGTGTTTTAAGAGCATTTGTAGGGTTTTAAGCCCATTTGTAGGGTTTTAAGGGCATTTGTAAGGTTTTTTTTAATGATTTATCGTAGAGCATTCGACTGCAGATCGAGAGATCCCCGGTTCAAATCCGGGTGTCGCCTTTGAAAATTAATTTTTTTCTTTTTTTTAACTCCCCTTTAGCTATTTCACCTTTTCAGCTAAGATGACGGGCGATTTTGTGAGCAGAAAATGATTTGCCGCGATATGGCAGTCCAACACTATGTACCACATTTTTTTTTGTTTTTGTTGGGGCGGTCGACCGAATACAAGTTTGTATTGTATATTGTTTGGTGTCGTAGTCTATTGAATTGGGGGTGGAGATGGTGTTCTTTTGTCGTGGTAATGGTTACTGGGTGCATGCACCACAAATTAAAGCTAGGACAGTTTTCGTGATTGTTGATTTACATGCTTAAAATCTTCATCAAACATTTTTCTTTAAATTTTTCTTATGAAATTACAAACGTTGAATGGATATAGAATACTTTAAAAAAGATAGAGAAGCATTTTGCTGCTTTTAGTGCTTTAGTGTTAAAGTATACTTTATTTCGTTTAAAATTATCAAAGACTGGACTCTCATTTATTTATGATTTAGAGTAGGTTTTAAATGTTTAAAATTTTGCGCCAATGCTTTTTTAACTCCCTTTTTCGGTCCTCTAAACCGCTCACGTATAACTCCGTTCAATCGCCAGGTAGGAAACTATGCCAACAGTTTTCTAGTGCAATGGTACTTTGGGTGGCCCGCTGCGCGGGTTCTAAGGATTTTAACTACCTTTTTCAGGTGGTCATCTCATTGCTCCGTTTTTTCAATATTGTTTACTCTTTTTAAATTTTTTTTTTTACATCTCATTTTTTTCGTTTTTTTTTAATTTTTCCAAAAAAAAGTTGAAAAGTTAATTTTTTTTAAATATTTTTTTCAAAAAAAAAATTCCATCTCTGTCCAGGTCCAGAACCACCTTTGTCCAGATCCAGCAGTCCAGGAAAATTCTTCCAATTGTACTATTTTATTCGAAATAACCATCAAAATTCTTTCAATCGTATTTTCAGCGTACTGCGGGATTTCGCAACGATCTCATCAACAACTTGTCAAGATATTTCTCGATGCTTCTTTGCTTAAAGTTTGCGCATTAGTTTATGAAACTTTGCAAAAATAAACAGTTGGCGACTAAAGTGACGCTAAATATTTGCGTTTGTGAACGTTTGACTCAAAGGATCGAGCATCATTATTGCAGTGATGCGTTTATGAATTTACACCTGGTTTTTTGGCAGATTCATTTCCAAATTAATTTCCTATTAACAACTGTTCTCAATTACTTTTAAATATCAGTACAAATAAGTTAGTTTTCTCATTTTCTATGGTCAGTTGAAAAATCAAAAAAGGATTGTGTTGATACCGATATAAGCCTTATCTGCATATATAAAATGTTATACATACGTCATATAAAACACTCTTACTCGGTGATAATATTTGTTTGTCTTTTGAAAATATTAGTTTTTATAAATCAAACAAAATTAAAAAATCGCCAAAACCCACTAAAGAAGTTATGGCGGAATCTTTGGGTACATTGCGTAAAAGGTTTATACCTACAACCATATATACATATCTACATATACGTACTTATATTTTATAATATAATTAATTTATAATAAGGTACTCTTTTCCAACTTTCATTCCATTTGATAATTTATGATCAGTTTGAGCAGAACGATTTGATTTTAAATTAAATAATTAAAGGAGGCACCTATATTATGTAGATTTTCAAATCTGAAACTAAAAGAGAAAATATCTTTTCAAACTCATGTGGCATGTCACTCTTAAAAAAAATATATTCAAAACAATATTGAACAATCAATATTCACCTTCCTCATTTGAGAAAACAGAAAAAATACAAAACACACCCGTAATGAACCTATCTACCTACCTACATACTCAGGAACCTCTTAAAGAAAAATAAATTTTGTCTGCCGAACGCTCTCCATTGGCCTTGAACGGCATTTTCAACACCAAAACCTTCTTTTCGTTCTTGTTGTTCATTTCAAAGGAAAAAAATAAATACCTTCTTTTCTTTCTCCGACCATATGTAGATTGTGAATAAATTTTTACAAAGGGAAATATAGCTCAGCGTATGTATGAACCAAACAACAATTAGTTGTGTTGCCGTTTTTGACCACCAATCACCGAGGGCTGAGTTTCTCGGTGTCTACTTCTATTTGTATTTATTCAATGGTAAAAGCATGTACGAGCTCGAGAACCTAGCTGGGAAAAGAATTGGTATCTTTCACGCGAAAAATTTAAAACAATATAATATTATTACGCAGGCAGAGGCGACATTAGTTCATCACAGGTGTCCGTACTATAGTACTTCACGTGTATACATCAGGAGTTAGTTGAGTTTATTGAACTATCATAGGCAATGTTCGATTTCCTAGGAAAGCATTTAAAATAATTATCCTCGTGGTTGTGTTACTAAGCGAAAATTTGCTGGGCGGTATTTATGTATTGATGTTCGTAATTGTCTATTTACTTTTTCGGTAATTGGTCTCGCCCAATTATGCCGTTAACGATAACACCACGTACCTGAACAACTGTGATAACGTAACGTTTCCAACATCTGCGATATTTTATTCAATAGTTAGAAAGAAGTCTGTCTATTTATCCAACACTGTGATAACTTAACGTTTCCAAGATCTGTGATAATTTATTCAATAGTTAGAAAGAAGTTCGTCTATTTATCCAACATCTGTGATAACTTAACGTTTCTAACATCTGTGATTTTTTTATGTTCAATAGTTAGTGTATATATTCAACGTCGGTGATATTACGGCTGTAGTCACACTAAATTTCTATTTATTTATCATCTGTGATTACTTAACGTTCCCAACATCTGTGATATTTATCCAATAGTTAGTAAGAAGTCAGTATATTTATTAAAGATCTGTGATATTACGGCCGTAGACACATGGAAACTTTAACTATTCAACAACCGTGCTAATACTAACTAAAAAATATAACATCTGGGAAGCTTAAACGTCTCGAGAGAAACGTCGTAAAACGACCTCATCTTCTAGTTAGGCCTGAATATTTTTTGATGTGTAAACATCTATGCTGGCGGTAGTGAAAAAAAAAGTCTATAAAATTCTCCTCACTCCTATAAAATGGATAACATCTTCTCTCACCCGCATGTTACAAAGGCTGCAATATATTTGAAGGTCCTCACGATGAGGAATGAAGTTGAGGCTTACAAGCTCACCTCGCAATTTGAAAATTGCCGAAATTAGAATTGTAAAACTCTCAATAGTTAAGTGTTAATTCCGCTTATTAATCGCGCTAACTCGGTGAGCGGCCTTTGATGGTCAGATATGGAATGCGATCTTAACTCAATCCATTTGCCACACTCACCGAGCTGCACAAGCAGGACCTACCCTAACACTAACACTACCATGAACAGAAGGGATTTTGCCTGCTCATATTCCTAATTTCATCGATGCACCGTTTGACTGTTAACAGAACATAATCATATTCGTTTTGAAAATAATTTCGTTCACATAGATTGAGTTGAAGTTGGCTGTAAATTGCTCTATGCACTGAAGAAGTGGCTTCACTTATGCTGTCGACTCTTAACTTTTCATCAAACGTCGAGATAAAGTTAAAAAGAACCTCTCTGGTGTGCCTTGAACTAGTTTGCCCTCCTAAATTTAGTTCAAGGTTCAGTCCACAATATTCAGCAAGCTCTCTCAGTTTTCCATACCAAAGGTTCTTTTTTTCAGCAGTATGAAGTGCTATAATTTTTGGCAGTCTTACGTCTGGCATGTCGAACACCTTAGCTAAATATTCTACATGGAGCTTAAGAGTTTTGACAAAAAGTGGTGATAGTCCTGTTTCAATGGTGATCATGTAATTCGGGGTATTCCTCGGTAATTGAAAGCATCTCTTCACATAATATCTTAGCAGCTTTTCTACTGTCTCGTAACTTTCATATCCCCAGGTCTGAGCAGCGTACATCATAATTGATTCGGCCACGGCTAAAAAAACTTTATATTTAACACTATGAGACACCAGCTTATTTGAGAAACACTTTCTCCATGTTGCACTTATCGCACTTTTAGCTCGTATTAGCTTACTTCTCGCCTGAAATTCGTGCAGTTTTTGTTTGACCTCTATCCATTGGTATAGTCGTTCATTCAAAAGAGAGGTGAAAACCTTGTACGAAGCATTGAGCAAAGATATTCCACGATAGTTGTTTGGATCATTAATGTTTCCTTTTTTGTGGACAGTTAAAATCACTGCTTCCTTGAATTGATTTGGAATTTGGCCAGTTTCAAAAATTCTATTAAAGGTTTGAGTAAGCCTTTCGATAAGATCAGGAGTTCCGTACTTTAAAAATTCAGTTGTAATTCTATCAGCACCTGGCGATTTTCCATCTTGAAGTCTGTTGATGATGCCATGAACTTCTTCATACGTTAAAGGAGAATCCAAAATAGGATCGGTGTAGGAAGGTACTGTATATTGAAATTGTGGGCTGATATTTATTGGATTCAAAAGTGTTTGGAAGTGCTCAAACAATAAACCAGCACTAAGATCGACGCTGATCTCCAGTTTCTTGCCGTTTAGGGTTTTAATCCCTTTCCAGAATTCTTTTGAATTTGTACAAAAAGTGAGTTTTAAGGCTTCATTTTCGTTGAATTTAATTTTTTTCATTTAACATAAATCTTTGAAGGCGGTATTAGCTTCTATATACCATATATAACTAGCTAGGCAGAAATACCTTAGTGTTTTTTTTTTGTACAAGCCAAAAAACCATACAGAAATAAAAAGCGGATTCAATTAAATTCGAGCCCAACTTTTACTACGAGTAATCACACAAAATAGCATTGGAACAAAATACCATTAATTAAGACATTTTTGTTTGTTAGTACATTATTTATTAATTCGTTAAATACCAACGCTAAGCACAATACAAATTTATACATTGCATATAGGTTGTATATATAGGGTGATTTTTAAGCTGGTTTGGTTTTGGCAACACTGGTTTTGACAGCTGACGTGTGTTTAGTACCTTGTGTCACTGTCAAACAGCTTCAGTTTGGTTTGCAATTTAACCATGGATCGTCTTACAAATGAACAACGCTTGCAAATTATTGAATTTACTATCAAAATTCGTGCTCGGTTCGAAATGTTCATCGCGCGCTGCTTGTGTTCAGCGATGAGGCTCATTTTTGGTTGAATGGGTACGTAAATAAGCAAAATTGCCGCATTTGGAGTGAAGATCAGCCAGAAGCATTGCAACAGCTACCAATGCATCCCGAAAAAGCCACTGTTTGGTGCGGTTTATGGGCCGGCGGCATTATTGGGCCTATTTCTTCAAAGATGATGCGAATCGCAGCGTTACTGTCAATGGTGAACGCTACCGAGCGATGATAACAAACTTTTTTTTGCCCGAAATGGAAGTTCTTGACTTGCATGATATGTGGTTTCAACAAGACGGTGCCACATGCCACACAGCACGCGAAACAATGGCGTAATTGCGAGGCGAGTTTGGTGAACAGTTAATTTCACGTTTCGGGCCGGTCAATTGGCCGCCTAGATCGTGCGATTTGACACCATTAGATTATTTTTTGTGGGGGTATGTCAAGGCTAATGTCTATAGGGACAAGCCCGCTTCGATTGACGCACTGGAAGCCAACATCCATGCATTCATTCGTGAGATACCGGCCGATATGTGTGAAAGAGTATGCCAAAATTGGACTCAGCGGATGGGCTACCTGAGACGCAGCCGCGGTCAACATTTGCATGAAATTATCTTTAAACATTAAATTGCAAGGTTCAAACTATCGATTCAAATAAATATTTTATTCATTTTTTCGAATTTTTTGTTTTTTTTTTTAAAAAAAAGTTCTAAACCTCTTAAAAAATCACCCGTTATATATTTCAATATTATATTACAAAAATTTTCTTTAAATTTGATACATTTTAAATTGTCATTAATTGATAAAATCAAAAAGTAATATTTATTGAAAACTGAAATCAATTGATTTAGAGGACTATTAACACCATAGTTTGATCTACTGAATATAGGACATATAGGTAGCTGTCTTCTTATGCTAACTTGACTAAAGCTGAAATTTAAACGACACAGAGCTGATGAAGATGTTATTGAACCGTTCACTATTCCAATAATGTAACATATGTAGTTGTAGGTACTGTCTATGTTTTGAGCGCAAAGGCATGTTATCAACTTAAGCCTCTGAATATAGCGGGGTAGAGACGTTCTTTGGGACCACGGAAGAAAATGAAGACAGAAATGCATAAACCTCCTCTGTACCGCTTCCAATCTATTGATGTGCACAGAGTAGTATGGCGCCCATACGACACATTCGTATTCAAGGACTGGTCTCATAAAAGATTTAAAAAGAAGCTTGAGGACATAAGGATCTTTAAAGTCACGACAGAATCGCTTGATGAATCCAAGCATTTTGTTGGTTTTGTTAATAATTAAGTTTAAGTGTTCAGTAAATGTTAATTTAATGTCGAGAATTATGCCCAGATCAGAGAATACAGACAACCTACACAGAGGAGAGTTATACTAGTTTTTTTGCGTGTAAAGCACATACTTTTACATTTGTCAATATTCAATAAAAGATGGTTAATATTGCACCATTCTCTAAATTTATTTAAATCTTTTTGCAGAAGCAAACAGTCCTCAATAGAGGTTATTTTTTATAAAGTTTTATATCGTCAGCAAAAATAAGAACCGAGGAATGTTGTAAGAACGAAGTTAAATCATTAATAAATAATATAAACAATAAAGGACCCAAATGGCTGCCCTGAGGAACACCAGAGTTAACATTAAATTGGTTAGAACATGCACTAAGAAAAGTAACACAGTAATTTCTGTTTTGTAAATAAGACGATATCCACATTAAAAAACATTCATTAAAACCCAGATTATTTAATTTATTAATCAATGTTTTGTGATAAAGCTTGTCAAAAGCTTTACTAAAATCAGTAAATATACAGTCAACTTGTTTTCGATCTTCAAAAGCATCCAGACAGAAAGATGTAAAATGAAATAAATTTGTAACGGTTGACTTTTTTTTTTACGAAACCGTGCTGACTGTCACATATAATAGAGCTGCAGTTAAAAGACCAGAAGTTACAAATAATAGACTCTAAAAGTTTTGGAATTACTGAAAGTTTGGCACTAGGACGGTTGTTTGTTATATTTTTCTTAGATACTTTTTTGTGAACTGGAGTTATGAAGGCACTTTTCCACAACATTGGAAAAATTGAAGTACTGAGAGATTTATTAAAAAGAACAAATAGGGGGTAAGACAAATGAGATACACATTTTTTTAACACACAGGACGGGACGCCATCTGGGCCAGGACTAAAATATTCATCAAGTTTTAGAATGTTTTCAACAATACATGACTCGGAAATAGCAAAATTAATTGAACTGAGGTGCGAATAATTTTGTGAGGAAGTTGGTATGGTTAATGGTTCATTATAATTAGGGTCTAAGAAAGCATCTTTGAAGAAATTAGCAAACATGTTAGAGATTTCTTCAGAATTATGGCTTGTTATATTATTATAGGACATAGAGTTGGGTTAGCAGTATAAGTCTTAAGTTAATAGTGCCTCCTATTTCCTAAAGACGGTTGTCGTTTTACTAAAACCAGAGTTAAACGACATGGCTCTAGAAAGTTCACTTGGCTATAAGATAAAACTAAAACTTCAGTGCTCTCACCGCTCTTCATCCTTCTCGCCATTATTACAATATTTTTATTTTGCAGCGCCAATTGGAGCTTCTAGAGCCGAGTCGTTTTAGAAAAACGACAACCGTAATAAGGGTGACGTTTAGGTTCGTATGGAGAAAATAAGCCAGATAAACCGACATAAGCAGTTATCTTATGAGCTAAAAACTTGCCTAATCTGGTGTTTACAAAGAACATTTCCGAGAACGAATTTAACTTACTCAGCGAAGTCGCACTTTCAGTGCGGGCGGAGTCATTATTTAAGAGGCGATGCTGTATACGGAAACGTACATAAGTACATACACCTGTAAGTAGGTTTATTGAGAAACAGGCGCTGCATTTCAAAAGAAAAGGGTACTTTAGCCCGGCTTGCACATAGTGGGGTCTTCCCCACTCGACATCCTTGATTCCTGAGAAACTTCCGATGCCGGAGTTTTGTTGTGATTATACATACAGTAAATTCTAAATTTACTCATACATGGCCTACATGAAATACAAAATAATATAACTATTTAACTGCCTCATATTGAGATGCTTTATTGATTCCAAAAGGATATACCTACTAACACACAACAAATATCATACATTATTGGCTCTTATGAGTTACGGCCAACATTTGCGAACAGGAACAGGGTCATTGACCTCGCCCGGTCAAGCGCCTCGATGAGGTGATGAAATCGCAAGCCAAAAAAGTTCCTCGTAAGGCGGAAAGACGAATGGGTCGTTATACCCAGTGAATCGGTGGCCAGCTAAGCACCGATTGAAGTATCTACACAGACGCCTTTGTTGGCAAGGATAACACCTAGAAGAAAATGAAAGAGGTTAGCAGGAGTTGAGTAGGATTAGACCACCCGAACACGGCCAGCCTCAGCAGGGAAGGCTGAGTTTGAATGTTCTGGACGGGTACTTGGTACCTATCTGGGAAAGGCGGGCGGCCTACAGCGATGAACTTAAGTCCTCTTTTCCTTTTTGGTTCGGTGACCACTAGAAGCCTGTTAGTCGAGTGAATCTTTTTTTTTTGACGCGGCATTTTCGGGTGGTCGGGTTTCACATATTCAGGTGGTGGAGGACAAGAGCTGGAAACCTCAGCGTTCCGGAGTCGCATGTTCATTTATTTTTTTTTACTATTAATATTATTGCAAAGAGCTAAAGATTTTTGACTATAATGCCCTGGAATTAACTTTAATATCGGCTGATTGCACAAAAAAGAGTTAAAACAAAACAATAGAAAGAGACGATTGGAGCAGATATATCGGCGTTCTGAGGGATAGAAAGATAGCGTCGGGTAGAAAGCAAAGAGAAAGGAGAACAGGTATAGGGTGTTATAAAAAGCTGATGAACAGGGAATAAGAAAGATATAAAGGAAAGGTATAGTTTATCTTATTTGACTTGTGAAAAGAAAGAAAAAAATAAATAGGAAAAGAGTACCTATGAAAGAAGACGGGGAGATGAATACAAAATGGAAATATTATTTAGTAGGAATGAAAGCTTTGGCAGGAGGGGGAAATAGGTTCAGATCTTAGATATTCCCAGCTTTAAGTTATTTGAATACGAGATAGTATTAGATGTTATTAAGGTACCACGGGTTCGGAAAATCTGAAATTGTCGTTAACACTTAGGTCGTTTAACTAAGTTACAATTAACCCAATCAGGGCGATTTCTGACTATGACAAAGAAGATCGGCACTGTTAGCGAAGATGACACTGCTAAGCAAAATCTTCAGTGTTATGTATTCATTTTATATCCAACCTAGTTAGAGGCTACATCGTTGCTGTGGAGTACATAGTGGCAGTTGAAACTAAATTTAAAAGACCTTACGTAGATATATACTAAATGCAGTGATTTTGTTTTCTTCTTAAATCGTGTGTTCGAGTTTTGAAAAATGTTCGTAGAGGGATAAACAATTAGCTGGAAATTGGAGAATAAGCACAGATTTTTGTTGATATTCTTAAAGGGTGTGTTACGAAGCCGCACTGCACCGTCAGCTGCAGTGGTTCCTTAGTGTGGTGTGTATGACCGTGTGGTGGCAGGTTCTTTTACTTGGTCTGGCATGTTATTTTTCTTTGTTTGTGAATAGGCGAGGTCTTACTGCGGGGGGCAAGAACCTCCCCTTATCCGCCGAGCAAAATCGAGCACCGCAAGCATGTCATCGCCTCCGTAGCAGACATTCTAACCCCCCCCCCCCCCCCCTTCCGTTGCTCCACTCATCCTAATTTGCTTCCTACCTTATTCTTTTTCATCTTTTCATTTTCAACACCCTTTCAGGTTCCGATCTACTCTACGCCTCCTCGCACCCTTTTGCCTCATTTCATGGTTGTAACATTCTATTGTGTTCAAGCAGTAACTATGCACTTTATCTTGAACACATATAATCCACATGAAGATGAAAATCCCCGGCACCCATTTTCATTTGAAGCTTGAACTGTCAGATTGCAGATAAAAATGAGAATGTGCATATAAAAACCTCACACATAGACAGTAGTATCAGGGATCACATACGTTCATCGACGCGGGATGAAATTACAAATACAACAATGTAAACAACTGGTTTTGGAGGGTGAAACGTACGAAACATTCTCATCTTCATATGGCTAATCTGTGATCTTGAAGCTGGTCTACCAAAACTGTTAACGCATACGCTTAAACTGCAAGCAGATTACATCGTGAAGATTCACTCTCACCAAGACGCACAGTTACATACATTCCTAGAACACCCTCACATTCAATTGTAAATAAATATAACACCCTGTATAATCAAACCAAATGTTATGCGATCACCAAAAATCTGTAAAACTGCATGTAAACACATTTCGCCCTCAGGAACTTGTGTAGGAGTTAATACTCCAAGTAAAATACACTACAGACTTCTGGTATCAGCAAATTACTGAAACAAAGGCGAATATTAGTCTCCAGCCAAATATAGATTCGCTGAGTAGACAATTAATTTATATAAAAAGGGTTTCTTTGACCGTTCACAGTTCAGTCCGTAATTTAAAGTTCTTCGTATAAGCTGAAGATTTCCCCCGACCCACGGTAAGGGATCTGACGCTTCGAATTAATATTTTTTTTTAAATTAAAATACTTGTGTTGTGTTTGATTTAAAGTGGTTGCGTTCTCTAAAAGAGAACGAAAATTTTTATTTTTAAAAAACGAGATTCCACGATCTAAAACTGGCGCAGTCGGTAGGATCTCGAAAGATCAATGTATGTGTCTTACTTTATTAAAAGTTTAATTCGGGATCGAAAATCGTCCTCTTAATAATTGAAATAATTACCGGTAAATTGATATTACAAAACGGTATTATAGGACAAACAAAAATTAAAATATAAATTGTATACTGCAATCCAGTGAAAAACATCGTAAACCAAGATCCGTAAAGGACCATTTTACAAAATCTCGTAGAGAGAGTGTTTGACTGAATAAAATAATTAAATCAAACATTTTAATGCAACCAGAAGGAAATCTTCAAAAGGGAGCACAACAGGTAAAAGAAGAGAAATGAGCTCATATTGTTAAATTAAAATTAACAAAAAAAAGGAATGAACTAACAGTGTTAAATTAAAATTAGCAAAAAAAAATAAAAAGTGCAACTTAATGCAACCAGAAAAAATAAATCTTCAAATTTTTTTTTCGTATGCAGAGGCCCCGAGAGTAAAGGAATCACACGAGGAAGTAAACTCACAAAGTTGGATAGACGACCCGTATTGACTTTTTTGGTTGCAAAAATCATATCTCTTAAACGAATAAAGATATCACCAAATTTTTTTTTTGGTTTTGAAGGAAATGTCCAAGGCTATAAAGTTTGTGAATTTTAGGAAAAAATATTTACAGGGTGTTTCAGAATCTGCTGCTGAAATAAGAAGTTTTTGTTAACGTGGTTAATATAATTGGTATTTAATTGTAAAAAAGTCGAGTCGAGTTAATTTGATTGTAATTTAAGTGAAACAGTGGGGAAAAAAGAAAACAAATCAATTTGAGTGAAACAGTGGGGGAAAAAATCAGTTTTTGTTTTTTTTTTTTATTAATTGATTTTTCATTTTTTTTAATTTTTTTTTATAAGAGAGTAAATTTATAAAGTATTTTATTGATAGATAAGAATTCAAAAAGTAGAAAAACAAAATAAAAAGAACAAAAATTTACAAACAAACATTAAATTTCTTGGAAACTATCATCTAAGTCCGGGGTAATGCGTAATAAACTTATAATTTCCGGTGAGTATTGTGCTTTCAGATCTTTTTGGTTTTTTACATACCTTTAGTGGATCGGATAAGACTGCTAGCATGTTAAATAGGTCTTCATTTTGTCGAATACTTGATGATATTTTGACTATGAACCAAAATTTTATGAAGAGTAGGCGTGAGTTGATTTTCAGGGTACTTTTGTATCTCCAAATTTAACTTCCCTGCTATTCAAAACATTAAGTATTATTTTGATCCTGGTTATAACCTCTTTATTGACTCCAGTTATTCGAGCGCATTCCTCAGATTGTTTAAAAATCTTCTTGAAGTGTTTCCATCATTGCTATTTCCAAATCCTTGCTTTGGTTTATCTACATCAAGTCCAAGCTCATTTGTCCGGTTTTGATATGGAGAGATGAAGAAAGCCATTCCTCATTTTTGTTTATGAAATTTAATCTCGATCTATTGGCTGCGACCTTTTTTTATTAATGTTGTAATAAAAGCTTTTTAATTTTGCTTAATTTTCCGGTAAATTTTCACCGGATAGTTGGTATTCACTTATTATGGCAAAAAAGAACTCTTCAAGAATCTCATCTTTGACAAAAAGTTCAAACAAAATATTGTATGGTAAATCCATTTTAAATAATTTTTCCTTATACAACTGCTCCTTCAAGTTTTCAATGATAATTTCAGCCCAATGTGTCATCTTTTTACACGATAAAACTAAATACCTGCATTCAAAATATTCAATGTATGACATCCTAATAAGGTAATCTGCTTTACCTATAAGCTTTTTAAAAAAAAATCTAATCCAATTAAAAACTCTTATCCATCAAACTACCTGACAGTAATTAATCATACCCGAAATCAATAACATTCATACTTAAAAGTTTTATCTGTGGTCACAAGAAATAAGCTATAAAACCGTTTTAAAAAACTTAGGTAGGTTTTTCCTTCTAAATTTCAAAACTATTTTATTTCAAACCAACACTCATACCTGCTGATTAGGATCAAACCCACAAAATGCGTAATGCCACACAGAAAGAATTCAATTTAACTCTACGTATACAATCCCTCTTTATTTAAATTATATGTAATATAATAAGATGATACTTATCGCTTGGTCTGCTGGCCAAAGGTGTGGTTTGTCCTGTAGTCTCGATCAAAGTGAACGAGTCAAAAGAAATTTAGAATGATCATACCGATTAGAGATAATAATGTTGATGCAGACTCAGAGAGTTCACCTCTGTACCATAGAGTATGCAGAATGTGCAGAGAGAGAGAAAGTTTAACTGTTGCCTCACCACCTTTGACCATTACAAAATAAGAGGATTACAAATTATTTGATGAGCATGGGAAAGCAATATAACAATGAGAACAATATATATGTAAGTATAATAAATAATTTAAGGTGTATGAATGTATGTATGTACATATGCAGCGAGTATGAGAAAACAAATTTTAAGATTATAATGAAGTTAATATCTAAGATGAGCAAAGTTATAGGTAAGTAGCAAATTAAGTTCAAGAACACAGGGTTGAAAAACGGTTAAAAGTATTAAATAGGAATAATTATAAGAAAACATTTTTAGATTAATAAATAACAAATGAATAATTTAACGTAGTCTGTTGAGTCTCAAACATCCCGGCCCCCCTGGAACGAGTTTCAGGACATCGGTAGAAGAGCTAGTTTTGAAATTGGACGAAGGAATATTCCTGCTGCCGTTTTCACTGAAACGACTCGTACATGTTGGTCTGCGCCAGGGTTGACAGATACAATTTGGCCCAGTATCCATTTTGTTGGGGGTAAATTGGGTTCTTTGATTACCATAATATCCCCAGGTTTGAAATTAGTCATACTCTTTGCCACTTCGGTCGTTCTTGCAGCGTTGTAAAATACTCGGTGGGCCATCTTTTCCAGAATCCCTGGACCAAGTTTTGGATATGATTCCAATGGCACAGGCGGTTGACTGGAGTGGTTAAAACCACAGATTAGCCACATGAAGATGAGAATCTCCGGCAGCCATTTTAATTTGCCTACAAGCTTGAACTGGCAGTTATCAGATAAAAAATGAGAATGTGTGTATAAAAATCTCACACATAGACAGTAGGGATCTTCACAGACCTGGTTAAATTGTTGTTGCAATTCACATCTATTGATCGACGCGGGAAAAAATTACAAATACAACAATGTAAACAAATGGGTTTTGGAGGGTGAAACGTACGAAACATTCTCATCTTCATATGGCTAATCTGTGGTTAAAACGTTCGGCTCTGGAACAGCTGTCAGTGGTTCACCTATAAGAAAGTGAGATGGGGTTAGCGCATTCAAATCACAATCTGACATAAAACACAAAGGACGAGAATTAAGAATAGCTTCTACTTGAGTTATAAGGGTTGAAAGTTCTTCATATGTAAGAATTGTATTGCCGATAACACGACGCAAGTGCGTTTTTACGGACTTGACGCCAGCCTCCCATAATCCACCAAAGTGTGGCGTGGAAGGAGGGATGAAATGCCAAGTTGTACCATCCTTGGCGAGGGCGATAGTTATGACATCATTGTGCGATTGTGACATGACCAATTTGTGCATCTCCGTGAGGCACCGTCGAGCTCCGTGAAAGTTCGTCCCGTTGTCACTGTATATGCGATATGATGGTAGATCTCCCATGAGCTGTTGGCTGGTCTGCTTTCTCTGTAGAAAGCATGTTTTGCAGTTATGGATGATTTTTCTAATGAGGTTTCGGCTGCCCATTATCCAATATTCTTGTCGGACGAAAGCGTGGGTTTCAGAGATTCCTGCATGCATATAGCGTTGATGAATATCTGTTATGATGAGACTAGAAACTGGATTATTGTTTGGTAATATTAGAGGATGTTTTATGTTATATGAGACACAAGCATGTCTGATTCGTCCACCGATGCGAAGCAATCCATCACTATCCAGAAATGCTGAATACCTCAGGAGTTTTGACTTCGAAGGAAGTTGGTTTGTTGACCGTAGATGATGGATATCGACTTCAAAGGAAGTTTGCTGAAGATGTTTTACAATGGCAATTTTCGCGTTACGAATCTCCGCATATTTAAGTCCATGGGATGCTCGACCAGAAATTGACAGTTTTGAATTTGAAATGAACCTTAAAACGTAAGCAACAACTCTTAGCAAGCGGAACCACGACGAAATCTTCACAGTAAGGTCGTCAAAGACATGCCTATCAAACGACGTGACCAGAACATGCCTTACGAGCGACTTCTCCTCCACCTTGACCAAAGTTTGAGCGGATATATTTGCAGAGAGATTAGATTTTGGCCACTTGTCTTCAGATTCAACTACCCAGGCTGGACCAGTCCACCAAAGAGGGTGCATAAAAAGCTGCGACGGAGGAACACCACGTGAAGCACAATCAGCAGGATTCGATTCTGAAGGAACATAACGCCATGAGCTTCTAGGTACAGTATCCAAAATTGTAGCCTTTCGGTTCGCCACGAAAGTTGTCCATCGACGAGGGGGTGACGAGAGCCAGTGGAGCACGATTTCGGAATCGCACCATGCATAAGTTCTATTAATTTTGGCGGTTATCGACGATCGTACCAAAGTAATTAACCGAACTAATAACACCGCACCGCACAGTTCAAGCCGCGGAATGGAGATCGGTTTAATCGGGGCCACTTTTGTTTTTGCAGCAACTATTGTCATAATTTTTCTACCGTCAGGAAGCTTGGAAAGTGCATAAACTACAGCGGAGTAGGCTAGCGACGACGCATCCGAGAAACCATGAAGTTCAATTGTATCTTCGGATAAAAACATATTTCGCGGGACGCGAACCTTTTCAAAACACGATAGTTGTTTGCGGTAGTCTGTCCATTCATCAGCAATTTCAGGAGGAAGGGGATCATCCCAACCTAGTTTCAACTCAGACGACCAGAGCTTCTGAAACATTATTTTAAAAAGGATAACTGAAGGAGCCAGAAGCCCTAGAGGGTCAAAAATACGTGCTATTTCCGATAGCAAAGTTCTTCTCGTGAGCACGGGAGACGAATCAAGCAGAGCTATGCGATACGAGAAGATGTCAGCGGAAGGATTCCAAAACATTCCTAAAACCTTAATTAACGATTGTGAATGTTCAGGATCGAAGAATGTATATTAACAATCCTCAGGATTTAGCTGTGCGATTAAAGTCCAGCAATTAGAACTCCATTTTCTAAGCTGTAGGCCAGCTTCAGACAATAACGTGATTAGGTCCGTTTTTAAGTTTAATAACTGTTCGATTGAATTGGCTCCTGTCATAATATCGTCAACGTAGACATCGTTTATTAAAACCCGAGCAGCGTTTTGATATTTAAAGTTATAATCATCCGCAAGTTGTTGCAAAACCCGAACCGATAAGAACGGAGCTGAGGCGGTACCATAAGTTACTGTTTTTAAACGATAGTGCTGAATGTTATCACTTGGAGATTGACGCCAAACGATGCGTTGATAATCCAAATCATTTTCGGAAATCCAAATCTGTCGGAACATTTTAACTATATCGGCGGTAAAAACAAACCTATGTTGCCGAAAACGCAAACACACACCGATAAGATCCCGTTGGATTACAGGGCCAATAAACAACTGACTATTTAACGAATTCCCGTTTAAGTCTTTTACCGAGCCATCGAATACGACATGAAGCTTAGTCGTCGAACTTTCCGGTTTAAGTATCGCATGATGCGGAAGATAGAACTGATGAGAAAGATTTTTATTTATCTCATCAAAAGGAATCCGTTCCATATGCCCGAGCTCGAGATACTCTTTCATAAATTTTGAATATTGTTGGTGCAGGTCAAAATTTTGTTTAAACCGACGCTCCATCGAATACAAACGTGAGACCGCTGCCTTCAAAGTGCCTACGAATATTGGCTTAAATGTTTTAAACGGAAGGGACACAACGTATTTTCCATCCAAAGCTCGTGAGAATGTTCTTTGAAAAGATGCTTCAGCTGGATCATTTAAAATACTAGGCGATGCTTGAGAAGGGACTTCTTCCAGCTCCCAAAAACGCTGTAAAAGAGCATCTACATCAACAGCCGAATGAAAATAGGAAAGTCGAATTTCCTGATTATTTGCTTCCAAAAACTCTCCAGAAATAACCCAACCAAAAGAGGTATTTTGAGCAATTGGTCTTCCAGGCGGTCCTACAACTTGATCTGCTTTCAAAATGGACCAGACCTTATTCGCTCCAAGAATGATGTCAACAGGACCTGATAAGTTGAAGTTAGGATCAGCTAGATCTAACTTCCGAATGTATTCCCAAGTCGACTTATCAAAAGATTTACAAGGTAAATTTGAAGTCAATTTACCAAGCACGAATGCATCGAATGACAATTTGATAGAGGGATGAAACGACAAAGCAGGTTTATAGATACACAACCTTTGGTGTGTCCAGCATCTTTCGAAGATAGTCCCATAACAGGAATGCGAGCATACGCCCGTGTTAGCCCAAGTCTGTGAGCGCATGACTCCGAAATGAAAGATGATTGTGATCCCGTGTCTAATAGAACACGAACATCGACAAGCTGATCCCATTTATTTTTAAGCTTAGCGAGAATGGTAGGCAGAATAGTCTGCACACTAAGGTTAAGCTTCACCGAATGGTTATTAACCAATGGGACAACAGCACTTGGAGTTGACGAAGCAAACGATGATGCGGTTTGATTTGAAGTTGATTGTACAGGTACTGGAGAAGACATAGAACATGGTTCATCTTGATGTACAAGTTGATGATGACGAGCTTTGCAAACGCGACAGCGAAAAGATGACCGACACTTGTTTGACGAATGACCTGACCGCAGGCAACAAAAACATATAGAGTTATTTTTAGTGAAAAGTCGACGAGCAGGAATGTCTAACCCTATAAACTTAGCGCACTGATATAACTGATGAGAGGCTTTACACATAGAACATTGTGTTTTTGTATCTGAAGTTTCAGCTACCAGCGCTCGAATAGGACCCGATTGTTTTCCTCGCGATATGGAAGAACGATTGAGAGATTGGCATGCTTCTAATGCATCGCAACGAATTTCGAGAAAGTCAATGAGTTCGTATATGGAACTATCTTCACGAGAACCGATTTCTTCTGCCCATGCCTGCTTCGTATCATTGTCTAGCTTGTTAAGTAAAATATATATAAGCCACGGATCACGACTCGTTTTATCCAACGCACTTAAGCCACGAATTACTTCGTCTGCACCGTCTGTAATTTTACGAAGTGACTGAGTGTTTGAGACGCCCATGGACGGAAGAGAAACGAACATTTGTACAAACGATTGCACAATCAAATTCACACGATCAAATCGCCTTTCAAGCCTATCCCAAGCTTCGGTATAATTCACATCTGAAATTTTGATGTGCTGAATAAGGTCCGCGGCTGTTCCACTCAAAACCGATTTCAAATAATGAAATTTATGAGTCGTTGACAGATTTGGCTTACTGTCAACCGAACCCAAAAATAAATCGCGGAAGGATGGCCAATCCTTGTAGTCGCCCGAGAATTTAGGGATCGTAATAGGTAACGATGATGCGGTTTGATTTGAAGTTGATTGTACAGGTACTGGAGAAGACATAGAACATGGTTCATCTTGATGTACAAGTTGATGATGACGAGCTTTGCAAACGCGACAGCGAAAAGATGACCGACACTTGTTTGACGAATGACCTGACCGCAGGCAACAAAAACATATAGAGTTATTTTTAGTGAAAAGTCGACGAGCAGGAATGTCTAACCCTATAAACTTAGCGCACTGATATAACTGATGAGAGGCTTTACACATAGAACATTGTGTTTTTGTATCTGAAGTTTCAGCTACCAGCGCTCGAATAGGACCCGATTGTTTTCCTCGCGATATGGAAGAACGATTGAGAGATTGGCATGCTTCTAATGCATCGCAACGAATTTCGAGAAAGTCAATGAGTTCGTATATGGAACTATCTTCACGAGAACCGATTTCTTCTGCCCATGCCTGCTTCGTATCATTGTCTAGCTTGTTAAGTAAAATATATATAAGCCACGGATCACGACTCGTTTTATCCAACGCACTTAAGCCACGAATTACTTCGTCTGCACCGTCTGTAATTTTACGAAGTGACTGAGTGTTTGAGACGCCCATGGACGGAAGAGAAACGAACATTTGTACAAACGATTGCACAATCAAATTCACACGATCAAATCGCCTTTCAAGCCTATCCCAAGCTTCGGTATAATTCACATCTGAAATTTTGATGTGCTGAATAAGGTCCGCGGCTGTTCCACTCAAAACCGATTTCAAATAATGAAATTTATGAGTCGTTGACAGATTTGGCTTACTGTCAACCGAACCCAAAAATAAATCGCGGAAGGATGGCCAATCCTTGTAGTCGCCCGAGAATTTAGGGATCGTAATAGGTGGCAACATAATTTTATCTGAAACCTTCGTTGAGGAATCTAGAACTTTTAGCATATCACTTTGCTGGCTGACCACGTGTTCTAGAACCGAGATATTTTTATTGGGCTCTGAATTTTCCACGGATTGTCTTTCACGAATAGCCTTTTTTAGGCCCGCATGTGCCTCGAAGTATTTGGACTCGTATGTCCCGAAGTCATTGTAAAAATCCTCAACTTCATCTGCCTCCACGTGTTTAAGGCACTCGTAATGAAGCGAAGAAAATTCACCCCAAGCTTCCACAACCCTACTCAATCGAATCTCAAGCATCTCCACGGTCACCGAAGGTTCGATTGCGGATACAAATTCGACCGCACGAGCCAAGCATGCTTTTGCATTACCACGTTTTTGCTTCAATGTATTCATTTTGTACGCAAAAAAAACAAAAAAAAACAAGATCTTTTCTAAAGAATTATAAGAGTTCAAGGAAAAGAACCACGGTGCTATGCTGCATTCACTGCAGCAAGTTATGTCTTTTGCAAGTTATAACACGTGTTATAATTGAAAGAAATTTGCCACGAGGGAATTCAGTTCGATCAATTTAATCCCTCCTGAGTACAGCACACAATCAAATATTTTTCACACGAGGTTTTTTTCTTCCTCAAAAAAGTCACAAACAACAGAGAAATATTGCAATTAAAGGTTATTAAGCTTCTCAAAATCACTTTTTTACGCTGGATTCAATAAAGAATCGGCTATCGAAGGACCAATTTTATGATTAGGATCAAACCCACAAAATGCGTAATGCCACACAGAAAGAATTCAATTTAACTCTACGTATACAATCCCTCTTTATTTAAATTATATGTAATATAATAAGATGATACTTATCGCTTGGTCTGCTGGCCAAAGGTGTGGTTTGTCCTGTAGTCTCGATCAAAGTGAACGAGTCAAAAGAAATTTAGAATGATCATACCGATTAGAGATAATAATGTTGATGCAGACTCAGAGAGTTCACCTCTGTACCATAGAGTATGCAGAATGTGCAGAGAGAGAGAAAGTTTAACTGTTGCCTCACCACCTTTGACCATTACAAAATAAGAGGATTACAAATTATTTGATGAGCATGGGAAAGCAATATAACAATGAGAACAATATATATGTAAGTATAATAAATAATTTAAGGTGTATGAATGTATGTATGTACATATGCAGCGAGTATGAGAAAACAAATTTTAAGATAATAATGAAGCTAATATCTAAGATGAGCAAAGTTATAGGTAAGTAGCAAATTAAGTTCAAGAACACAGGGTTGAAAAACGGTTAAAAGTATTAAATAGGAATAATTATAAGAAAACATTTTTAGATTAATAAATAACAAATGAATAATTTAACGTAGTCTGTTGAGTCTCAAACACCTGCAAAACAGAGAAAAAATATTTTGCATGATTTTTTTCTGCACCTGACAAAAAAAAACTACTGACTTCATTAAATCAAATCGCTCTAGCTCAGCTCTATGCAACTTTATGCAGCTGAGTTTTTGGTTTTATATGAAGAAATATATATGGATTTACTATCCGTCGAGCTTAGCTTGATTATGTTTGAACCTTTTTTTTCTACTTAGTGTAAAGACGAAAAAGCGTGCAAAAATGGGTGTTTAAAAAAACATTAAATTTAGCAGTTTAAAAAAATTTATCATTTTTTTTTTCATTTCTGATTATAGCAAATAACGCATATATCAAGTAAAAATAACAAAAACAAGTTTTATTTACACCTTTTTCCTAGTTTTTACACTCAAAATTAAAAAAAAAAATTTAAAACAATTGTTTTTTTCTAACCATAAAAATTTGTCAACTTTGACTCGCTCTACAAGTCAAACCATTCATACAAATGAAATAATTTTTTCGATTACTAGAGCTCCAAACATTTGTCAATTCAAAAAAAGTAAAAGTTTTGCATTATAAACCCACCCGAAAAATGAATTTCGCAAGCACTTTTGCCTAAACGGGCCACTGTGCGACGAAGCAACAGCTGATTTTCTATAACATTTTAAATCAATTCAACAAAATAAAATTAACAACAAATAAGAAGTTGAAAGTGTTACCTAAAGTGAAAAATTAAAATTGTTCAATAAAAAGAAAAAAAAAATAATCTTCTATAAATAATATATAAAAAGAAGGAAGAACAACTATACGTGGCAGAACTATCCAAGTCGAAAGCCCCAACGTATTCAATAAATGAAGAAATTCACACCATACAGGATACCAGCTGTGTTAAAATATAATAAAGTAGAAGAAGAAATTTCAACTATAAAATCAACAGATCCAGCAATCTAGCAAATAAAAGAAATTGAAGAAAACTTTGAACAGAAAAAATATATAGAAAATAAGGTGATAATGGCAACCATAAATATTGAAACTTTAAAATTTTAATGGTAAAACATGTAATTTAATTATATTTATTAAAAAGGTAGATTTCATAATAAGTATAGTCAGTATATAATTATAATGAAGCATCAAAAGAATTTATAGTAAATGAGATTAAATCTAAAATCACAGATAGCGCATTAGAAGTAGTATTACGGGGTGGTAACTCAAATAACTGGCAGGAAATAAAAAAAATTTTAGTTAGGAATTTTGGTGAAAAAGAGTCCCTTTTAAAATTAAAGGAACTAGCCGACAAAGTTTATTCTAAAAATATTACTCAGCTATCTAATTCGTATGCAAGCATTCTCTGCAGATTAAATAATAAATATTATGTATCGGAAGATAAACCAATAGAATATAATTCTAGCAATAATGCAGCGTCATTATTAGCTAAATTTTGTGAGAATATTCCACCAAATGCTAGTTCGATTATAATTAATCATGGCATAAAAACTTTAAGTGAAGCTTTTTATAAATTAGAATCTTGTCATTGGACAAAAGAAGATTATAATTATATTAATTATAAAAATGTTAAAAATACTCGAAATTATAGAACTGGGAATAACAAAAATAATTATAACGACAAAAATCATAAAAAATACAGTAATTATAATACAAATCAAAGAAATGACAGAAATTATAAAAACGAATCAGGAAATTCAAATAATTATAGGAATTTCAATAACAAAAATCAGAACTTTTATAGACACAGTAACCAAAACTTTAGAAACCAAAATGAACAAAATTATAGGCAACCAAATAGAAGTGGAAATTATTCTAATAATAATCGCAATCCATTTGCTACACAAAATAAAAGAAATGATCAAGAACCAATGGAAGTAGATCATCTTACTCAAAATACAGCAAATTTTCAAACACCTGCCTCAACAGACCATTACCCTACATAGATGTTCATATTCGTAATAAACAGTGTTCTAATGAAATAGCCAGTTGCATTCCTCCCCTTAAACAATTCATCCGTGATACTCGCGCTTCTGGGAATGCTCATCAGTTTACCCTTGAACCCAACTTCGGACGTACTGTTAAGTACAGAGATTCTTTCCTTAGTCGCATTACACGAATGTGGAATGCTCGACCCACCCCGGTTTTCCCCTCCCATTATGATCTTCAGACAAACCAATGTGCATCGGTATCTCCTTTTCAATCCCCTCCAATCTACCTAATCGCTCGTGCTGTGTATATCATTTTAAGGGTAGTCACAAACCCTTTAGTGCGCGCTAAATACAAAAAAAAAAAAAACTAAGATTATTAGTAGATACAGGAGCAGCAACTTCTATTCTGAAAGAAAATATATTTCCAAAACATTTCGAAACTAAACTAGACAAACCACGTACTAACATTATTTAAAGACAATATAATACACACTAAAATAAAATTGCCATTACCAATTGAATTCAATAAATTGAATCGACGATGGAATTTTTAATCATCCGAATTGCGAATAGTACATTCAACGGAATTTTAGGAAACAATATTCTCATGTCATTACAAGCCGAATTATCATATTATACTCCTACTGTGAAAATAAATAATATAATATAAAATACCATTACTCTCAAAATATAAGGATTATCCTTTAGATAGTTACATTCAAGATGTATCAGACACACAAATAAACTTATGTAGAATTTATGAAAATTTGGAAAATTTAATTAATAAATTAATTGAACCTTATATGAGCGCGGAAGAAAAAAAAGCTTTAATTGAAATACTCAAGAATAATAAGAAATTATTTTATAAGGAAGGAGATATTTAACTAATGTTAAAGAAGTAACTCATAAAATTGAAACGAAAAATAATAAACCAATATATAGACGATTATATAGATATCCGGAAATACACAAAGATGAAGTAGAAAACCAAATAATTGAAATGTTAGATCAAGGTATAATAAAAGAAAGTAGTAGCCCATATAATGCACCTATCTAGGTTGTACCCAAAAAGATAGATAGTTCAGGAATCAAGAAATGGCGTATTGTCATAGATTATAGAAAACTTATAGCGTAAAAGTAAGCAGTAAAAGTGTATCCGGAAGTGAATTTTAGATTGCATACTATTGAGATTGAAGAATAATAAAAACGATTTGAACTGAAATAAAGTGTGTTTATTCTGAATAGTAAATACGTGGAAGTTATTATTTAAAGGAAATAAGTTTTATTATCGAACCTAGGTAGAACATTACATTGAACGAAATAACCGTGGAAGACAAGTTTCCTATTCCAAATATTGACGAAATGTTCAGTAAATTGGGGAGAGCTCAATATTTTACTACTCTTGACTTGGCGAAAGGCTTTCATCAGATATTGGTGAACCCTGAAGACAGGTATAAAACTGCTTTTTTAACAGCTAATGGTCATTTCATTACGAATTTAATCGGATTTGGACTGAAAATGCCCCCGCTACTTTTCAGCGAATGATAAATCATGTGTTAGAAGGTCTTATAGGAAAAATATGTGTCGTTTATTTAGATGACATCCTTATATTTAGCACAACAGGGTATTTCAGAAACTTAAGGAAAGTAATTTAAAAAATCAAATAGATAAATGCAGATTTTTCAGTAAAAGTACAGAATACTTGGGACATGTTATTACTACCACTGGTATAAAACAAAATCCAGATAAAATAAAAGCTATCGATAAAATACCTATTCCGTTTTTAGGATTAACCGGTTATTATCGGAAATTTATGAAAGATGATTCAAAGATAGCAGTGCCTATGACAAAATACCTGAAAAAAGGAACGAAGATAAATATCAAAGACAGAATATATTGGAGCTTTTGAAGAACTAAAATTACTCCTTTCGAGCGACCCCGTTTTAAAATATCCTGATTATACTAAAGAATTTGTATTGACAACCGACGCATCAAACTATGCTATCGGATCTGTTCTTTCACAATCAAATCACCCGTTATGCTATGCATCTCGAACCCTCAATAAACATGAGCGTAGATCTAGCACTATTGAAAAAGAATTGTTAAGCATTGTATAGTCAGTAAAATATTTTCGACCATATCTCTACGGTCGCAAATTTAAAATACGAACCGGTCACACACCTTTAATTTGGTTAAGTAACCTTAATGAACCAAATTCAAAACTCCAGAGATGGAAAATAAGTTTAAATGAATATGACTTTGACATTGAATATTTAAAAGGAAAGGATAATCGTGTTGCAGATTATCTTAGTCGACTTGAAGTGAATGCAATCAATGCAAATGAAGATACATCATTAGCTACCAATCATAGTGAAATAGAAGAAAGAAATGATCACATAGGAATTTCAGAATTACCTAACTACAAATATGTTTAAGCATCAAATAGTATTTTTAGAATCAGATGATGAAAGTAAAAATATTAAATGTATGTATCAAGGTGTAACAAGACTCTATATTAAATCAAAAGATGTAGGCGATAATATTACAGAAGGATTGAGGGAATTTTTACCCGATCATGGAAAAGTGGCAATATATTATCCAAATGATAATTTATTTTGCAAAATTCAGAAAAAATATGTCGAGCTCTACAGCAATCAAAGTAAACTTATGCTACTAAGATGCATTACGCTTTTAAAAGATGTAAGTGATACGAATGATGCGTTGAATCTCATTCAAAAGATTCATCTCTTTCTATCTCTCATTCACAACAATTTAATCACAGAGGAATACAAGAAACATATCTTGAAATTAAAAATGAATATTACTTTCCAAAATTAAGAGAATTAATTAGAAGATTTTTTACCATTGTACTGTATGTCAAACAGCAAAACATGATAGAAGCCCAGAAAAAATAAAATTTGAATTAAGTAAAACTGCACTTAAGCCAAACGAGCTTATACACATGGACGTTTATATTCCAAGTAAGGATATTTACTTTTTAACAGTTATAGACAAATTTACTAAACATTAGACAGCCTTCCCCATAGCTTATAGAAACACTCATACAATTATTGAGCAACTTAAGATTAGAAATTCTATATTAGACAAACCCCAGGAAATAGTATGCGATAATGAATTTAATAGCCTTGCATTTAAAGAATATTGCAATGAAGAAAGAACTAAAATAAAAATCATAACCCCAAATCATAAGACGGGAAATCCAGACGTAGAAAGAGTTCATGGTACATCTAATGGACATATAAAAATATATAAAAAGTATAAAATAAGTAAAAGTAATAAAACCAGTTAGTACATATTATTGTAACGGGTGATTTTTTAAGAGGTTTAGAACTTTTTTTAAAAAAAAACACAAAAAATTCGAAAAAATGAATGAAGTATTTATTTGAATCGATAGTTTGAACCTTGCAATTTAATGTTTAAAGATAATTTCATGCAAATGTTGACCGCGGCTGCGTCTCAGGTAGCCCATCCGCTGAGTCCAATTTTGGCATACTCTTTCACACATATCGGCCGGTATCTCACGAATGAATGCATGGATGTTGGCTTCCAGTGCGTCAATCGAAGCGGGCTTGTCCCTATAGACATTAGCCTTGACATATCCCCACAAAAAATAATCTAATGGTGTCAAATCGCACGATCTAGGCGGCCAATTGACCGGCCCGAAACGTGAAATTAACTGTTCACCAAACTCGCCTCGCAATTGCGCCATTGTTTCGCGTGCTGTGTGGCATGTGGCACCGTCTTGTTGAAACCACATATCATGCAAGTCAAGAACTTCCATTTCGGGCAAAAAAAAGTTTGTTATCATCGCTCGGTAGCGTTCACCATTGACAGTAACGCTGCGATTCGCATCATCTTTGAAGAAATAGGCCCAATAATGCCGCCGGCCCATAAACCGCACCAAACAGTGGCCTTTTCGGGATGCATTGGCAGCTGTTGCAATGCTTCTGGCTGATCTTCACTCCAAATGCGGCAATTTTGCTTATTTACGTACCCATTCAACCAAAAATGAGCCTCATCGCTGAACACAAGCAGCGCGCGATGAACATTTCGAACCGAGCACGAATTTTGATAGTAAAATTCAATAATTTGCAAGCGTTGTTCATTTGTAAGACGATCCATGGTTAAATTGCAAACCAAACTGAAGCTGTTTGACAGTGACACAAGGTACTAAACACACGTCAGCTGTCAAAACCAGTGTTGCCAAAACCAAACCAGCTTAAAAATCACCCATTACAATCCATTCAACAATATTAAGAAAACCTGTAGATTTTATTCAAAACAAAATAAAAGTAGAAGAATTACAAGAGATAGGAAAAAGGATCCAAAAAGTTAAAGAAAATAATATTAATAAAAGAAATCAAAATAAAACAGACTTTACTGAACCAGCTTTAAATAAAGACGTTTACGTAAAAGCTGACGTTGTAAGAACAGCAAAGAAGATAGCTGCAAAATATAAGAAAACCAAAGTAGAAATGATTGATAATAAATATTATGCAAATAATAAAAAAAATGCATAAAACCCATCTCTTTATAGCCAATATGAAAACCATAAATATAGTTACATTATTCACTTTAACCATACTGAAATCAGAATTCTTATCACAAGAAACTCATAATTCAAGCAGGATACATAATTATAAAACAAGAACCTATTAGATTAATTGAAAAATATGATAAAATGCTCCATATAATTAATTTAGAAACATACAATGTAATTATTAAACAAATTGAATTTATCTATAGAAACAGGTTATAACAATTTTCAAGACTTACGGCCATATTATTCACTCGATTCATCCAGATTAACAATTTAAATCCAGATGTAAAGCATACAAATTTAATGTAAATACATCTGGATTTAAGTTTTAATCTGGATATGTCTAGTGAATAATATGGCGGTTAAGATTAAAAAGATTAATGAAAGAAGCTTAAGGAGATTCTAAATCAAAATTAAATAGTCATCATCGTCGGCTCGACAACCGGGGTCCGGTCCTGGCCTCCTTCAACAAGTCTCTCCACCCATCCCGGTCTCGAGCCGCCGCCATCCAGTTGCGCACCCCAAGGCTCCGGGCGTCCTGGTCTACGCCATCTCTCCAGCGCAAGCATGGTCTACCACGCTGTCGTCTACCATAGAATGTACCACAAAGAACTTTCCGAGCAGGTTCCTCTTCGCTCATGCGAGCTAGGTGCCCTGCCCACCGGAGGCTACCGAGCTTAATTTTTGTCACGATATCTGCTTCAAGGTAGATTGCGTACAATTCATGATTGTACCGTCTCCGGAATCGTCCTTCCTCACATATGGGGCCAACAATTCTCCTTAAGACTTTTCTCTCGAACGCGGCTAAGAGGTCGGAGTGCCTTTTGCTAAGCACCCAAGTCTCGGATCCATATGTGAGTACTGGCAGGACAATGGTCCTGTACAGCAGCCGTTTTGAAGTTATGGTGAGATTTCTGGATTTGAAGAGCTTTGACAGACTATAGTAGGCGCTGTTGGATTTGAGAAGCCGCCAGCGTATTTCTTCTTCTATATTGTTATCGGCTGCTACTATTGACCCAAGGTATTTAAAGGATTGCACCACTTCAAATTCGTGCTCCGCTACCTTGATTGTTTGACCAACTGTTCCTCTCGCATTCGACGCCACCATGTACTTTGTTTTACCTTCACTAATGTGCAGCCCCAGATTTTGTGCCGCCTGCTCGATCTGGATGAAGGAATCATGTACAGCTTGCTCGGTTCTTCCGATGATGTCGATGTCGTCTGCGTAAGCCAGTATCTGGCTGGACCTGTTGACGATGGTCCCTCTTGTTGCCGTGCCAGAGTCACGGATTGCTTTCTCCAACGCCAGGTTGAAAAGGAGGCAGGCCAAACCATCCCCTTGTCGGAGTCCATTAAAGATGTTGATTGGTTTGGATAGCAATCCGGCTATTTTTACTTGGCTTGTTACGTTGGTCATGGTCAACCTACATAGTCGTGTCAATTTATTTGGGATGCCGAATTCTCTCATGGCTTTGTAAAGTTCTACCCTGGCTATGCTATCGTAGGCGGCCTTAAAGTCTATAAACAGGTGGTATGTTGGGATGTTAAATTCTAGACATTTTTCCATCGCCTGCCTAAGGGTAAAGATCTGATCAGTTGTTGATTTGCATGGAATGAAACCATACTGATATTGTCCGATGATGGTTTTAGCGTATGGGGTTATCCGGTCTTGTAGGATAGAGGAGAGTATCTTATAGGCGGTACTCAACAACGTGATACCTCTATAATTTCTGCACGTTGTGACATCTCCCTTCTTATGTATGGGGCAAATTATACCTTTTCGCCAGTCTTCTGGAATTTCTTCATGCTCCCACACGTGCACTCATGAATTGCTTGACGTAAAGCTGGCCCAACGTGTTGAAATAGTTCGGCTGGTATACCATCGGCTCCCGGGGCTTTGTTTTTCTTTATCCGGCCTATAGCCTTCTCAACCTCTTCTATGCTTGGTGGCGGCAACATAGGGTACTCTTCTTGAAGTAGTGGAGCCTCCACTTCTGCAGTGAGCTGACCATTTAGCAATTCATTGAAGTACACTTCCCATCGCTCCAGTATGCTTTGAGGATCGGTGATCAGATTTCCCTCTCCGTCCTTGCAGTATGTGCAGCGTGGTGTGTACTGCGTCATGTTTCGGACGGATTGGTAGAACTTCCGCGCCTGGTGCGGACCTCGCTCTCGGCTTTTCTCTATTTCACAGATTATGTTCTTCTCCCAGGCTGAGTTTTTCTGTCTGTGAAGCCGTTTTTCAATTCTTCTGAGCTCTTTATATTCGTCTTCGCGTGCCCGCGTTCTATGAGATTGTTGCATTGCTCCGTACGCAACATTCTTACGTTCAGTCGCTAGCTTGCATTCATCATCAAACCAGTCGTTCCGATTTCTACGACTGCTGCCTAAGATGGAGTTGATATTTTGACAGGGCATCTGTCAAAATAGCTGCTGAGCAGCTCGAGCTCTATAGAGCGATCGTACGTTCCATAAGAAAATTCGTAAATCGTTATTCCGTTTTCTTTGCGTGGGTTGTCGTCGTGAGATCAGTCCGTTTCCGAGGCTTGTTGTTGGTCTCGTGATTCTTCTAGTTTTACGGAACAGGGAATTAACCTGTTGCCAACCTGTGGAACCAGCCTGATCATATTAGCCAAACCTTTTTAAAGGCTTGTTTCTAGCGGCCGCCGCGAAGAGGCTATGATCACACTTCCACCAGTCCGAATAGTTACGGCACGTGCATGTTTTCGTATGCTACATGTTATTCTCCCTATTCGGCTGATGGCTTAAATAGTATACTTCCTTAATCGAGGCAAAGGAGAGGATTAAATAACATGGGAGGTAATGCACTCCATTTTCTTTTTGGAGTAATGAATAATGATAAAAGATTACAGATTGAGAATCATTTAAAAATAATAGAAGAAAACAATAAGAATACTATAACAGAATTAAATAAACAAATAGGTATAAATACACAATTCCAAACAGAATTAGAAACTATGGCAGACAGAATAAACAAACACCAATACGTGTTAAGAAATTTTATCAATTCAACAGAGGTAAAACAAGAAAATTTAGCTTAAAGCATATTAACATTACAAATCAATACAGATATAATGCTGCTAAACAATGAACTAGAAAAATTACAAGACATGGTAGTATTTTCAAGATTAGGAATTCTTGGGAGAAATATCTTGACTTAAGAAGAAAATAGACGATTTAACATAACCATTGATAAATTAGAATATATTGAAAGTAGCTTATTAACCAGAAACAACCATTTAGTTTTTGTTTTAAAAATACCAGCATTTACACATAAATGTGAAAGCATAATGATTCTACTTATACCAAACGATCAAGGACTTGAAGTCGAAATATCAAAATACAACTACATTATTTGTAACGAGACACGAAACAATGAAATAAATATGTAAAACATTTAAAGAAGAGTCCAATATGTATCAAAAACCTATATAAAACAAAATATGAAAATTGTAAAATAAGATCAAATAAAGATCAAGAATTAATAGAATTAGAAGATGGACTTATTTTAACATGAAACAAGTTTAAATGGATATTGTAATAATATTGAATATACAATTGTTAAAAATATCCTTATACATTTTAAAGATTGTAACATTAAAATAAATGCAACTTTATATATAAATCAAAAAGAATCTTTTAAACAAAATATTATAATTCCATTATAATGGGTGATTTTTAAGCTGGTTTGGTTTTGGCAACACTGGTTTTGACAGCTGACGTGTGTTTAGTACCTTGTGTCACTGTCAAACAGCTTCAGTTTGGTTTGCAATTTAACCATGGATCGTCTTAAAAATGGACAACGCTTGCAAATTATTGAATTTTACTATCAAAATTCGTGCTCGGTTCGAAATGTTCATCGCGCGCTGCTTGTGTTCAGCGATGAGGCTCATTTTTGGTTGAATGGGTACGGAAATAAGCAAAAATAAGCCGCATTTGGAGTGAAGATCAGCCAGAAGCATTGCAACAGCTACCAATGCATCCCGAAAAAGCCACTGTTTGGTGCGGTTCATGGGCCGGCGGCATTATTGGGCCTATTTCTTCAAAGATGATGCGAATCGCAGCGTTACTGTCAATGGTGAACGCTACCGAGCGATGATAACAAACTTTTTTTTGCCCGAAATGGAAGTTCTTGACTTGCATGATATGTGGTTTCAACAAGACTGTGCCACATGCCACACAGCACGCGAAACAATGGCGCAATTGCGAGGCGAGTTTGGTGAACAGTTAATTTCACGTTTCGGGCCGGTCAATTGGCCGCCTAGATCGTGCGATTTGACATTATTAGATTATTTTTTGTGGGGGTATGTCAAGGCTAATGTCTATAGGGACAAGCCCGCTTCGATTGACGCACTGGAAGCCAACATCCATGCATTCATTCGTGAGATAACGGCCGATATGTGTGAAAGAGTATGCCAAAATTGGACTCAGCGGATGGGCTACCTGAGACGCAGCCGCCGTCAATATTTGCATGAAATTATCTTTAAACATTAAATTGCAAGGTTCAAACTATCGATTCAAATAAATATTTTATTCATTTTTTCGAATTTTTTGTGTTTTTTTTTTTAAAAAAGTTCTAAACCTCTTAAAAAATCACCCGTTATAACACATTAAACTTAACAAAAATTAATGTAACATTAGAAGATATACATATAAATCAAATTGAAAATTTGAAAGAATTGCAAGCAATAAGATACCAAAATAATGTAAAACATGTTATATCATATGGTTTGTATAGATTAATAACACCTTAATTTGACTTCACTTGAGTCGATACACATTTGTCGTTCTTCGTTAATAAAAAACACTTAACATTTAACAAAAACGAATGAAACAAACACGTAACTAACCTGAATGCATTTCGAAGCGTATGCACTCCATCATCAGCAATCGCGACTAAACTTTGTAGGGCAGCAAAAAATTGAAAACGGTATGGTTGTGTTATTGTTTTTGGCACACAAGATTAAGTAGGCAAGATTCAACATTGCCGTTGTCTTAATTAAGTGCGTTTGTGTCTTTTTGTATGAAAAAAGATTCAAATGCATCCAATCTCCTATGGTCGTTTACTTGTTTACGTAGGGTTAGATTTTCAAGGGTTATATTTTCGTGGCCTTCATTTAAAATATGTGACGCAATCGCGGATTTTTGTGGCTGATTAAGACGAACACAATTTAAATGTTCCTTGAATCTAGTCTCAATGCTTCGTTTTGTTTGCCCATAATATTTCCGTTTGCAGTCACCACATTAAATTTCATAAAAACCTGGCTTTCTCAACGTTGGTGTTTTGTCTTTTGTAGAACCAAGTAAATTCACCAATTTTTTGTCGTTTTTATAAACAATTTCCATTTCATGATTATTAAAACACTTGTTTTAATTTATTTGTTATGCGTGGTTCAAATGTCAGTTTTTAAACGTCGAGAAACCCAAACATGTAAATTTGAAAAAAGAATTATAGATACTCAGAAGAGCATCAAACTTAAGGAGGGAGGGGTTACATACCTAGAACACCCTCAAATTCAATTGTAAATAAATATAACACCCTGTATAATCAAACCAAATGTAATGCGATCACAAGAAATCTGTAAAACTGCATATAAACACATGTCGCTTCAGCAACTTGTGTATTAGTTAATACTCCATGTAAAATTCACAACAGACTTCTGGTATCAGAAAATTATAGAAACAAAGGCGAATATTAGTCTCCAGCCAAATATAGATTCGCTGAGTAGACAATTAATTTATATAAAAAGGGTTTCTTTGACCATTCACAGTTCAGTTCGTAATTTGAAGTTCTTCGTATAAGCTGAAGATTTCCCCCGACCCACGGTAAGGGATCTGACGCTTCGAATAAATATTTTATTTTAAAATTAAAATACTTGTGTTGTGTTTGATTTAAAGTGGTTGCGTTCTCTAAAAGAGAACGAAAATTTATATTTTTAAAAAACTAGATTCCACGATCTAAAACTGCACGACTTTCTAAAAAAAAATGGTAATATATGAGTTCAGAAACGAGGATTGGTGGATGTCAAAATTGAAAATTTTAGGAAATAACTACGGGGAAGTTCTAACCATGGAGCCAGACAACTACATATTACGTTCTTAAAGAACAGCTATACCGCATTATTCAGCAACATGAAAACGCTGTGCGTGATATTCTTGTAGCGAAAGCTCGTGAATCGAAAATTTGAATTCTTTATTCTCAACTCAACACCACTTTATTGCAAAATAACTTCCTTCACGACCTTCTAAACTTTAGAGAAGTATGTTTCATATTTAAAGTGAGATGTGAACTTCTCGGCCTAAACGGAAGCTTTTATAACAGAAGTTTCAACCAATTTTGTTCTTTGTGTTATTTAAGATCCAAAGAAGACTGTTTCCACGTTGTCAGCATATGTCCCATGTTTTCGCCACAACGCCTCGCATACTTCGGGAAGAGAACATAAACCTTGCAGGAAACAATCAACATTCTAAATGGTTTCGAAAAATACTTATAACTATAGGAGGTTATTAAGAACCGAATTGATATAACTATTTTTTTACTTTTTTATTCAATATTTAACTAAATTTATTATTTGTACATAAAGATAAAAATTGCTAACCGAGCTTACGGCAAACCCATAGCTTTTAAATTGATTGTTTTTGTTAAACTATGTTAGGGGCTGGTTATATCGATCAGGAAAACGCATCAGGAAAAATTTTTCTTTGGACAATTGAATGTGTTAGCTCACAATTTGAACAATAAAAATTATGCGAATCTATGAGGAATCACTTGAAATATTTTCCTTAGGCAAATATTTTTTCTTAAAAAAACATTTATTAATTTTCCTGATGAAAATTCTGAACGGGAAACGAATTAGCAACAGGAAAATTAATAAATGCTTTTTTTAAGAAAATATATTTGCCCCAAGGAAAATTTTGTATGCGAAAAAAACTATTTCAAGTGATTCCTCATAGATTCGTATCATTTTTATTTTTCAAATTGTAAGTTAACACATTAAATTATAGAAAAGACAATTTTTCCTTATGCGTTTTCCTGATCGCTATAACCGACCCCTTAAGAAAAGTAGAAATAAATGAATTACTTACTTACCATATTTTGAATACAAGAGTATTAAAATTTAATACAAATTGTATTCAAATTTAATACAAATTTATTAAAATTTAATACAAACTTTTATAATGTATGTATACAAAAACCCATCCTCTGAGACGTCAAGTTTTTTTCTGAATTTCATTTGACATTTCTCAATTTCAGAGTAAGCCAATTTAACCATGGAAAGATACACAATAGAGCAACGCGTCGTCAATGGTCAGAATGGTGGCAAGAAATGGCAACAGTGGATGATCAATTTTCGAAGAAAATCATCTTCAGTCATGAGGCACATTTTCACCTCAGTGGATTCGTCAATAAGCAGAATTGCCGCATTTGGGCGAATGATAATCCAAGAGTGACTGTCGAAAAAGCAATGCACCCACAAAGAGTGACTGTTTGGTGCGGTTTATGGGCTGGCGGAATCATCGGGCCGTATTTTTTCCAAAAAGAGGCCGGTCAGGCAGTTACTGTGAATGGTGTTCGCTATCGTGAGATGATAACGAACTTTTTATGGCCCGAATCGGAAGATATGGATGTGGACGATATGTGGTTTCAACAGGACGGTGCCACTTGCCACAATGGCCGTGTTATCTCACATGGTGGCGATATCAATTGGCCGCCAAGACCATGTGATTTGACACTGTTGGACTTCTTTCTATGGGGCTATTTGAAAGAAAAGGTGTACGTCGATAAGCCAGCAACAATTCAAAAGCTAAAGGATGAGATAATTCGGCACATTAACGGCATAGAACCTCAATTATGCCTCAGCGTCATCGAAAATTTGGACCATCGGATGGGGGTGTGCCGTCGAGGTCGCGGCGGCCATTTGGCCGATATTTTGTTCCAGACATAAATGAACCATACCAATATTATCATTATAAAAAGAAATGACAATAATTTCCTAAATAATTTGTGTTTTATTCAAAATCAACATCGGCCCTTAAAATTTAACCACCCATTATAATCTTTCATGCAAAAAAAAGATTTTTTTTTTTAAATCGGACCGTTTTCTGAAATTGCATGCGCTGCTGCACCTTGTTGGCAAACTATACCTACCTGACCGATTTTGACACACCAATTTTTAACACATTTAACATTCCTGTTTTATTTGCCTCTATTCAATCTATGACCGAAATTGCTTAAAAATAACTTGAAAAAATTGGAAAATGAACTCTTCATAATCCTAGAAATTTTATTTCAATTAAGGAATTTTCACAATGTTTTTTATTTTTAAACGATTACCTAAAAAACTGCAGACAAACAAAATGTCAAAGCTTTCCCAACACGGTTTAAGAAGAATTATTGTATAAAATCGTGGGTTTGTGTTTATACCAAAAATAGTTGGTGTGACTTTAATAAAAGACGAAAATTATAAAATTCTAGCTCTCAATTTTAAAGTTATGATTGTTAAAGCGATGCACTTTCTTTTTCTTTATTTTTTCATTGAAACCCGACTATTCTGACATATTTCGATTAAATCACACGGCTCTGGTGATAGATTAATCTCTATTAAACTGCTAATGCTAACCAATTTAAAAAAAAGGGGTTAGGAAAACAACTGTTTTTCAAAACTATCAATTTGTACATCATTTTTCTTTTTAAATGCATATGAAAACGAGTCAATCTCCCTTTCTTGCAGCCATAAGTATTTTTTTATATGAACACTATATACAATATTTTTACAAAAAATCCTTGCCTTTTTGCCTTTCTTATGATACCATAATCATAAAAATTGCATAATTATCACAAAATTTACAATTAGTTGAACGAACAAGCAGGTAAAAAAATACTCATCAATGGTCAGCTTAGAAGAAGCAATTTTGAAAAGTGAGCCTTTTAGCTGGAGAAACGCTTATCATTACTAAGCAGGTATATGATTAATTGATAATTTACTGAGTGAAGTTCAAACTGCATTAGTGCAACGCTTATCATTTACAATTATCAGAAGTTGTTTAAATTGATTATTTGAGAAGTGAATAAGGCCCTGATTTTATTAATGTAGATTTTACAGTACAGACAGAAAAGCAACGTCACTAAGATTTCCTCTCATAGGCATGGGAGGAAGTACAACAATAACAAAAGGATGTTAATAGAAATATTACACATTTTAAACATCAGATAATACAGTTAATAGATGATCAGACTGGGAGGGACTTAGCACAACTTATTCAAAGACAATAGAACAATGTAAATTAATATTCTACACTAAAAAGGTTAAAGTATTTTTAATTTTTGAATTAATTTTCAAAATATAATTAGACAAAAATTTGTGTTAGAAATATTTATTAGTATTTTAAATATCAATTGAAACGTCTTTTTCAAGAATTTCATTAATAAAATAAATAATAATACGAAATACAACATGATAAATAGAAGTAATTATACATAACATATAATATTTTTTTAACATTTTACAGAGTAGAAGATTATACTTAAGTATTATTTCTAATTAATGTAATGCGCGGAAACTGTAGTATGCTTTAAGCAACAAAGAATTGTGATTGTACTTAAAAATTCTTAAGAAACAAGGAACTATTAAATGTACATGTAATGGTCTAAATAAAGTGAAAAATGTGAACCAATCATACCTTTTTGTTTTAAATTTACTTCTGCTTGAATAAATGTATCGTATAAGATAAAGTAGACATGACTGTAATTTGTTTCGAAAAAAGATTTGGCTCCTTTAACATCAACAAAATCTGAAATAAAAACATAATTTTACATTTTAATAATACACTTAAAGAGTTGTAGATGTTTAATATTCTTAACTTACTCAAAATATAGTACCTGGGAGACCGAGCTTTGCTCGAGGAATTGTAAAATGTAACGAAAGAAAATTCAATTTTTGGTGAGAAAAGTTTACAAAAATATACGGAAATACGCTCGCATGAAACTATTAACAAAAAACCGTTAAATTTTAATGTTATAGGTACTGCCGTCACTACAGTGGACATTTATATTTATAGGTTTTCTGAATTTTATCTTATTAAGGATTGAAATTTTGGGGGATGATGGTTTAAAATTATCAAATTACCTATTTGATCGATTAAGTAGAATTTCGTTATTTTTTATAAAACTTCTTTTCTATTCGTGAAGGTTAAAATCTTTAAAGTTCAAGTGTCAGGCTAGGTGTCAAACTATATAAAAAGTATTGGGTAAAGGCGAAATCATGATTGTTTTGAATGATCAATTTTGCACATCTACGCTCTATCCCAATTAGTCCCCTTATAGTACAAGAGCCGACAGCACATTTTCATACTTTGGGAGTGGATGAAGAGCAAAAATATGTGTATGCGCATCAAACCTTTATAAAACCCATTTATATAATTTTTCCAAAATCTCAAATTTCTTATCAAATTTTGCATTTTTAAAAAGAAAATCAAATTAATAACACATGGTTAATGTCCTTAGTCTTTACAAAACATTTTTTTTTTTTTCATAAAAAAACTTTGTTAAATATACTTTTAACGAAAAATATTATCGAAACATAGGTGGATTTTACTAACACTAATTTCTAAATTTTGTCTGGCTCATGAGAAAAAACTCTGACAATTGGGCGTTGTAGTGGCCGGCTTTTACTAAATCTTGTGTTTACATTTTTTTATCGTTCATTAGTTAAAGTAGTTCATTACCGTTAAAGCAGTTTCTGATATACCGCCAATAAATGAGGAAAGTGGCAGCGGGTGGATTTTACTAAAAACCAATTTCTTTATTTTTCTCGCTCACGGAATAAAATCGAAAAAAAATCTGAAATTTTCATTCAAATTATTAGAGCCGTTCAGGAAAAACCAATAAATGATAAGAATGGGCGTTCTAGTGGGTGGATTTTAATATAAGCATTTTTATAATTTTTGCTCGCCCAATGAAGAAAAATCTTGACATTCCAACCAAATCGTTAGAGCCGTTTCAGAGAAACCAAGAAATCATAAAAGTGAGCGATTTACCTAAATAACACTTTTAATTTTTTTCTCGTTCATAAAAGTAAACTGAAAATTTGCATCCAAATCGTAAATCTTTTCCGAGAAACTAAGAAAAAGTAAGAAAAGTAGACGTGTTAGCGGGCGGATCTAAATTATGACATATTTAAATTTTAAAAAAACCGAAATTTTCATCCAAATCGTTAGAGAATTTTCCGAGAAACCAGGAAATGATAAAAAATGGGCGTAGCATTGGGTGGATTTTAGATAAAATCAATTTCACAATTATTTCTCGCCCATGAAAACAAAGTCTTAAAATTTCACACAAATCGTTGAAGCCGTTTCAGAGAAACCAACAAATCATAAAAGTGGGTGTGGCAGTGGGCGGATTTTACTAAGTCTTAAATTTTAATTTTGTTCTCGTTCATAAAAAGAAACTCTGAAAATTTCATTAAAATCGTTAAGTTGTTTCCGAAAAATCTAAGGAATAAGAAAAGTGGGCGTAGCAGGGCGGATCTAGATTATGATATTTTTAATTTTATTTACTTGCTCATAAAAACATATTCTGAAAATTTCATCCAAATCGTTACAGCCGTTTTCGAGAAACCAAGATATGATAAAAGTGGGCGTGGCGATGGGCGGATTGTACTAAAAAAGTTTTTTTAATTTTTCTCTTGCACAAAAGAACAAACTCTGAGAGTTTCATCCAAATCATTTGAGTCATCTCCAAGAAATAGAGGGATTTCCGAGAAATTATGAAATAAAAAAGTGGCGCGGTGGGCGGATTTGACAGACAAATTTTTTTTTAATTTTTTCCTCGTGCATTAGAGCAAACTGTGAAAATTTCATCAAAATCGTTAGAGCCGTTTTCCAGAAACCAAATATATATATATATATATATATAAGAATAGCTCGTTTAAAGTAAAGTAAAGTATAGAGAAAGAATAACTAATAAAATGTGAAGTAAGTAGGTACCTACATAATATGGTTCTTAAAACCGTTTGCTGATACGAAACATAAATAGTTATGAAAGTTGGTTTTTGTGTGATAACACACTTGCATTAAGGCTGCAAAGCTTACGCACCATCGTATTAATATTGAAGGTTTGAATGAAAACAACAACCAACTGAGTGAGCTGACTTGGTGGTAGCTCACTCAGGTGGTTGTTGTTTTCATTCAAACCCACAATTAATAGTTATGTTCTACTTAAAAGCTTATGTTCTACTTTTTCCTCAGCGTAAAGTGTCACATAAGCTGTTATGTTAAACATAAACTCTTAAGTTTCATTTCAGCAAATGGGCCATACTTAATATTAGTGCGATGTTCATGCGAAACAAAATATCCCGCACTGAAGACACAACGAAATCATAAATGAATTCGTTCTGCTTTTCATTCTGCAAATTGATATTATTTGGAGGAGTATCCATCAGTGGCATGCCGTGAATAATTTGAAATGGGTAGTCGAAAAATAACTTGCAAACTTTAAAGCTCTGTACTTCAAACAAAAGCATGTGTGGGAACGTCGGTTTTCCACATTAAGATAGAAAATCTATTTTTTATAGTTCGGTAACATCGTTTTCCGATCACTCTATTTTAATTTGGTACTGTTTCTCTTAGTTCCGTTCTAGCCTTCCTTTACTTTTCACGAATGTCTGTACGTAAAGAAAAAATTCAATCAGGGGAAAACTCTTTTAACATGTGTAACGTGCACCTTAAAACCTAAAAGGAAAGCATTTGTATAGAAACAAAACAAAAAACACTTTGCTTTTGTGACTTTGAAAAGAGAAATCGAAGGAAAAGCAAAGCAAGTGCTTAATTAAGGGAGAAAAATAAAGCAAATATTGAGAGGATTCGAATTTGGGTTTTCAGTGTGGCGAAAGTGTAAAAGCATAATAGTAAAACAGTGCGGCAGTGTGACAGTGTAACAGAATAATGTTATAGTTTAACAGTGTACTGTGGGAATATTTGGTTTTATGTGTGACAGTATATCAGTAGCAAAGTGTGGCAGTGTGAAAATAAAAAAAGCGTCGAAATAAAAGTGTGGCAGTGTGAAACTAAAAGGTGTGTGTCAAAACAAAAATTATGAGTGAAAATAAAAAAAAATCGAGTAGATTGGAAATATATATGTTCTATTTCAGCATTTGGAAATTTGAATTGCAAAACATTCTCTCTCAGAGCCAGAGACAGGAAAAGAGTTACGCACAAGCAGCACAGTGTTAACACACATGTAAGTATGTACCTAGCAGCATGTGCATGCGCACATAAGCATATCTATAGAAGCAGATAGAACGACTGAGACTGACAGGTGGAGTGCAAGAACAAACATTTTTTTTTTTCTTTTTTTTTTACTATAATTTTTATTGTTGTTTTTTGGATAAATTCTCTATAGGTCTCACCACGCGAAGTGAACACCCATTGACAAAAAAACAGGACAAACCTACATACATAATAACCTTTTTTTGATGACTTCTTTCTTTTTCTTTTTTTTCTAATTAAATGTCGCTATCCATCACGATTCACAAAATAAATACTATGTCCGTACTATGGCTTTCCATAGAAGAAACAAAAAACAGTACCAATGAAAGACAGTAGGAGTCATGAGAGATCGCAACAAAAAAAAAAATATGCACGACTTGATCCCACGAACTTGCTCTTGTGGTTAACAACTGTGTGTAAACACACATTGAAGACGCATGATGTATATATTTACCGAAAGAATATTAAAAGAGTCAAAAGTACTATAAAAATTATGTTTTGTTTGATTTTTTTTTATAAAACAATATTTAAAAAAAAAATTAAATGCATTATTGTTTATAATATTGAGAAGCATCAGATTGCAAAATTATAACAAAATCGGTCTAACCGTGGCAAAGATATACGCAAATAATAAAAAAAAAACCGTTTTCTCAAAAAACGTGCAATTCCTAATTCCGTAATTTCAATTGTTTGAGAAAAACCTGAAATGCAATTTTCTCGCAATTGACTTGGTTATTACAGGTACGAAGTTTAATCAAAATCGTTAGAGCCGTTTTCGAGAAAATATGAAGAAACCAAAGTATTAGTATGGCAGCTACCCGTTCTAGATAAGCTAAAACAAAAATTCGAATTTCCCCCCTAGGGAATAACATAAAAATGCTCTGTACCAAATTTCATGCAAATCGGTCCACCCGTTTAGGCTCTAGCTCAAATTACAGTGGACGCACCGACGCACAGACCAACGGACGGCATGACGAAACCCACTTTTCCGGACTTCTCGATTATCGTAGTGGTAGTTTTGATTATAACCTACAAAAGGTAAATGGGTAAAAATGCTTTTACTATCCATATTTTGTCTCTACTAGCTGAACTATCGACATGGTCCTAACGAACCGGATCGAATCGGTCTACCTATGGTCCTTTGCAGATGGTGCGCGTTCAGACATCAACGGCATCTATTTACATACATATATTATTGAAATCAAAAGAGATAATAGGTTTAGTAAGTGTTATATTGCAGTATTTTGCACCCCGCCGTGTATGAAGGGTGCTGGTGGGATTTTGATTTTTTATTTATTTTAAAATGGTTAAATTTATATGTCGCTTATTAAAGAAAGCCACATATAACCACAATGCTTATGATATTTCAATTTCTGCAAAAACTTAAGCGACAACGGGGATTGATTGATAACGCAGTTTTTTCTCCAAACCAACCAAAAACGAGTTAATAAGAGCTGGAAGGTATGTGAAAACATGTGTGAGCAGAATATGTTATGAGTCGCAATTGGCGTGGCTATGACTATAATGCTGCAGGGATTATGAGTCACAATATGCGTGGCTGTAATCATATACAGAATTGCTTGTGGGTCACAATTGGCGTGGTCGCAAACATTTCTGTAGGTATATACAGTGTTTTATGGGTCACAATAGGCGTGGCCGTAAACATAATTCGGCAAAGGTTATGAGTCACAATATGCGTGGCTTTAACCAAATAAAAACAATTATGGGTCACAAATGCGTGATCGTAATCAATACAGAAAACGGTTATGGATCACAAATGCGTGATCGTAATCAAAAGCAATTATGGGTCACAAATGCGTGATCGTAATTAAAAACGATTATGGGTCACAAATGCGTGATCGTAATCATATGCAGAAAATATATGGTTCACAATTGCTCGGCCATAAATGAAACAGACTGATGTCAGAAATTGGTTTTATTTCCATTTGATAAAATTGAAGAATCCACCGACTCTTCAAGGGGGGAATGTGTCGTAAAGTGGAGCGATGCAGTAAATGATTATGAGTGTGGATATGATTTATAACTTCAAAATCTAGCTCTACTTAAAACACTGAGTAGTTTCCCTGTTTTTTGATATTAATGTCAATCAATTATTATTATTATTCGATAAATAAAACTGATAAGTTTCTTTTCTTTTGGCACTGGATTTCGACGAGCTCCTTAAGAACACAAAAGGTAAATGGGTAAAAATGCTTTTACTATCCATATTTTGTCTCTACTAGCTGAACTATCGACACTTATACAAACGTCATTGTTACTTTTTCTTTCTTTCTGTTTATCTATTGTTAAAAGTTAATTGGAAGGATTTTACTTTTGTTACAGAAAATGCACAAACCATCATTTTTTTAAGAATCGTTCTAAAATGAGTAAATCATTAGAGGCAATGTGTTCATATAATTGCACTAATTTCTGTTTTTTGCTTATTTTGGCATGTTTTATTTAACTTTTTTAAATTTTTTCAGGAAATATTTTTTTTGCACAAATAAATTTTTGACCTTTGACGAACAGCTGATTCAATTACGCAGCATTTATCCAAATGAATAAAAAGGACGTTCACGTAAACTTTTGCGTAAACTTATCTTTTTTACACAATTGGTAAACTTATCTCGTTGCATGAATACCCTTAATGTATCTCTGGTTTGCAGTGTCGATGATGTCGCTCATCGCCGTCGCTCCTTTACTTGTTGTTGGTGCACATAATATGTAACCCTTTTGTATATCGGGCTCTTTGACTTACCTTCGGTCTGGTAATGTGGTTGTTGTTGTATTCTTCGCACCGAAACGAAAACAATGAAGATGTTGATCGTTGCCGGTCCGCCCTGCAGCCGGTGGTTGATGAATTTTTGTTATTTATCGGATTTTCGGGACTGAAAAATACGATGGTTTTGCGCATGGTATAGCTCGTTCGTGGCGACGATGGCTCGGTCGCTGCTGCAGGTGGTTGTTTTTCAATTCTATGTACCGCTATTTAGGATATAGATTCGCACAATTCTGAGATAAGTTTTGTCATCGTCGCTCTGGTTGTGTTTTGTGCGCTTGTGCTGGTTTAATAATAATGTACCTACCTAACTTTCCTCGATTTTATTTTCGCATTTCACCTCATCAATAATCTTCTAATAAGCAAATATATTCGTTTGAAAACTCAAATTAACAATATTTTGAAAAAAAAAAAATGGATTCAAAATAAAAGCGTTATGGATATTAATTGGAATTTATTGAGGACAATATAATGAGTTCGATCTTAATGTTTAGAACTAACTTCTCTCACGGTCAGCTGAATTTACGTTCATAATGTCGAAATTTTGTGCTAAATGCGACAAAGTCATTAAACGCTCTAAAGACATCAAATACGTTAAGTGTGATTATTTTTGTGAGCGCGTCTTTCATAAAGACTATATTAAAATTAATGTCAGTGATTTTAGTGCCATTTGCGATAAAAGATTATTCTGGAAATGCAATTCATGTATCACTATTAATCTCTCCCATTTATTAAACAGTTTTAATGAACTTGCTTCAAGTGTGAAAGATCTCTCCAAAAAGTTCTCTTCTTTCAAAGCTTCTCATCTTTCTAATTCACCCCGCGCAAATTAGCTAAAAAACTTGTATCAGACTCTAAAAATAATAATGGTAACAGTGTTCTCAATGATAAAAATGAAAATCTGCCTTATGACAACAACATTGAAATTGATCAACTAGACAGTCCTATAAGTTTCACCAACCCCATTGAATACCCATTATTGAACAATAACATTCCTTCAGTGTCTATAATTGTCAATAATAAAAATTCAAAATATTCCCATGGTAGCCAATTAGAAAACAAAAACAATAAGATCAACAAAAAACTAAAAAGAGAATTGAAAATTATTGGCACCGACTACACCAATGCACTTAATGCCATACCTAATGTCAAATGGCTTCACCTATCTCGATTTTCTAACACAACTACTCCTAAAGACATTGTTAAATTTATATCTGAAAAAACAAACCTTTCCTCTGATCTATTTAAATGTTTTATGCTCGTAAAAAAAGATGCCAACGTTTCCGAAATGAAATTCATTACATTCAAGTTGAGCGTACAGCAAGACAATTTAGAAAAAGTTATGAATCCATCAATTTGGTCCCGTCAATTCCATTTAAAATATTTTTTTTACTTTGGACAAGAAAGAGAAACCGGAGTCAATATAACCTGTGCCTCCGCCTTCGCTTCCACCAATTCAAAATTAAATTCACCACAACCGTCCACTGCATCGCTCTCACCATCATTATCGCTCTTCACCAAAACATCACTCTTAAATAATGCATCTCTACCTATCTCGCCACAATCATCGCCATCATCGTCGTCGTCATCATCTTCTCAACAATCTCAATCATCTCTATCGCCATCTCTGTCTCCTTCTCCCGTCACGAGTGCTTCGACTTTAAACAGTTCTCCTATTCTGCCCTCTCAAATAGATGAATGCAGTTTCCTAGGTTATTACCAAAACATTGGGGGAATGCGCACAAAAATGCAACAACTTCTATTATGTGTATTGGTTTTTGATCATATATATTTAACTTTTGATAATTTCAAATTGGGCTTAATGATCGATATGAAAAAAATGCAATCAATTAAAAAACTAATTCATTCTTTTTCCCAACGTTTCTCCGGTTTTTTCCGGCTTCATCAGGGGGTTTGGATTTATTAGTTCTTAAAGAAACAATTGACAATGAAATGTTTGATGAATAAAAAACTAATAATAATTTGTACATTTAAATAATTTAATCAATTTGATAACTATTACACTTACTTTTGTTGTTAATAAATTACATTTAGGAACAATTTATATAAAATAAAATAAAAATAAACTTTTAAAACTTTACAGAAAATTAAACACTTCTTATTGGCAAATGTAAACTTAAAGAATATTAATTTATATTAGATGGCAACAGCGCTTATGTCATCAATGTCCTCTTTGTGGTTCATCGTTACATTCATTTTTTGTTGGATACGAAGACTTTCTAGGGTGAACCTTGTGTTCATTCTTCTTTCTCTATCTAATATTTTGACGTTTTCAAAATCTGCACTGTATTGATGATCTAGCATATGTTGTGAAATTGCTGTAGCTGTCTTCTTTTTCCTTATGTCAGCTTCATGTTCTGACAATCTCACTCCTAATGCGCGTTTTGTTGTTCCAATATATATTTGTTGACAAGTTTCATTAGAATTTCCTTTGCATGGGATTTCATACACGACGTCATGTTGCTCGGATATTTTGATGGGTGGTTTGGTGTTAGTGAATATTGTGTGTAATGTGGAGTTAGGTTTGTGTGCCAATGTTGTTTTCTCTAGATCAATTTCTATTGTTTGGTTGAAGGAGAGTTTATCAGTAAGGAGTGGGATGAATGTGAGGGAGAAGTATTTAGGGTTGCCAGGTTTACTTTTTGTGATATTGTTTTTATTGTTTTTATTTTGTTTTTGATGTAATTTGATATTGATGAGATCGGTTATAATTTTGTTGGGAAAGTTATTCATTTGCAGAATTTCTCTAATTATTTTTATGTTTTCATCATGAAAATTAGTGTCACTGATGTCGATGACTTTATCTATAAGATTTTTTGCTGTGTTTACTTTATATTTCATTGGTTGTGTAGACATAAAATTTATTATTCTACCCGATGACATGGGTTTGGTGTACCAATCAAAAATTATTCTGTTGTTTTGACAGATTAGTTTTACGTCTAGGAATGGAATCATATTTTCATTTTCTATTTCAAGGGTAAAATTTAACTTGGTGTGGTACTCATTCAGTGTTTTGAGTATGATGTTCGTTTCTGAGTTTTTGACGACTGCAATTATATCATCTACGTACTTAGCTATGAACTTTATTTTTGTATTACATTTTAGTAGTTTGTCTATTGAATCGTTTAATAAATGGTCTAATACGATATCTGCGATGGTTGGAGAAAGTGGGTTGCCCATAGGCATACCAAATGTCTGATTATAAAACATATTTTCGTATCTGAAATAATTATTGTCTGTTAAACAAAACTGTAGTATTTTTAAAAAATCTTTTTTTGGTATTTTGGTATGTTCTTTCAGAATTTCCCATTTTTGCATTATGATTTTAAAGGCTGTGTACGTAGGTATATTGGTAAAAAGTGACACTACGTCAAAAGAAACAAGTACTACATCTTCTTCTAATGATATCTCTTTCATTTTGTCTTTAAGTTGAAAAGAGTTTTTTATGTTTAATTCTTCCAAGATTATATTTTTGAGTATTTTGCCGATATATTTAGATAATCCATAACAGGGAACATTAGTGGAAGCTGCTATTGGGCGAAGAGGTAAGTTAGGTTTATGAATCTTAGGAAGACCATATAACACTGGTGCCGATGGTGCAGAGCATAGTGTAGTGTCACTTTTTACCAATATACCTACGTACACAGCCATTAAAATCATAATGCAAAAATGGGAAATTCTGAAAGAACATACCAAAATACCAAAAAAAGATTTTTTAAAAATACTACAGTTTTGTTTAACAGACAATAATTATTTCAGATACGAAAATATGTTTTATAATCAGACATTTGGTATGCCTATGGGCAACCCACTTTCTCCAACCATCGCAGATATCGTATTAGACCATTTATTAAACGATTCAATAGACAAACTACTAAAATGCAATACAAAAATAAAGTTCATAGCTAAGTACGTAGATGATATAATTGCAGTCGTCAAAAACTCAGAAACGAACATCATACTCAAAACACTGAATGAGTACCACACCAAGTTAAATTTTACCCTTGAAATAGAAAATGAAAATATGATTCCATTCCTAGATGTAAAACTAATCCGTCAAAACAACAGAATAATTTTTGATTGGTACACCAAACCCATGTCATCGGGTAGAATAATAAATTTTATGTCTACACAACCAATGAAATATAAAGTAAACACAGCAAAAAATCTTATAGATAAAGTCATCAGTGACACTAATTTTCATGATGAAAATATAAAAATAATTAGAGAAATTCTGCAAATGAATAACTTTCCTAACAAAATTATAACCGATCTCATCAATATCAAATTACATCAAAAACAAAATAAAAACAATAAAAACAATATCACAAAAAGTAAACCTGGCAACCCTAAATACTTCTCCCTCACATTCATCCCACTCCTTACTGATAACCTCTCCCTCAACCAAACAATAGAAATTGATCTAGAGAAAACAACATTCGCACACAAACCTAACTCCACATTACACACAATATTCACTAACACCAAACCACCCATCAAAATATCCGAGCAACATGACGTCGTGTATGAAATCCCATGCAAAGGAAATTCTAATGAAACTTGTCAACAAATATATATTGGAACAACAAAACGCGCATTAGGAGTGAGATTGTCAGAACATGAAGCTGACATAAGGAAAAGAAGACAGCTACAGCAATTTCACAACATATGCTAGATCATCAATACAGTGCAGATTTTGAAAACGTCAAAATATTAGATAGAGAAAGAAGAATGAACACAAGGTTCACCCTAGAAAGTCTTCGTATCCAACAAAAAATGAATGTAACGATGAACCACAAAGAGGACATTGATGACATAAGCGCTGTTGCCATCTAATATAAATTAATATTCTTTAAGTTTACATTTGCCAATAAGAAGTGTTTAATTTTCTGTAAAGTTTTAAAAGTTTATTTTTATTTTATTTTATATAAATTGTTCCTAAATGTAATTTATTAACAACAAAAGTAAGTGCAATAGTTATCAAATTGTTTAAATTATTTAAATGTACAAATTATTATTAGTTTTTTATTCATCAAACATTTCATTGTCAATTGTTTCTTTAAGAACTAATAAATCCAAACCCCCTGATGAAGCCGGAAAAAACCGGAGAAACGTTGGGAAAAAGAATGAATTAGTTTTTTAATTGATTGCATTTTTTTCATATCGATCATTAAGCCCAATTTGAAATTATCAACTTCTATTATCATCCTCTTCTTTACTATATGATCTTTATGCTCTTACTGAAACATGGTTATCCGAAAATCATTACAAAGCGGAAATGTTCTACTCTCATCAATACTCTGTATTTCGAAAAGACAGGTGTTCTCTTGCAACTGGATTAGAAAGAGGTGGAGGGGTGCTTCTTGCAGTGCGCTCTATTTATGCCTGCACTCAAATGACATTGCCTTCTTCTTATTACTCATTATTGGACATCGATCAAATTATTATTGAGGTAACAATTAAATGTAATAAGGATATATTTATAATAATTAGTTATATTCCTCCAAAGAGTTCCATAGAGTTATACAAAGAACATATAAACAATATTTTGCATTATATTTCTAAGTCTCATGATAATCAAAATGTTAGGGAACCCGACTTAGTTATGTAAACAAAAGTTATGAAAGACTATGTTCTGAATGACAAAGTTATGAAAAGACACAGTTCTGAAATGACAAAGTTCTGAAATGACAGTTATGAAAGGACAAATATTTGAAAGACCAGAGTTCTGAAATGACAAAGTTATGAAAGACAAAAGTTATGAAAAATGGCGGACGCTATATTTTGTTTGATTTTGAGCTGGCAACAATAGGTAGAACAGAATGGAATTTGGCAGTATATGAACAATTCTGATTGGTCAAACATAAATTAATATTATGAAGGTGAGCGTGAGAGATACATAAAATTTTATAATTTTTATATGATTGAAGAAAAAAAAGAGGCATGATGATTCCTATTGGTCAAGAATAAGTAAAGTAAGTAAGGAATAAAGGAATATACTTATATGTAGATGCATAGATATTGTTGATGCGGTCGCAAGTGGGGACTTAGTATCAAACAAAAAATAAGTCAGAGTAATAAAAACGGGGGATGGTGATTCTTATTGGTCAGCTATAAATATATAGTAGAACTATGTAGATGGATAGAAATTTTTGATTGGTTTTCAAGATGAATTAGGGTTTGTTAGGGCATTATATAAAAATGGGGGATGATAATTTCTATTGGTCCGCTATAAATGCATATAGAGCCATGTAGGATTTATTTACCTTATTGATAAGTATAAATTTTAATGTTACTATAATAGGCTAACAAAATCGTTGATAAAATGCTTCAAGATTTTCCTTCGGAAAGCATGTATGTACCTCTATATAAAAATTAACTATTCGTTTATGCTCTAAACTAACCATCAGATTCAGCTGAAACTTACTATTCTGAAATTACAAGAACAAATTTGTATAACACGGGAGGCAATTTTCAAAAAAATTGACTTAAAATACATACAAAATTATTATAAACAACGAACACTTTTAATATGTCATCCTCAAGATTTAACTAAAGCTAACAATCAATAATTGTTTAACTTTATATGACATCAAGTTGTTTTAGGCAAAGTAGGTAGATTTTATTATTTTCAATTTTTAAAGAAACTAGGAGACATTTCAGTGTATGGTTCTAGCTTCTTAGTCTTGTTTGAATAAGAACTGATAAGAGCATTGAATATTATACCTACCTAAACAAAAATAGGTATTATTTAATACCTATCAGTTTGAAATCAGGCACGATATGGATATCCCAATTGAATATTCAAAATAAACAAACAAATGTGTGTGTACATAATTTAAATTTTCATATATGTAAATACATAGATACGGTGACTCTTATTTCTGATTGGCGTTTGCTATGATCAAAAACAAACAAATATGAAAGCCCCGCCCCCACTCAAGTGAAACATTTGAAATTCGAGCATTTTTTTTTAGTAGGTCATAGACCTCTAAACAGGAGGGATATGTACACTAGGCTAGTTTAATAGTTTGAGTTCTTAATTCATCCAAAAAGGTTAAATGCATGTAGAACGTTAGGTATCTTGAATAATGGTTTCTTATTTTTACCTACTAAATGATAATTTGACAAGTTGTACAAAAAAAATTTTATAAAATTAAAATTTGGACCGTTAAAATAGGTATATAGGTATTTGAATTGTTTTATTCATTGAAAAAGTTGGTATAGGTATATAATTATGACATTTTGAAGCCCAACTATTTCTATAGCATGCAGCTATATAAAGGGTCCGCACAATAACTTCTTTTTTTTTTGAAAATGTGTGGCACGTAGCGCCGTCCTAATGAAACCAAATGTTGCCAATATCTTACCTTCAATTTTTGTGAACAAAAATTCGTTCAACATGGCCCGATAACGATCGCCATTGACTGTAACGGCCACTCCTACTACATAAAAATGCTTTGTAGAAAATTTGAAGCAAATTGGTCCACCCGTTTAGGCTCTAGCTCAAATTACGGTGGACGCACAGATGCATAGACCGACGAAACCCACTTTTTCGCACTTCTCGCTCATCGTAGTGTTAGTTTCATTAGAAACTCGAAATGTTATTTTTACACGAAACCAATAGGTACCTTGCCCTAAATCATACCGACGGGTGGGTTTATTTCTGCCGTTTAAGCCGGAGGAGGGTCCATGACTCAAAATAAAAAAAAAAATTGAAGAGCAACGGCAAAAGTCCATTCATTTTTTGCCTGTTAAAAAAAAAATTTTTAACGAATAATTTTTCAAAAATTAATTTTCAAACTAAAAATTAAAAAAAAACATTTTTTCGAAGCGCCGTCCTGTTGAAACCAAATGTTGCCAATATCCTACCCTTCAATTTTTGTGAACAAAAATTCGTTCAACATGGCCCGATAGCGATCGCCATTGACTGTAACGGCCACTCCTTGCTTATTTTCGAAAAATGGCCCAATTATGCCTCTGGACCAAAATCCGCACCAAACAGTGACTCGTTTTGGGTGTATCGGCTTTTCAATGTATGCGTGCGGGTTTTCTGTGCCCCAAATGCGACAATTTTGCTTGTTTACTACCCGCCAAGATCAAAATGAGCTTCATCTGAAAAGATAATTTTTTTGGCAAAATCGGCATCCTCTCTAAGTCGATCACAGGCCCACTTAGCGAAGCGTATACACAACCATATTCGTTCAGCGGAAGGATAAAACTAATTATCTGTCAAATCAGACATGAGCTAAGTGTTACCATTCACGAAATAAGCACTAGTTGAAAAAAAAAGTTAGATGGCGGACCCTTTATAATGCCCTACCAAACCCTAATTCGCCTTGAAAACCAATCAAAAATTTCTATCCATCTACATAGTTCTACTATATATTTATAGCTACAAATAAGAATCACCCCGTTTTTATTACTCTGACTCATTTTTTGTTTAATAATAAGTCCCCACTTGCGACCGCATCAACAATATCTATGCATCTACATATAAGTATATTCCTTTATTATTCCTTACTTACTTTACTTGTTCTTGACCAATAGGAATCATCATGCCTCTTTTTTTTCTTCATTCATATAAAAATTATAAAATTTTATGTATCTCTCACACTCACCTTTATTATATTAATTTATGTTTGACCAATCAGAATTGTTCATATACTGTCCCAATTCCATTCTGTTCTACCTATTGTTGCCAGCTCAAAATCAAACAAAATATAGCGGCCGCCATTTTTATAACTTTTGTCTTACATAACTTTGTCTTTTCAGAACTGGTCTTTCAGATATTTGTCCTTTCATAACTTTGTCATTTCAGAACTTTGTCATTTCAAAACTGTGTCTTTTCATAACTTTGTCATTCAGAACTTAGTCTTTCATAACTTTTGTTTTCATAACTTCGTTACTATTTCAAAATGTTATTATAGTAGGAGATTTAAATCTGCCGAATATCGATTGGGTATTTGATACTGAATGCGATTCTGTATTTATTGATTCTTTAACTGTACATAATTTAATACAAATTAATCACTTTAAAAATAATTTACATCGTATACTTGACTTATTATTTGTTCATAGGGAATTATATATGAATGTAAATAGTTCTCGTTTGCCTATTTTTTTTCTAATTCAATTCATCATATTGGTCTGACATTTGAATTCAAAATTCTAAATTTTTTTAAATCAAAAAATTTCAATATTATTTAAATATGATTTTTCAAAAGCTAATTACACTGGCATAGCGAGTTATATAAATTGTTTACCATTGCCTTCAGCCTTAATTCACCCTTGTGATTTATCAAATTTTTACAATTCGTTTCTTAGTTCTCTTAGAATAGCTATTGATCTTTATGTTCCTAAATTTGTAGTCAAAAACGCCTCCAAGCCACCTTGGTACAATAAAAGGCTAATTAATTTAAATAATAAGAAGAACAAGGTTTACAAATTGCTTCGAAAATCATATTCTGATGCCAGCTTGCTCGCCAAATATATTGAACTTGAATAAAATTTCAAAATTCTTAATAAATTTCTAAACAAGAAATACATTTATTCTATGGAATGCAAATTGAAAAAAAAAAACAGTAAATGTTTTTGGTGCTTCATAAAAAATAAAATAAAATAAAATGGAATGCCAAAAAGTATGCAACACTTAGGATCAACTTATACGAGTCTACCTACCATTTGTAATGCCTTCGCTGAGTTTTTCAAATCGAACTACTTAAATACCCCTTTCTTTCTAATTCTCTTCTGGACAATATGATAATTCTATTAGTATAGGGCACTTAAATATTTCCATTTTGGAAGTTGAAAAAGCTTTATCTGGGCTTAATGAAGAAAAAAATGCGGGCCCGGATGGAATTCCACCTATCTTTTTTAAAAAAGTGCGCTACCGTTCTCTCTAGAGTTTTGTGCTTTATTTTTAACAGTTCACTTCTACTTGGTGAGTTTATACCTGAATGGAAAATATCCTTCATCACTCCTATTCACAAGAGTGGCACAAAACAAGATAGATGTGTATCTGAGAATAGATAAAGATGATTCTCATCGGCTTTGTTGGTCGTTTTGATGACGAAAATGAAAAAATTTATTCATTTACTTTTTCCCAACGTTTCGACGGTGGTTGCCGTCTTCTTCAGGGGATCTTTATTTGTAAAAAAAGAGAAGTAATTACATAAAAGTGTCAATGTATGAAGGGCGGACGTGGTATACACTTACATTAAAGTTTTAAACAATTATGTATGTAAAAAAAAACAAAACAATATTTGGAAATATTTAATAATTTAAACTTGAATAATTTAAGACCAAATTAGTAATTAAACACTTCAGATGAAGTTTAGTCCAATGAGTACAATCAAGTTTTGGATCTACTGTTGGAAACTAAGGAGCAGTAAACTGCTGAGATGTTTTGTGTGTCTTGTTTACGGTTCATGTTGTTCTTGTTATTGATTATGTGTAGTGTTTCTAACGTGTATCGTTTGGAAGTGTGTTTTTCCGTTGCCAAGATCTCCACACCATCAAAGTCCAGTTGGTGGCCAGTTTCAACGCTGTGGCAAGCCAATGCTGTCTTTCCAGAATTTTTTGAACGAATGTCCGACTTGTGACCCGCCATTCTCTGTCGAAGGAGTTGTTTGGTCGTGCCGACGAAGCATAGATTACATGGATCATTGGTTTTACGTTGGCAGTTTACTTTGTACACCACGTCTGTACAACGGTCCTTTTCTGTCTTCTTTTTTAGACCTGTGAAGAGGGAAGCCATGGTCTGGTTCGACTTGTACGCCAAGTTGACATCAATTTTGTTTTTGCTGATTATTTCTTTAAAGTTTTCGGAAAGCTTTGGGACATAAACGACACTTTTGTAAACACCTTTCCTCTCTTCCAATATATTTTCCGATCGAGCTTTATATTTTTGACGTTGTATCAAGCTTCTTATGATTTCGATCGGAAAGCTATTATCCAAGAGGATTTTCGTAACCTTTTCTTCGTTAGCGGAGTGGATTTCCCGATCACTCAACGCAAAGACTTTGTTTATAAGGTTCGATGCTTTCCGATCGAAATCATAAGAAGCTTGATACAACGTCAAAAATATAAAGCTCGATCGGAAAATATATTGGAAGAGAGGAAAGGTGTTTACAAAAGTGTCGTTTATGTCCCAAAGCTTTCCGAAAACTTTAAAGAAATAATCGGCAAAAACAAAATTGATGTCAACTTGGCGTACAAGTCGAACCAGACCATGGCTTCCCTCTTCACAGGTCTAAAAAAGAAGACAGAAAAGGACCGTTGTACAGACGTGGTGTACAAAGTAAACTGCCAAGGTAAAACCAATGATCCATGTAATCTATGCTACGTCGGCACGACCAAACAACTCCTTCGACAGAGAATGGCGGGTCACAAGTCGGACATTCGGTGAAAAAATTCTGGAAAGACAGCATTGGCTTGCCACAGCGTTGAAACTGGCCACCAACTGGAATTTGATGGTGTGGAGATCTTGGCAACGGAAAAACACACTTCCAAACGATACACGTTAGAAACACTACACATAATCAATAACAAGAACAACATGAACCGTAAACAAGACACACAAAACATCTCAGCAGTTTACTGCTCCTTAGTTTCCAACAGTAGATCCAAAACTTGATTGTACTCATTGGACTAAACTTCATCTGAAGTGTTTAATTACTAATTTGCTCTTAAATTATTCAAGTTTAAATTATTAAATATTTCCAAATATTGTTTTGTTTTTTTTTATATACATAATTGTTTAAAACTTTAATGTAAGTGTATACCACGTCCGCCCTACATACATTGACACTTTTATGTAATTACTTCTCTTTTTTTACAAATAAAGATCCCCTGAAGAAGACGGCAACCACCGTCGAAACGTTGGGAAAAAGTAAATCAATTAATTTTTTTCATTTTCGTCATCAAAACGACCAACAAAGCCGATGAGAATCATCTTTATCTATTCTCAGATACACATCTAACAATCAACTTGGTCAACAAAATTCACTAAAAACAAAACAAGATATTTCGAACTACAGTCCAATTTGCAAATTATCTGCAATACCCAAGCTATTTGAAAAAGTAGTATGCGATAAACTAAATTTTTTATTAAAAGAAATAATGTCCCCTTTTCAACACGGTTTTACATCAGGTAGATCCACGTCTACAAACCTCACCATTTTTACAAATTATGTCCTCAATCCGTTAGAAAAAGGTTACCAAGTTGATGTTATCTACACCGATTTTGCTAAAGCGTTTGATAGGGTGCATTTTGAAATCCTTATATCAAAATTAGAAAAAATAGGTTTCCATTCAACTATGCTTAAGTGGTTCATGTCATATCTTTATGGACGCATCCAATATGTTTGCATAGATTTAATTATCTCAAATCCTATTTTAGTCTCTTCTGGTGTTCCTCAGGGGAGCCATTTAGGTTCAATTTTGTTCCTTTTATTTATAAATGACTTACTTGATGTTCTTTTAAATTAAGTGAGTCTATAGTTTGCTGATGACCAAAAACTATTTAGATGTGTACATAGTTTAAACGACTGTTTGCTTCTTCAAGATGACATCATGAAGCTTTCCGAATGGTGTAGACACAACCAACTAAGTCTAAACATCCCGAAATATCAGTGTTTTTCTTTTACTCGTCGTTTATTACCTATCAGATATGATTTTAATATTGAGAACAAAATTCTTGAGAAAGTTTTATCAAAAAAAGAACTTGGAGTTATTTTTGATTCCAAACTCAATTTTGCAAAGCATATTGAGTTCTCTGTGAATAAGGCTACTCGATGCTTGGTTTTATCTTCCGCAATTCTTATGGCTTAAACGATCCTTATACATTAAAGTCATTATATATTTCCTATGTAAGATCGATTCTAGAGTATTGCTGCGTGGTATGGAATCCATTTTACAATAATCATTCAATTAGAAGTTCAAATAAAATTTACAAGATTTGTAATAAACAGACAAAGCTGGAATATTGAAATGCCATCTTATAATACAAGACGTCAACTTATTGGCATTCAGTCTCTTGAGAACCGCCGCAAGATGTTTGCTGTAATTTTTATTAAAGATATAATTTTGTTTCGTATAAATTGTCCTTATCTACTATCTTTAATCGATATATATGCTCCTTCTCGAGAGCTAAGAATTCGTACCATGTTTCAAGAGAAGACCCATAGGGGGTCTTCAGAGTAGAGACTCTTTTAAAAATATGCTAAGCTTATACTTTTTAACATGCTTATAAATTAAGTAATCATTTAAATTATTGTATCAATGTATTTTTTTTTTATATATATATCATTAGTCTATTTTGAGTAAAACTGTTAACTCTAATTGATGATAAATCAATAAATAAATAAATACTTAATGCAACAAATAAAAAGTTTTTTTACAGAAGTGACTATAAAAATTCTTTAAGGGATTCTTCAAATACATTGTATTCAATATTATAAACTATGTGACAATTTTAATATAATCGAATTGTGAAATCACAAACGAATGCAATTTAAAAATTCCACATTATTATTTTCACATTGCTGCTCTTTTTATTTTTAAACTCACACTTTTTAGTTTCACCGTCTCACATTTTTATTTTGACACATTTTTAGTTTCACACTGCCACACTTTTAATTTTAACAATATCGGAATTTTTTGTTTTGACACTGTCACGTCTTTTAGCTTCACTCTCTCACACTTATATTTTGACACTGTGAAACTTTTTAGTTTCAAGTTTCTCACTGCCACACTTTTAATTTTAACCCTCTCACAATTTTAGTTTTGACACTGTCAGACTTTTTATTTCAACTCTGCCAAAGTTTTTAATTTTCACTTTCACACTTTTTATTTTCACACTGTAACCCTTTTTATTTCAACACTGCCACACTTTTTGTATTCTCCCTCTCTCACATATTTTTCTTTTTACACTGTGTGATACTTTTTAGTTTCACAATGCCACACTTTTAATTTTAACACTCTCACAAATTTTGTTTTGAAACTGTCAGACTTTTTATATATATATCGGGTCGAAGCTATTCGGACGACTGTCTCGGACGTTCGTCTGCATACACTACTGCCGATCTCGGACGGTGCCGGTCTTTTTTTTCAGTTACCCATTTTTTTTATTGGCATCAACTTTATTAAGAATCAACCTGGCAACTGACGAAAAATCCAAACATGTTGGGAAATGTCGGTTGATCACGTCTGTGATGTTGGCATAACAATTTTCACCTAGGCTAACGGGACCATAACAGGAATTTGCAGTTTTTTTGCATTTTTTTTGCATTTCCATTCCGGATTTTGCAGTTCACAATAGTGGGTGTAATCCCATGTACTGCTAACTTCACAGTGAAGTTGGCAGTACATGGGGTTTTTTCAACAATCACGCAACTTCACAGTGAAGTCGGCGGTATAATTTGATTTTTTTTGATAAATTTTTTTATATGAGGACTTCAAAATTTTGGGTAATTTTTTTCTGGAACTGCAAATTAAACTGCAAATTTGGAGCCCTATTTGAAAGTGATAGCTTGTCTGATTGATTAAAACACCCCATCATGTACTGCTTAGTTCACAAAGAATTTAGGAGTTTTGTATGAATTTTTTTTTTAATTGGCGACTTCAAAATTTTGGGTGATTTTTTCTAAAACTGCAAAAATAATTGCAAATTTGGACACCTATTTCAAGTTTATAGCTTGTGTGGTTGCTGAGAAAAGGACTTTCATATGATAACTTTACATTGAAGTCGGACGTGCAATATGAATTTCTTGATTTTTTGTTCTAAATGAGGACTTCAAAATTTTGAGTAATTTTTTTCTGGAATTGCAAGAAAAACTGCAAATTTGGGTACATATTTCAAAGCGATAGCTTGTGTGGTTGCTTAAAAAATCCCATGTACTGCCAACTTCACAGTGAAGTTAGGTGTTTAGTATGAAATTTTTTTTTATTTGACGACATCAAAATTTTGCGTAATTTTTTTCTTGAACTGCAAGCAAAACTGCAAATTTGGACACTTATTTCAAGTTTATAGCTTGTGTGGATGCTGAGAAAAGGACTTTCATATGATAACTTTACATTGAAGTCGGACGTGCAATATGAATTTCTTGATTTTTTTTTTAAATGAGGACTTCAAAATTTTGAGTAATTTTTTTCTGGAATTGCAAGAAAAACTGCAAATTTGGGTACATATTTCAAAGCGATAGCTTGTGTGGTTGCTTAAAAAACCCCATGTACTGCTAACTTCACAGTGAAGTTAGGTGTTTAGTATGAAATTTTTTTTTATTTGACGACTTCAAAATTTTGGGTAACTTTTTTCAGCAACTGCAAATTAAACTGTAAATTTGGAGCCTAACTGCAAGGTTCTAGCATGCGTGGTTGTTGAAAAAAACCCGTGTACTGCCAACTTCACAGTGAAGTTAGCAGTACATGGGATTACACCCAATATTTGGTGAACTGCAAAATCCGGAATGGAAATGCAAAAAAAATGCAAAAAAACTGCAAATTCCAGTTATGGTCCCGTTAGCCTAGGTGAAAATTGTTATGCCAACTTCACAGACGTCGGTTGAGCGCTTATTAACGGACGTCATCGGACAATGTCGCTTTCAGTGGTGTACGCGCTCTCTCTGCTTTCTATACGTTTGGTTCGATCGGCCGAGTTCGGCCGAGCATACTTCGGCCGATGACGGACTAGGTGTACGCGTGCCGTAAAGCTTTTAAATCGCGCGGTATCCGATAAGCAGAGCCATGAGATATCATGTTTTGTCCGAAAAGAGCATAGTACGGTTGGCAACCTAAAGAATCGTGCACATCTGATCGAAATGCACAAGCACATGCTATACTAGATAGATGCGCATCCCAATCGTTTTGCTCTTTTGATATCATGACTCTTACCTTGCTCAAGACACTTCGATTAACCAGGTCAGAATTGTTAGCCTGCGGTGAATACAACGCAGTTCGCACATGTTTTAAGCCATAGTTCGCCAAAAAGTTTTGAAACTCATGGGACACGAACTGACGTCCATTGTCGCAGTGAATTAATTCAGGGGTGCCAAAAGTATGAAAAATTTCTGTTCCTAGGAAGTGCACTATTTTTGAAGACGTAGCTTTAGACAACGCTTTCAAGAAAATAAATTTTGTGAAGTGGTCCAATACAATGAACACTTACACGTTTCTTCGTTTCGTACGCAGATATGGTCCCAAGAAGTCGATATAAAATCGTTGAATAGGCATTTCAGATACAATCTGCTTGGTGATTGGTGGACGAAGAACCGAGTTAGGGGCCTTTACCATCTTGCATGTTTCGCAATCACTCACAAATACTTTGATGTCTTTCACCATTTTAGGCCAATAATATTTATCTCGTATTCGAGCATAGGTCTTAGCGAAACCACTATGACAACTTAACTTTGTGTTATGGGACAATTCAATGCATTTGCGAGTTAGTGCTTCTGGCAACCATAGACGCCAAAGCGAATCTTTTTCGTTCACATCACCAGTCCTGAACCTAACTCTTTTGTATTTAAATTTTCCCGATACAACTAGGTCAGGAAGCGCACATTGATTTGAATCGATGTTCTTTCTCAATTGGGTATATTGCACCGAATCAAATTCAACGGAGTCGAGATCAATCTCACCATATACTAATGCCGAAGAAAACTCATCAAGCCCATTTTCTACCGCGGTTGCTGATATTACTAGAAACATCTCTTTAATAATTCAGAAATTAGGAACTTTTTTAAATGACGACTTAAAAGATAATGAATTTAATTAACAATTATAAGGAGATTATATAATGCAATTTGCGCGGGATAAAAGATCCATTTCGCGCCAAGAATGTTTGACATATATTATATACTGGTATGCTGACATAATGTTTACTTAATTTTGCATGTGTAATTATTGATGGTATAATACAGGGTGCATTAATTACCCCTTCGTTTAAGTTGGAACAAAACGAACGGTCTTGAACCTGGGACGAGCTGATCTTCTTGGTTTTGGCAAAGGTGTATTTGGACCTGATGAGCGTGAAAGGACAGCTTCCGTATTGTTTGAATGTACATGTGTGTCGGAAGGTGATGGGCGTTGCTCTTGCGACAAATCCACAACTGGGGCATTTGAAGCCTGATCGATAAAGACTTCGTCATTATTTGCGTAGTCATGTTGCTGCGTTTGACTTGGGAGAGAAACATTAGTAGTTGGTATATAATCGGAACTTGCCTGCCCTAAGTCCACAGAATTTTGTTTGTGGAGAGAAATGTTGGTGTCAGTATCTCTTCTTGCGTTAGCTCTTAACTGGTTCTGGTGGAGTCTGCAAATTCCTTCATCTGTTTTAATTTGGTACATCCTTCTTCCCAGAGTTTCCTCTATTCGCCCTGTGATCCGCTTCTTTCCTCTTAGATACTGCCGTAGAAATACAGATTGACCTTTATGAAACTTCGTTTTATTTGGATTGCTTGTTCTTCTTGGTTCGGGGACAATGGCAGAAAGTAAAGTTCGATGTTGACGACCGTGAAGCCTTTCTGCTGGAGATATACCCATTTCATCCGAAGCGGTGCGAAAAGTGGAAAGTATGTGGCGAGTACATCGTCACCTTTGGGGTTTGCAGCCATGATTTTAAGAAAAGCTGTTTTGAAAGTTCTTACCATCCTCTCGGCCAACCCATTGGACTCGGGGTTGAAAGGTGCTGACTTCATATGCCGAATTGAGTGGTTTCGACAGAAATGCTGGAACTCTTTAGAGGTAAATTGCGTACCATTGTCAGACACGATGACCTTTGGGAGACCCTCCAAAGCGAATATGGAGCGTAAAGCGTGAATGGTTGCTTCTGAAGTTGTGGAGGACATTCAAATAACGAAAGGAAATTTTGACTTCGAATCGACTACAATTAACCACATGGATTTTTGAAAAGGGTCAGCAAAATCTATGTGAATGCTTTCCCAAACTTTTTCTGATGTCGCCCAACTGGAATATTCTTTCGGTGAGCGGCTTGCATTTGATTGGCAGGCAATACATTTTGCGACTGTTGTCTCAATGATGTTCTCCTCGGGTGGGCCATTTGTTTCATCCGAGTAACTCCCCAATGACCTTGATGAAGAAGTGCGAGTACTTTAGGTTGAAGTGCTGCAGGTGCTACCAACCTTGGACTTTGGCTGTGAAAGAGAAGAATGTTAGCAGACACACTTCTTTGAAAAAAGGGAATTAATTGATTTTGATTTTCTGGCAAACGTGCTGGCCAACCCTGCTGTTTAAACTTAATGACTTTTCGAATATCAAAATCGTTTTCTGAAAATTTGGCAATGACATCTGCGTTAATAGGAAAATCTTGTATAGTTGAAAAACTGTCATCCGCTTGATGGCAAGAATCTTCCGATTTATCGAACTCCTCGTCGGGACCCACTGGTAAACGCGATAAGCAATCGGCATTTCTATGATTCGTTGTTGGACGATAACGAATTGTGTAAGTGTACCCCATTAGAAAAATTGCCCAGCGTTGTAGCCTTTGAATGGTTATGTGTGGCAAGTTTTTGTTAGGGCTGGAAATGGAGACTAAGGGTTGGTGATCCGTAATAAGCTCAAATTGACGACCATATAAATATTGTTGAAATTTGGTTACTCCAAAGATTATCGATAACACCTCTTTTTCGATCTGGCTGTAACCTTGTTGAGCTGCATCAAGCGTTTTGGAGGCAAACGCGATTGGTTTTTCTGTTCCATCTTGGTAAACGTGAGAAATGCCTGCCCCAATGCCGTGCGAAGAGGCATCGGTAGCCAAAGTGATTGGTAGATCATCTTGAAAATGGGTCAATCGTGAAACGTTCAGGATTTTCTCTTTAAAAAGTTTGAAAGAGTTTTGTTGGTCCTTTCCCCATTTGAAAACTACATCTTTTTCTCGTAGTTTGCTCAGAGGCGCGGCTATTTGAGCAAAATTATCTATAAATTTGTTGTAATAGTTAAGCTTACCGATAAATGCTTCCAGGTCTTTAAGGTTTTTAGGTTCAGGCAGATCGATAATAGCTTTGATCCGGTTCTCTGATGGATGTATGCCTGTTTCATCGATAATATGACGAAGGTATTCCACCTCCACTTTGGCAAACTGGCATTTTTCTAGTCGACAGCGTAGTCCGTGGTTCTCTAACCTCTCTAGAAAAATGTTAAGATTACTTAAATGTTCCTCGTTTGTACGCCCGGACACGATCACATCATCTAGGTACGAAACGCAGAAATCCAAATCGCTAGTAAGTTAGTCCATGTATCGCTGAAAGATACCTGTTGAACTGGAAGTGCCAAATGGTAGCCTTTGATACTCAAATAATCCAAATTCAGTACTTATTACGCAGACTTTCTTTGACTCTTTGTCCAGAAGAATCTGGAGATACGCATCCGACAGATCTATTTTGGTAAAAAACCGCCCTCCTTGTAATTTCTGGAAAAGTTCTTCTATCCGTGGCACTGGATGGCGATCTATCTCTTAGTGTGGATTGATTGTGATCTTGAAATCTCCACATATGCGTAATGTAAAAATCGCAAATGGAATCAATGTGCTTACATTGATTTCTTGGAAGTTGAGTGAAACAATTTGGACACGATTTTCTAACGACAAAACTATTATTATGACACTTACTTGGAGATTTTTGATAATTTGAGCCGGTCACGAGATTAACTTCCGAAGTCGTTGCTGTTGTTGCGCTGGAAATGTTACTTCCTTTCAATATATATGATGCTTGTTGTGTTGACTCGTAAGCTGTGGTCAGTTCCTCAATTTCGTCCAATGATGGGTTCTTTCTTTGCGTTGTAGCAATACGAACAGCGTCATGAGGTGTATAAAAGACGATCATGTCTCTTATCATGGTGTCCGCATATGATGTGTTACAATCTGCTTTTGAACAGACAAAAGAGCAGTCTCTTTCAAGGCCTCGTAAATCTGCTATCCATTCTGCATATGACTGTCCTGGAAGCATCTTTTGTTTCAAGAATTTACATCTAGAAGCCAGCACGTGCAGTTTGGATTCGAAATGTTTGGTTAGTTTCGTAGAGGTCAACTTACATCTTCTGTTCCTACCAACTTTTTGAGCAAATCGCTGGTCTGATTTCCGCATGTTGATAAAAAATGGGGCTTCTTCAAGTTGTCATCTTTCAAAGAGTTTGCAGTGAAATGCTGCTGAAGTTGGAAAAGATAGATTTCCCACGATTCCTTTTCATGGTCAAATGCATGGAACTGGGGAATTGTGGGTTAACCCGTCGATGGGCATCTGTTCAACAATTGTTCCAGAACAGCTTGGTTGCTAACTAGCATTTGTTGCATCCATTCTTTTTGCGACTTAAGCATTTCTTTTAACCCTGCTACATCCAGGTCCACACAAGTCGGGTTGCGATAACACCGGTGCCGAGGAAAGTGCAGTTTTCAATCTATTAAACCCCTCTAGAGCTTAAGGTGTAAGCTCAAACGTTTTTTTCTTTCCGCTCGGCTTCTCTGGCTTTATTTCTTAGCTGCTCAAGAGTTTTCACCTCAGCTGATAGTAACATTTCTCGAATTTTGTCTTTGGCGATATTTTGGGTAACGTCAACAATCATCCGCTCATCGAAAGGCTCTTTTAAAGGATCGTTCAGAAAAACCATTGAACTATAAAAGTCGTCAAAAGTTTCTTTGACGCCTTGTTTTCGGGTGAGCAACCTCATGTATATTTCCACATCGCTTTCTAACCGTCCAAACTCTGTCTTAACGTCAGCCAGTTTAGCATTTAGGTTTCTATGTGAAAAGGCCCAAAACCATTTATTGGTTTTTCCAGTTAGCTAAATGTGGAAATTTGCGGTTATTTTTTCAACATCAACTCGGGAGTGGACTACTGTGGACCATTCTGGATTCATTATAAAATCCGTGGTAAGCGACCTCAAAAGGCTTATGTGGCAATGTTCTGCTGTTTTGCTACAAAGGCAGTGCATATAGAACTTGTAAGCGACTTAACTACCGCATCGTTTCTGGGAGCATTAAAACGTTTTATCGGTCGCAGAGGACACTGTCAAAACATATATTGTGATAATGCGACAAATTTTTTAGGGGCAAATAATCAACTGTCTGAATTATATGACACAATCTACTCTGAAAGTGCTCGTGAAACCATAACAAGGGAATGCAATGGTCAGTCAATACAATTCAACTTCATTCCGCCTAGAGCACCTCATTTTGGAGGACTTTGCGAAGCAGCAGTAAAATCGGCAAAACATCTGTTAAAGAGGAGTGTTTCCACAGCATCTCTAACTTATGAAGAATTGGAAACTGTTTCGGTCGGAATTGAAGCTATTCTAAATTTAAGGCCATTAACACCACTATCAAGTGATCCCAACGATTTGACAGCATTAACTCCAGGACATTTACAGTTCTGTTCTGACTCTTGTTTGCCTACGATGAGTACTCTGCGCGGAAAGTGTGCCGATTTACTTGATAGCGGTGATACTGTCTTGTGCAGTATATGCGGTATCCCATTTCACGCCTTATGCTCTCTGCTAAGTAACTTTGAATTAAAAATCATAAAATCCAGTTCAATCATCTTCTGGAAATGTGAAAATTGTATAAACATAGTTCTACCATCCTTAATTAACAAACTAATTGACTGTGTTGCTCTGTTGCATAGATCAGATTCCGAATCTAAACCAACTTGTTCTAAAAATACGAATACCACACAAAAAATCGTAACAGAAAAAAAACAATTAGATGTCAGTAGAGACGTGCGTAATTCTACCAAAGGTCAACGACTCACAAAAGTTATTGTGCCTCTAAAGAAAAAATTACAAACCAAATTCCATTCTTCTCCTGCACCTAATCGACTCTCAATAACTAATGCTACTCCCTCGCCCTCCCCTCTTATTTCATCTAAAATTGCAGTCGGCAAAAATCAACCAACAACTGGAAAAATTAAAACTTAAAGAAACAACAACCTCTTGCACTGCCTGCTTCATCATCGAAAATTGCGCTCTCTAAAGAAGAGGTGCAAAAAGAAGAAGGTTTTGTGCAATCAAATGACGATGATTATACATCCTCTGCTGCTCTCGTGGGAGTGCTTTATAATTCAACATCTCTTTTAAGAAATGATTTGGACATTGGATCCACTTCCTCTCCCGTCAATCGGAATATTGCTGCTGGTACGAGTGAGACGATTGCAATGAATGTGGGTCTGGGTACGGCGAATGTAATTGAGGTTCCTCTTAGCGAAAAACATGCTAATGATGTGTGTGTTGATGAAGACAAATCTGGGAAAGCCGACGACGGTGATGACGATGATGGTGTTGCTATAATTACTGATGTTACTAATGCTGATTGTTTGACTTCTGCTTGTGATGACGGCTCTAAAACTGAAAATGCTAAAATTCTACGTTCTGCTAATAAATATATTTTTAAGTCCGGTGGTAATATGGATGCAGACATCTTGAAAAAAAATGTTTTTAGCAGAATGAGGTGGTTCCACATTTCCAGTTTCCGAAAGGAAACAACAACTGAAAATATAACAGATTATATTCAATCTAAAACTAAAATTGATTCCTCCCTTTTCCCGTGTTATAAGCTAGTTACGTTAAACTATGATGGGGAAAAGCTAAGATTTATTAATTTTGAAATTGGGACTCCTCTGGAATATGTGCATTTGATCTACAACTCTGAGCTTTGGCCTAAGGGTATTCGTATTCGCCCGTTCAATTACAGGCCAAAAAACGATCCACCACCGATAGGAACTCTAACGACCTAGGCATTCCTCTTGCTGGTGTTGCTGTTGCTGATGTTGTTGCTGCTGATGTTGTTGTTGCCGATGTTGTTATTGCTGGTATTGTTGCTGATGATGTTGTTGTTGCTGGTGATGCTGGTGCTATCGTTGCCTATGAAATAAACCAAAAAGATGTTTATGTTGCTGATGATGTTGCCGAAGTTGCTGCCGTGGATGTTCCTGATCAAGCTGTGGTTGTCAATAAAGTTAAAGTTGATATTGTTGATGATCTCTTGGATGATGTTATTGTTGCCAATGAATTAAGCCCAAGAGAAGTTTTTGTTGTTGACGATGCTGTCGTGAATGTCACCGCAGACGTTGCTGCTGAAGCTGTTTTTGATCATGAATTACCTACTTTAGGTGATTTAAGTATTTATTATCAAAATGTTGGTGGAGTAAGAACTAAATTAAATAATTTATTTTTATATTTTACTTCTTGTAATTATCAAATAATAGTTTTAATAGAAACCTGGCTTAACGATAGCCATCTAACAACAGAACTTTTTAACTGTGATCAGTATGCTGTATATAGGAAAGATCGTTGTTCAATAAAAACTAGTCTAAATAGGGGTGGTGGAATTATTATAGGCATTCATGCAAATTTTATTTCTAAGCAAATTGAATTATTCTCAAGCAATAATGATACTTGTTTTGATTTTGATCAATTAGTTGTTAAAGTGCATCTTAGAAAAAATGTATATTTATATATCTCCGCCAGCTATATTCCACCTGGAAGCCCACTTGAATTATATAATACTCACATTGATAATTGTAGATATTTGTTTAGTTCCTTGAATTCATCTGATCATATAATTTGTCTGGGCGATTTTAATATCGGTGATGTAAATTGGAAATTTGATGCTGACGATAAAGGTTTAATTCCTTTTAACGTCAAAACTGAAATTGAGTGCTCTGTAATTGATTTTCACAGCCAGTTTAACCTATTGCAAAAAAATTATTTTCCTAATTCATTGAATCGCATATTAGATTTAGTATTTGTTGATAATGAGTTGGAAGTTAGCGTTGACAAAGCTCTTTCACCTGTAGTACAAAATTCTCAGCATCATATTTGCCTGGTCATAGATTGTAAGCTCTTAGTCTATATTCAAACCATTAATGAAACCGATTATTTTTTTGATTATAAGCGTGGTAACTTCGATGCAATAAATTTGTTTTTAAATTCAATACCGTGGGAATCCATTGTAGAAAGCCAAGATCTGACCCAAGCGTTCGTATCTTTTAAAACTTACTTAAAGCAGGCATGTGAAAGCTTTATTCCGAAAAAATTAAGTAAAATGAATTCCAATCCACCATGGTTCAATGACAGTCTTTCTAAGCTCAAGAATAAAAAAAACAAAGCTTACAAACGCTACAAAAAAGATAAAAATAATTTGGTATTCAGACAAAACTATATTCAAATAGAAAAATCTTTTGATGTGTTAAATAAATTTTTGTATAGTAACTTTGTATTAACCGCTGAATCTAAAGTAAAAAAAGACAGCAAGAGCTTTTGGAATTTTATAAACTCCAAAAGAAAATCTAGTGGTTTGCCTAATTGTATGGAGTTTTCTGGTTCCATATCTAGTGATCTGCAAACTATCAGTAATCTCTTTGCAGATTATTTTGAATCGGTTTACGCAGCTACGGCTCCTAGTGAGCTTCCTGAATTTACTCCATCTAATGTAGTCGATATAGGGATTGTTCAATTAGGAATGTCTGATGTACTTGAAGCGTTGAATGGGATTGACGATAACAAAGGACATGGTCCAGATAATATGTCCCCCAAGATAATCAAAAAATGTGCAACGCCCCTTGCGTTACCTTTGTGGCTAATCTTTAATGAATCTCTAAAAACAGGTGAATTTTTAGATGAGTGGAAAAAATCGTTCATAACTCCGATCTTCAAGTCTGGTCCAAAGCAAAAAATTTGTAATTACCGATCAATATGTAAGTTATCCGTTATTCCTAAAATTTTTGAAAAAATTGTATGTGATAAGCTGATTTTTCTAACAAAACAACTCGTATCTGATTATCAGCATGGATTTGTTTCTGGCAAATCTACAACTACAAATCTCTTTTTTTTTTGTGATTCTGTTTTCAGAGGTTTTGAAAGTGGTCTTCAGACCGACATCATCTTTACTGACTTTGCCAAAGCATTTGATAGGGTCAACCATGAAATATTATTGCACAAATTGTCTAAGCTTGGTTTCCACTCCATATTTTAAAAATGGATACATTCTTATCTCATTGATCGAACTCAATTCGTTAAGATAGATAGATTTGTTTCCAGGTGCATAAAGGTAACCTCGGGCGTCCCTCAAGGAAGCCACATTGGTCCATTGTTTTTTTAATTTGTTCATTAATGATATTCCCGACTTTTTCCAGTTTTCCAGGTATCTATTATATGCTGATGACGTAAAGATATTCAGAACTACACATTCTGTAGTTGATTGTCACTTATTGCACGAAGATTTGTGTGAACTTGCATCTTGGTGCGAAAGAAATCTTCTTTTCTTAAATGTAGCTAAATGTTAAAGTTTTACGTGCTCAAGGAAAATTTCACCGATAGTATTTGATTACACTATCAATAATATAACATTAGACAAAGTAAGTCAAAAGAAAGATTTGGGAGTCATATTAGATCGGAAGTTCACATTTAGTAGTCACATTGACTATATAGTTAATAAAGCATATAAAATGTTGGGTTTTTTAAGAAGGAACACTAGAGAGTTCTCCGATTCGTATGCTCTTAAATCTCTTTATATGGCTTTTGTGAGATCGGCCCTGGAATACTGTTGCGTGGTTTGGAATCCTTACTTTGCTAATCATTCCATAAGACTTGAAAGGATTCAAAAAAGTTTCACGAGATATTGTTTTATTAAGCTGAATTGGAACATTGTTATGCCGGCATATAATGTGAGATGTTTGCTTTTTGGTATGCAAACGCTTGAGGTCAGAAGAAGGTATTTTTCTATTATGATGATAAAGGACTTAACCAATGGTCACATTATTTGTCCTTACTTGCTGGAGCAAATAAACTTTTATTTTCCCAGCAGAGGCCTCCGTATAGGCTTTCACTTACGGGAGACCTTTTTAAAATGTAATTATGGTAGAAATGTACCGATTGTGCGTTGCATCAGAGAAACTAATGCTATAATTGAAAAAATTGATATTTGAATGCACTGCTCAAGAGACACTTTTAAAAAAATGTTATGTTAATATTGTCATTGCATTAATTATTATGTTATATGTTACACTTATGTTTCCTGTATATATTTCTGTTTATTTTTACTATTTTATAACTCATATTTCAAGTATTTATCATTATTTTTTTTATATATATCTATAATATTTATGTAATCTTAAAGAGAATTAATCTCAGATTGATGAAATAATAAACTAAACTAAACAACATTTCCTTATCGGCGAACCCCTCACTGCAAAAACTGACGTCAATGCAAGTCCTATGAAGCAGACACTATTGACAAGATGGAATCTTGTATCACACTTGAAAAACGAATTTTGGAAACGATGGTCACAGGAATATCCCCAAGAACTTCAATATAGGTACAAGTGGAAGGAATGCTCGGCGAACATCAAAATAGGAGACATGGTCATCATAAAAGAAGATAACGTCCCATCACTTCAGTGGCCTCTACGTAGAATCATCAAGACTTTCAAGGGTGAGGATGGCGCAATAAGAGTTGTGGAAGTTAAAACAGCATCTGGGGTCTGGAAACGCCCGATTCACAGTGTTAGGAACCAGGTTTCCACGGAGGATTACTTCGGTACACGAGAAGTGGCTGTGGCACGCTTGTGATTGCACGGCTAAGCTCGTCGCCTGGGGTAGTTCTTGCCACCTCTCGATGTACCTCCTGCTCGACTAAACATTATTTTTTTTGTTCGTGCCTAAGGTTGATCGTGTTAGAAATGACACAAATCTAGGGACCCTGACGATATCTGAGAGAAAAGTTAAGTTTGGTGCTTCGAATTTAGTATCAAAAAAAAATAATTACTAAAAAGAAATAATAAAAAAAAAACTAACCTAACTAATGTTGAACTTCAAAACCCATCACCAAACCCTACACCAAAAATAAAAAAAATAAAAAGTAAGTATAAAAAAAACTAACAAAACCTAACCTAAAATCCCTATATATATGTAAAAAAAAAACCTACTACCCTACAAACTATGTCTAAAGCACCTCCTTTTATCTCCCTCAGATACCATCACGCTGAATTACAAACGTTCGTCTGATGGCATTGACGAAGGTCTGACCTGCCCACCCAAGTATCTCGAAGATACTTCCTTCGCTATTTCCTTGGCCATGTTCTCGGAAATAGCCCCTAAATTAACCCAACCAGTCACAACTTAGTCCATAGTGAAAGTTCGTTTGTCACGTCCTAAAACCAAAATAACATCTGGACGGCTTTACCAAGCCTCCACACACCTTCAGCTACCAAATTAGCACACCATGTTCTTTTAAACTTTCACTTCACAATTGTATTAGAGAAAAATTTCATAAAAAAAAATCAGAAAAGAATTGAGTTCTCCCACTCGTTCTTTTTCTTATGCTAAAAAAATTCACAAATTCAGAAATTCAAAAATTAAAATGGAAATATAATATAAGGAAACGAAATGTGGCCTTAATGATTCTAAGGATCTTTCTATCCAATAAGTTTTGCTACTCACTGTTTTTCTCTGGTCCCTCGTCGTTCTGCCGGTAGCACGTAGAAGAAACAGGTGCAAGATCTTTTTCACACTGACTGAATTTAAATTTTATCTGTTTTAATCTTTAAGATCACTTTGTATGTTTCCGTATATATCAACAAAAAAAAATATACTAAAAAAAAAGTTCAATTTAAATAAAAAACGTTTCGGAGAACCAAATTTTACACTTTTAAAGTAAAAAAATATTAAATTATTCAAAAAAAAGTATCTTTAAGTTTTCCTTTTATAATTTTTCTTTTCTCCCCTCTTCTCTTCACAGCCCTTCTTTATTTGTTCTTCACTTTCTTTTCTATCTTTCTCCTCTAAGCACTATTCCTTTTGCAATTTTCCGCCTCGCGAAGCACCCTTCCTCCTTCTCCAAAAGTCCTTCACGGCGTCAAGGTGATATCTATATATATAATTATGCTATATGTATAGTATCATATCTCGACTTCGACCTTTGTGTCTTTAAAAGATTATTCTTTTATTCTCTTGCACAAACGAATTCTTTTACTCCTAAGGATGCCCTTCACGAAGGTTAAAAAAAAAAAAAACTAGCAGAGGCATAGGCTCCTGTAGCGGATCTCCCAAGCTCAATAAAAATTAAGCCTAAACCTAAATCAAAGAAAATCACACATCAGACTTGAGAATTTCGATTTTTTGCATTTTGGTCACATACCTCCGCTGTAGTATTGGATATTAGAGTCTCCTCACCAAGTTCGTAAAATTCTTCTTCACGAATTACTTCCTTCGTTGTGCAACTAAAATCTATATATACAGTGCTGTCTGGGTAGCGTGAACACTGGGCTGCGTGAACACCTGGCTCGCATGAACACCAATTGTTTTATACTGAGCACTCTATAGCGTGAACAACAAAAACCTCGATAGCATGAAAATCATGAAGCTCCTGTATGCTTCTTTTCAGTGCAATTTGTTTTTCGACATTTCAAGTTTATTTTTCGTCAGCGCAAATATGTTAACAAAAAAACCAAAGTTTTTGTCGTTAAAAGAAAAAGGTGATGTTATCGAGAAGCTAGAAAGGGGTGTAGCCCCATCAATTTTATCCCGAGAATACAATGTGGCTAAATCAACGATTTCAGCCTGTTTGCCGCAAGGACACTAGCTTAAACCTTAGACAAAAAAATAATGGATTGTATTTTCCGCAGTCAAACTGTTGCGGAATCAAATCCTTAGGTTGCCGGCGGTAAGCCACAAAAAAGATCGAATGCAGAAAGAAAAATCACAGAAGCAGAAACAAAAAAAATGTTCCCTTCCTTTTACAAAATGAAAAAAAATGCAAAACTTATAGTTTATATTCTATAACAACTCCTAGTCTTTTATTTTTTGAACTTCTCCTGCACAATTTTGATTTGGGAATGAAATAATATGCATTTTTACTTGCATAAAACAAATCGGTTTTCTGCTCGTCTATAGATATAGCTGTAAGCATCACGATCATTATACCCTCACGCAGATCTTAATCCACCAGCTGGTAGTTCTTGCGGTCCAGCTATAGTTCGTTGACACATAGTGGTTCATCTTCCAAAGTTTTTTCTATGCTGACTCTGGTTAAGTCGTCCATCATCCCGCACCTCTCATCTTCGTCATCACCACCGAACGATCGTCGACTTCTGACCACTGGGCTTGACCACTGCATACATACACACAATTTAAAACATCGCATCGTGGGCGGGTCCAACTAAAAACATCGTATAGTGGGCGTATTAACTCCCACAAGTAGACAATTATGATCGATGATATTTTGAGTGTCATCTCTTGTTATGATCTCCCAAATTTAACAAAAAAAAGAATATTGTATGCAGGGTGCAGGTATTTTGGATTAGCCGCCGGTAATTGGATTTTTGTATGCCGATGCCGTCGGTGATTTGCATCTTGACAGATGATGATTGTTTTGTTGAGATTTATATTTCATGTTGCGTTGCAACATCCTGCCGGGCCCCCCGGGATAAGAAACGATTTCATCAAAGGAATGAGTTGTATGCACGTCTTGTTAAGTAAATTTTAGACTTTTGAATCGAGATGATGATTAGGATGGTTGATCCTCGACGTATGACAGGTAGGTACATGAAAGAGAGAAAAAAAAGGTAGGTATGGTGAATGGTGTGTGGCTATATTGCGTTATATATTTTAAATTGATTTTTGTGTTAAGATTTATGTAATTAAGTTGAAATTAAGCTTAATGTAGTTTCACCAAGTATTCCGACTTACACTTTTTCCAAATGTCTTGGTGAATTTTTTGCATGAGCTGCCACCTGTCTAAATGAGATTCCTTAACTCCTGTTAAGTCCCTTTCCGGGGCGCTGTTAAGCGCTGATCCAATTAAAAAATGTCCTGGTGTCAGAATTGAGAGATCTTCAGGATCTTCATTTACAGTACAGAGTGGTCGAGAATTCAAGCAAGCCTCTACTTGTGCAAGTATGGTTGCGTATTCCTCAAAGGTAAGAGTGTAGTGTCCGATTATCCGGTTTAAGTGGTATTTCATGGACTTCACACCTGCTTCCCAAAGACCGCCAAAATGCGGAGCTGCAGGAGGGTTGAAATGCCATTGTGTGCCATTCTCTTGAAGCGACCTAGCGATATCGTGTGTCCATTGCTTGGGCATGAATGTCCTTTCAGATTCCATTACATTGGCAGCTCCTTTGAAGTTCGTACCGCAGTCACTGTACAAGTTTGCACATATTCCACGACGAGCAGTGAAACGCTTAAAAGCTGCAAGAAATGCGGATGTGGTATAGTCGCTTACGAGTTCTAAATGAACTGCTTTTGTGCAAAAACAGACAAAAATCGCTGTGTAGGCTTTTGTAACTTTGTTACATCGACCTTTCCAAGCTTTAAGCTGAACAGGACCAGCATAGTCCACTCCCGATGTTTGAAAAGGTCGCGCTTGAATCACTCGAAGGGTTGGCAAATTACCCATTTTCTGCTGCATGCGTGTTGCATTAAACCTGTAACATTTCAAGCATTTGTGAATACATTTTTTAGTAGCAGATTTTAAACGCAATATCCAGTACTCTGTTCGAAGCGTAGCCATCATCAATTGTTGGCCGCCATGGAGAGTTTTCATATGGACATCGTGCACGATGAGTGAAGTAAGGAAGTTGCTTGGTGGGAGTATTACCGGATGCTTTTGTGAATAAGGGAGATTAGCATTTTCTAATCGACCTCCAACTCGTAAGATACCTTCTTTTTCGCAATTTGACTCTGTTAAGAGACCAATTCTCCTTTGCTTAGTTTAATGATTTCTTCAGTAAAATGTTCCTTCTGAACAAAAGCAATCAAACGAAGTCGAGCTAAGGATATTTCATTGACTGATAATGATCCACGCACACGAGTTGATAATTTTTTTGCTTTAAATTGAAAATTGGTTAAGAATCGACGCCAGTACGCTACAGCTCGATATAACCGATTAAGGGATGAAAAACGATTGAATAGAAGTTGATTTGGTTTGAATGTAGTGAAGTGAACGCAGAGCTGAAAAATGTTAATAATGGGGTACCCAGATGCGATCAACTTACTTTTGGTTTTGGAACTACCTGACCCTTTCCTTTCAAGTTCGGTTGGTTTGATTTCAACCGAAGGGTGAACAGTTTTATCAAACGATTGAAGGAAGTCAGGTCCATACCACCATTGACGGTTCTGAATGAGCTCACTTGGAGAGACTCCTCGCGACGCGATGTCAGCGGGGTTGTCCTTGGATGGAACGTAATTCCAACACTCAGCAGCAGTAAGTTCTTGGATTTCTGCTACTCTGTTGGTCACAAACGTAGTTCTCAAATATGGTGCGCTTTTAATCCAGGCTAAAGTTATTTGAGAGTCACACCAAGTGAAAATCTTTGCCGATTGGAGTTCCATCGTGTCTATCGTGTAAACTAATAACTGTGCCAACAGCAAAGCTCCACAAAGCTCCAACCGAGCCAGTGATTTGGTTTTAAGAGGTGCCACTCTAGTTTTTGACATGGTGAGATTAACGAAGGTTTCGTTTTTGGTGGTAACCCTAGCCTTTTCAGATGCATCGCAGAATCCGTGGACCTCGACCTGTGATTCATTGGTGAGATTAATCCAACGAGGGATCTCGATTGCACTTAAAAGGCTCAGTCTAGCTTTCAACGTTTGCCACGCAGAAATTATGGTTGATGGGAGCTCAGAATCCCATGTTTGTTTGTCTTTCCAAATATCTTGCATTATTATTTTGCCAACGATGACGCAGGGTGCTATCCACCCCATTGGATCGTAAAGGCGAGCAAGATCTGATAGTATAGTCCTCTTCGTAATTGTCTTATGTTCCGGAAGAGAGATTTTGAATGTGAAAATGTCCTTTGCGGGGTGCCACTGGATCCCAAGAGCCTTAATTGAATTTTTCTCATCGAAAGATAATGGAATTTGTATTTCCCTGTCTTCTTCTGGCACCGACACTAAAAGTTCCTCGCAGTTACTTGCCCATTTTCTTAACGGAAAGCCTCCTTTCTTCAACATCTTTAGGAGCTGTGTCTGCATCTCCAACGCTTCATCTACTGAGTCTGCCCCATGAATAACATCATCGACGTAAAGGTTCTTCATAGCTATCTTCGATGCAAGAGGGAAGTCATCGCGTTCATCAGATGCCAGTTGTTGAAGCGCTCGGATAGCTAAATAAGGTGCAGCAGCAGTACCGAAGGTGACTGTGTTAAGTCGATACGTTTCTACGTCTTTGCCTTCCACATCTCGCCATAAAACTAATTGATACATTGAATCACTTGGGGTGACCCAAATTTGTCGATACATTTTATTTATGTCAGCAGTGAATGCAATTTTAAACCTCCTAAAACGTGCGATATGGTCGAATATATCATCTTGCAATCTAGGGCCAACATGCATATGAACATTGAGCGACGTCCCGTCGGATGTTTTACAGGACGCGTCAAATACAATTCTTAATTTTGTCGTTGAACTGGCTGCCTTCAGCACTGCGTGGTGAGGGAGGTAATAATGAGGATATTTTGTTGCAGCAAATGGTACTTTGGTCATATGACCAAGCTCTTTGTATTCATTGATCACCTTTGTGTATTCAGCCTTAAAAGAAGTGTTAGTTTGGAATTTTCTTTCCAATTGTAAGAATCTTACAAGAGCTGATTTTTGAGACAACCCTAGTAAAGGATATGTTTCTTCTTTGAATGGAAGTTGGACAACATATTTTCCATCTAATTGTCGTTGATGTGTCCTGCGAAAATGGTTTTCACATTTTTCTTCGTCTGGTGATAGGAACTTTCGACCTTGAACTTCTTCAAGTTCCCAAAACTTGCTCAACAAGGTATCTAAGACTTGAGACTCAGTTTTTATATGAAACGCCTGGACCTTTGATTGGCTATGAGGTGAAATGCCCCCAGAAAGCACCCACCCAAGTTCTGTCCTCTGAGCAATAGGGGTACCTGGCTCTCCCTTTACCAAACCTTCAAGGATAATGGATGGGTAAACATCGCTACCTAATAACACATCAATTTTTCTGGGTTTGTTGTAGTCTGGATCAGCAAGTTCTAGCATCATTAAATGGTTCCAATTATCGTTGGGTATCTTTCGTGTGGGAAGAACAGCTGTTTATTTAGGTAGGACCAAGGCATTTAGCTGGAGATTAAAATCTTGGTTTACGTTGGATAAAATCTTGAACGTCACCCTCCAATTTGAGGTACTTGCATTGCTTTATCCAACGCCAATTACGTCTACACAACTTCTTACCCTTTTTGATTTGAGAAGTTGAGAAGATGAACGCCCGCAGCAGCAACGGTTGGCCAGCAGGTGTCAAAACCTTTACAAGGGCCGTAGCCAGAAGAACGGGTGCAAGCTTGTTTTCGGCTAGAGACGCGTTGTTTGCTGAAGCAAGTGGGATAGAATTTCGCAAATTTTCTGACGATCCCGATCCCGTGGGAGTTGAATTGACAGTTCCCTTAATTGGTTGTGAAACCGGAGTGTTTTCGGTGCCCTGCAATGCCGTTGTTGCATCTTTCAGGTGCAATAATGAATGATGCTTTTTGTGGCAAGTCGGACACGTAAATGTGCTTGTGCAATTTTGAGTAAAATGTGCATTTGAAAGGCAGTTAAAGCAAACGTTATTTGTTTTAACGAATTCATGCCTTTTTTTACGTTAAAGGCTTTAAACTTAAAGCAATTTCGAATCGAGTGTGAGCCCTTACATAATACACACTTGGTGAAAATTTTAGAGTTGTGTGCTCGAACTGTACTCGGCGAAGGTTTTTTAGCTTTCTGCTGATTTAAGTCTGAAGAGGATGGTCCAATGACATCCAATTACCTTGATCTCATTCAAATGAAATCTTCTAAGACGCTGTATTGCGGGTAGTCAACATGCGTCGAAATATGCGATTCCCATATCCCACGAGTTGTAAAAGGAAGTTTCTGAACCGTATGAAAGATAAGAACGTCTTCCTACGATTCCACAGCTACTCCAAGGTTTTTTAATGATTGTTTGGCTTCGTTTGTCGTATCTAATAAAACTTTGAGATCTTCAAATGACTCTTGAGTTATTTTTGGCTGATCGAAAAGAAGTTTGAATTGATTATCTTTCAATAACCTGACATTTTGAAATCTTTTGACCAACAAAGCCCACGCAGATTCAAAGTTTGTATCGGTATTTCGAAGTATTCGCGCCGCTTCACCAGATAAATTACCTTTCAAATACTGCAACTTATGAGCATCAGATATTGAAGTGTTTTTATTTACCATTGCTTCAAACAAGCTTTTAAATTCTGGCCACATTTTAAGAGAACCATCAAAAGTAGGAATTTTGATAGGAGGGAGTTTAAGTTTAACCGACGGTGATGGTACATTTGATCCGTTGAGTGACCTATTGTGTAAGCTATGGCTGTCAATTTTTGAGAGCACCTCTTTAAATTGACATGAATAATTGAAATAAATTTCTTTTAATTTATAAAAAACGAGGGCATCCATAAAGTTGACCTTTGCTTCTTCAGTAGGAGCTTCAACGATTTTTTGGTGAAGGACTCTAGCCTCTTCAAAAGATGCCTCTAAATTAATTAAACGCGCTTCATTCATGTGCATCGATGTTTTTGATTTAAAATCCAATTTTTCATACGCCTTGTAATCAGCATCTTAATCTCGAAGAATGGTTGAAACCGAATCGATTACACAAGGAACCTTTATTTTGCTTATGTTGAATATAAATACTTAATAAATATACCCAGAAACACAACACACGTTTTAATTAAGATCGAATATGATCAATCAATAAAAATCAGTATAAATTATCTTATTAAAAAGCCACACACCTGTAGAAATGCGTTGCTCCTTCGCTGCACCAGCTTCCAGATCTTCACAGGATAATTCAGGATAATCTTAAAATCTCCACACGAACTTCGAATGTCTTTTCTTTAACACGACGCGACGCACAAACGCGATTGTCTTTTAGGTTTGTTTCTAACCTTCACGCACACGAAATTGTTTTTTATTGTCTTTTACGCGCACTATTTGTATGATCCTATTTTAGGAATCTTTTACTATCCGGCTCGAAGGACCAATGTTTGCCGCAAGGACACTAGCTTAAACCTTAGACAAAAAAATAATGGATTGTATTTTCCGCAGTCAAACTGTTGCGGAATCAAATCCTTAGGTTGCCGGCGGTAAGCCACAAAAAAGATCGAATGCAGAAAGAAAAATCACAGAAGCAGAAACAAAAAAAATGTTCCCTTCCTTTTACAAAATGAAAAAAATGCAAAACTTATAGTTTATATTCTATAACAACTCCTAGTCTTTTATTTTGTGAACTTCTCCTGCACAATTTTGATTTGGGAATGAAATAATATGCATTTTTACTTGCATAAAACAAATCCGTTTTCTGCTCGTCTATAGATATAGCTGTAAGCATCACGATCATTATACCCTCACGCAGATCTTAATCCACCAGCTGGTAGTTCTTGCGGTCCAGCTATAGTTCGTTGACACATAGTGGTTCATCTTCCAAAGTTTTTTCTATGCTGACTCTGGTTAAGTCGTCCATCATCCCGCACCTCTCATCTTCGTCATCACCACCGAACGATCGTCGACTTCTGACCACTGGGCTTGACCACTGCATACATACACACAATTTAAAACATCGCATCGTGGGCGGGTCCAACTAAAAACATCGTATAGTGGGCGTATTAACTCCCACAAGTAGACAATTATGATCGATGATATTTTGAGTGTCATCTCTTGTTATGATCTCCCAAATTTAACAAAAAAAAGAATATTGTATGCAGGGTGCAGGTATTTTGGATTAGCCGCCGGTAATTGGATTTTTGTATGCCGATGCCGTCGGTGATTTGCATCTTGACAGATGATGATTGTTTTGTTGAGATTTATGTTTCATGTTGCGTTGCAACACGGCCATAAGAAAAAATAAGGAGAAACTCTTTAAAGTGGTCGCTACTAGTCAAATCAGTTCGCTCAAAAGAAACACTTTAAAACAGGGTGAGTATCCTCGTATGGAACGGGTGCTGTATAAATGGTTTTTAAAGCAGCGTCGAAAGAATCTACCAGTTGGTGGTGAGATGCTCAAAGAAAAAGCAAAACTGTTGCATCAAAAACTAAAAGAGGAAGGAGGCTTCAATGCTAGTTCTGGTTGGCTAGATGGATTCAAATCTCGTTTTGGTGTTCGGCTTCTTAAAATCTGTGGAGAGAAACTTTCATCCGATCACAGCGCAGTTGCACCATTCAAAAATAATCTCGCAAAGACTATCCATGAGCTCCAGCTATCTCAGAACCAAATTTATAACGCTGATGAGTCGGGATTGTTTTGGAAGTTGTTGCCTGAAAAAACGTATGTGACCAAAGGAAAAAAAACTCCCGGTAGAAGAGTTGAAAAAGCTAGAATTACATTCTCAGCATGCACTAACGCATGGATGACTTCCGATATTTTCAAAGATTGGTTTCATAATTTATTTGTCCCACAGGTAAGACGCATGATGAAAAGTTATTGGTGTGTATAGACTCATACATTTTTTACCAGGTGCAAGATTTCTTACGAAAAGAAGGCTTGCCAATAAAGGCTGTTTTACTACTCGACAAGCACCATGTCATCCTTCGGAGGCCTTATTGAAAACAGATGATGGCTCTATATTCACTATGTATATGCCACCAAACGTGACACCATTGATTCAGCCAATGGATCAAAATGCAATTCGTATTACAAAGCTGTATTACAGAAAAAGTCTCTTACGATAAGCTGTTGGAAAAAAAGATATTTTGAATTTCTTAAAGTCATTAACTATAAAAGACGCAGTTTCTTTATTCGCAATAGCTTGGAGTCAGTTAAAACCAGATGTTATAGAAAAATGTTGGCGCAATATTTTACCACAGATTTGTACACATGACATCGAACTACAAGGCTCAGATGAAGAGGAAGATACCCCTCTTAATTTAATAAGAGACAAGTTAAGGCAGCAGCAGTTGGAAGAAATCAATGAATTGCAAAACTTGCTACAAATTATTATCCCAGAGGTTTAATATGACTAAGAAATTAAATCATAGATATCAATTGATGTATGTAATTTAGGCAACATCGACTGTTACGGATATCAACACATGGAACGCTATTGATGATAAAGTAGAGCCAAATGAAGATGAAAGCGAGCTAATATCATCTGATGAAGATGAAACTGACGAAACTCCGAATCAAACCAAAATAACTGCGTCAGAAGCAATCCAGATATTTGATAAGGGGATAGAGTGGGCTGAAGAAAATTCGTCCGACTATTCAGATATCATAATGTTAAAAAAAACTTCGTGAAAAGGCTGTGCAGAAGGTGCTGGCAAATAAAAAAAAAACAAAAATGTATTAAAGATTATTTTAAATGAAAAACAAAGTAAAATAAAACTTTAATTAAAGTTCGGAAACTTTTGTCGAAGTTTGTTTTTCTTGATAGGTAAAATATTGGATAGCGTGAACAACCTGGTTAGCATGGACAGCCTGTGCAATAATTAGTTCACGCGACCCAGACAGTACTGTATATGTATATATATACAAATATATTAACTTTTACTTATTTTTACTCCACTTTATTCAAATTACCTTATTTCCTTCAACTTTTCTATTTAAACAAAGTTTTGCCACAATCACCTTTTTGTTTATTATAAAAAAAAATATTACTTTTCACTTTATAAAATTTGAATTTAAAATTAAACAAAAATGGCAGTTAAATCACTATTGCTTCTCACGACTTCTAGAAATAGACAATAATGACCATAAAATCCCTTAGGCTAGCTCCTGGCCTTCTCCTGATGGTAAATAGTTACCACTACATCTGAGTGAGATAACTATTTTCAATCCTACGGTTAAACAAAAAAAAAATAACCCCCCTCATCCAGGTCCAAGATCCTCACACACACATGTATATTGCTTACCCCTTTTTATATATCTATCTCAGTCTAATTCCTCTCATCACAGTTTAAATTAATCTAATTCTAATAATAAACTTAATTAATCTAATCTAATCAACTTTTGTATCTTTAATAATAATATTTCCTTTAAATACATAATTTCCTTTCCTATACTAACACCGAAGACATTGAACTCACCCTGAAAAACATTAATTCTATTAACGCCTAAACTGGTCGAAATCATTCTGCGCATGCGTCAGTAGAAATTTATACACCCCTTTTCCTTTGGGCAAAAACAGACAAATCGACTAATGCCTGCGCAGAAAAAAACCACCCCATATGACTTTAATCACATAAATGTGAAAAAGTCAAAAAGAAAACATACATCATGGCCGGCGAATGTTGTATTCTACAAACGTAAGTATTATTTTTCTAATTTTAATATTTAATAATGAATTTAATTATCTTTTTATTGTTTTCTTTTTATTTTTAGATGACGGAAATCATTTTAAGCTATGTATGAGGTAAGTACCAGTGTTTTAAATGTAAGAATTTCCGTTGTGAAAATCTGGATGTCAATAAATTTGGATTTTACAAAGCAATCTTAATTTCATAAAATTAGGTTCGTTCTTTTCTTCGATTAATTAATCTCATTCTTCTATTTCAGCGAAGATTCAACCACAAAAAAAAACAAAAAGAAGAAACATCCCGATTTCATGGGCAGTAACAAAAAAAATGTATTACTTTGCCCCAACTACCGGCCACCGTTCCTAAGCTGGCTGATGCTGATGCTGCGGCCACGTCAGCGCGGTAAGCATCCTGGCGGGAGCCACCGTGTTCCAGAAGCTGGCCACGTAACAGGCTCGCTTCAAGTGACTACGTGGCCGTGAGGTCACTGGAAGCGTAAAAAAAAAGTGGACATAATTATATAGGTTAGTGTCCTTTAATTTCATTTTAGCTGGGCTCGTAGTGTGTGGCTGAGCCTACTACCTGAGATCTCATGCTTTAAGTAGTGTCGGGCATAATTAATTACTAACCTTAGCGATATCTCACTAATGGTATCTAGTTCTATTAACTTTTTATTATTGTATTATACTAATTTAGTTTGTTTGTGTTTTCAAAGATAAATTGAATAAAAAGAAACTATAGTTAGCAAAAAAAATCAGGTACTTTAAGTGTTTATATAAGTTATTATCACAGATATGATCCGGTACTGCACTTAATAACTATTATCACCGCTAAACTATAGATTAAAGTATCTTAAATAGAAAATAAGGTACTTTGACTATCTAAGCGAGTAAATATCACAAAAAAATTAAGGTATTTGAACTTAAGAACTAATATCACAACTAACTCAGGTACTTCAGCTTAATAACTAATATCACAGATCATATCGAATAAACTATCTTTGAAAGAAAATCAGGTACGTTGACTAAATTAAAAAAAAAAATATCACAGATAATAAAAGCTATGCTTATAAACTAAATAAAAATATCACAGATAATAAGTGTAGATAAATAAATAAACTATATAATATGTAATAATATCAAAACATTATAAATAAATAAACCATAAAAATAAATAATCTATACAAATAAATAAACTATGAGAAATAAAATAACAAAAAAAACTTAACTGAAGTACATTTGTCTAAACCTAACATCACAGTTTAAGCAACATCATCTGAGTGCGTCGTAAAGGTTTTAGTTTGGTTTATACGTGAAGATCTTTCGCGTGATAGACTCCAACCTTTTCGCCTTTTAAATTGTCTATCACGTACAGGGAATTCCCTACGGTTTTCAAGATGATAGATTTTATAAATTTCGGACCTAGTTTCGCGTTATAATTTTCTATTGCATTGCTTTGTTTAAAGTTTCGGCGGTAGACTATTTGTCCTGGTTTATACTGGATAGGTTTACTCCTAGTATTATAAACTTTAGTGCTTTTTTGATGAGCGATTTTTGCTCTTATCAATTCAATTCTACCGTCTTTATTTAAAATTTCAGTTTTGGATTCTTTTACTACGCCTAGTTTCCGAAGCAACTCATATGATTTCCCGTGTTGAATCATTGGAATTCCGAAAACGGCGTAGGAGGGTTCAACTGCTATTGCGTCGTGTACTACACTACGCAATGAAAACGCAACATTGCTAACATGTTGATCCCAGTGTTTTTGATCGCTACCGAGATAAGATCGAATTTTAGCTAACACGGATTGGTTCACTCGTTCTGAAGCGTTAGCTTATGAAGAATAAATCGCTGTTCTAATATGTTTAACTCCATAAGGATTAAGAAAACTACTGAACAATTCTGACACATTTTCTTCTGACACATTTTCTTCTAAGAACTTCACTACCTCAGATGATGTTGCTTTTCTAATTGCTTTTAAAAATACATATTTGCTAAAATGGTCAAGTACTATGAATACCGTTTGTTGAACGAGGATAGGGACCCAGAAAATCTATAAACAATCGTTGAAATGGTCGTTCTGTCAGTGTCTGTTCACCCATCGGCGGTCGAGTAGTGATGTTGACGGACTTGCTACACTTGCAAGTGTCACACGATTTTACCCAATTCTGAACATCGGTAGCCATTCCGGGCCAGAAATACTTCTGCATCAACTTTGACAACGTTTTGTTAATGCCACCGTGTCCAGATGCTGGGGAATCATGCGCGGCTTTCAAAAGCCCCTCGCACAACTCCTTAGGAACCCAAAGCTTCCATGCTCGGTCATCCTGTACTGCGTCACCTGTTCTTATGTCTGTTCGTTTATAAACAAATCCGTCCGATATACAAATATCTGGTAGTTTGTCCTTGTCATTTCCTGCTATTTTCTTTAGCTCAACATATTCCTCTGAAGAGGAATATGGTGAACTAAAGTCAACTTCTGGCGCTAAGTCTTCGGTTGTGATCTCTTCTATATGGACTCGCGAGAGAGTATCAGGGACTACGTTTTGGACACCCTTTCTATGCTCGATCACGAAGTCAAAACCTTGGAGTTTGAAACTCCATCTGGCCAAACGTCCAGCAAGGTCTTTTTGAGTCATCAACCATTTCAAACTAGCGTGATCGGTGATGATAGTAAAGGGCAACCCCTCAACGTAAGCCCTGAACCTCTTTACTGATAAAACGGCCGCATAGCACTCAAATTCCGTGACGCTATAATTCCTTTGTGCAGAATTTAGCTTCTGCGATATGAATGCTATCGGTCGTTCATTTTTCTCATCATCCATCTGAAAGATCACACTCCCTACACCTGAGGATAAGCGTCATATATAAAAATGTTTTGAAAAGTCTGGATTTGTAAGTATGGGTGCTGTAACTAAACTTGTTTTGAGTAGTTGAAATGCTGTTATTGCTTCGTCTGTCATTTCAAATGTCTGTCCTTTTTTCAAGCAATCGGTCATGGGGGCTGCTATAGATGCATATTTTGGTATGAAAAGTCTATACCAGCCCGTCATTCCTAAGAACCTACGGAGTTGTTTGGGGGTCTTCGGTACCGGAAAGTTTTCGACCGCCAGTGGCCCGTATTGACTTTTTTGGTTGCAAAAATCATATCTCTTAAGCGAATAAAGATATCGCCAAAATTTTGTTTTGGTTTTGAAGGAAATTTCCAAGGCTCTAAAGTTTGTGAATTTTAAGAAAAAATATTTACAGGGTGTTTCAGAATCTGCTGCTGAAATAAGAAGTTTTTGTTAACGTGGTTAACATAATTGCTATTTAATTCTAAAAAGGTCGAAAGTCAATTTATGAGGTAGTTTGAGGGTAATTTAAGTGAAACAGTGGGGAAAAAAGAAAACAAACCAATTTGAGTGAAACAGTGGCGGAAAAAATCAGTTTTTGTTTTTTTTTTATTAATTGATTTTTATTTTTTTTTATTTTTTTTTTATAAGAGAGTAAATTTATAAAGTATTTTATTGATAGATTAGAATTCAAAAAGTAGGAAAACAAAATAAAAGGAACAAAAATGTACATTCAAACATTAAATTTCTTGGAAACTATCATCTAATTCCGGGGTAATGCGTAATAAACTTATAATTTCCGGTGAGTATTGTGCTTTCAGATCTTTTTGGTTTCTTACATACCTTAATTTAGAAGTAAGTGGATTGGATGAGACTGCTAGCATGTTAAATAGATCTTCATTCTGTCGAATTCTTGAAACTTTGCACGTATTTTGATATCTGTATTTCTTGTAGTCTTTATTTTTAGACTCCTGGGCTTCTTCTGACAATTCTCCAAGTGGTAGAGATTGGAATTCGATGATATTTTGACTATGAACCAACATTTTATGAAGAGTAGGTGTGAGTTGATTTTCAGGGTACTTTTGTTTCAATAACTCTGCGGTTTTTTTGGTGTAATCTCCAAATTTAACTGTATGCACAACTTCCCTGCTATTCAAAACATTAAGTATTATTTTGATCCTGATGGTTATAACCTCTTCATTGACTCCAGTTATTCGAGCGGTTGCCTCAGATTGTTCAAAAAACTCCTTGAAGTGTTTCCATCATTGCTATTTCCAAATCCATGCTTTGGTTTATCTACATCAAGTCCAAGCTCATTTGTCCGGTTTTGATATGGAGAGATGAAGAAAGCCATTCCTCATTTTTGTTTATGAAATTTAATCTCGATCTATGGGCTGCGACCTTTTTTTATTAATGTTGTAATAAAAGCTTTTTAATTTTGCTTAATTTTCCGGTAAATTTTCACCGGATAGTTGGTATTCACTTATTACGGCAAAAAAGAACTCTTCAAGACTCTCATCTTTGACAAAAAGTTCAAACAAAATATTGTATATTATATCCATTTTAAATAATTTTTCCTTATGCAACTGCTCGCTCAAGTTTTCAATGATAATTTCATCTCAATGTTTCATCTTTTTATACAACTACTTTTTTATAAAACTAAATACCTACACTAAAAATATTCAATTTTATGAAATCCTAATAAGGTAATCTGCTTACCTATAAGATTTAAATCTTTAAAACAAATTCTAATCCAGTTAAAAACTCTTATACATCAAACTACCTGACAATAATTAATCATACCTGAAGTCAAAAACATTCATGCTTAAAAGTTTTATTAGGGATCACAAGAAATAAGCTGTAAAACCGTTTTAAAAAACTTAGCTAGGTTTTTCCTTCTAAATTACAAAACCATTTTATTTCAAAACAACACTCATACCTGCTAAACAGAGAAAAAATATTTCCATGGTTTTTTTCTGCACCTGCCAAAAAAAAACTCAGAAAAAATTATTAACTTCATTAAATCAAATCGCTCTAGCTCAGCTCTATGCAACTTTATGCAGCTGAGTTTTTTGTTTTATATGAAGAGATGTATAAGGTTTTACTATCCGTCGAGCTTGGCTTGATTATGTTTGAACCTTTTTTTTCCACTCAGTGTAAAGTCGAAAAAACGTGCAAAAATGGGTGTTTCAAAAAACATTAAATTTAGCAATTTAAAAAAATTTATCATTTTTTTTTTTTCATTTCTGATTATAGCAATTTACACATATATCAAGTACGAATAACAAAAAAAAAAGTTTTATTTACACCTTTTTCCTAGTTTTTACACTCAAAATTGAAAAAAAAAATAAAAAGCTATTGTTTTTTTCTAACTATAAACATTTGTTAACTTTGACTCGCTCTACAAGTCAAACCATTCATACAAATGAAATAATTTTTGCGATTACTAGAGCTCCAAACATTTGTTAATTCAAAAAAACTAAAGGTTTGCACTATAAACCCACCCGAAAAATGAATTTCGCAAGCACTTTTGCCTAAACGGGCCACTGTGCGCCGATACTTTGTCTTTGTCAGTCCGTATGCATCCGTCCCCAACTACATATCCAAGATACTTTATTTCTTTAAAGCAGATTTTGCTCTTTTCGACGTTAATGGTCAAGCCAGCTTGACGTAAAGAGCTCGCTACTTCCTCCAGTACCTTCATATGTGTTTTGAAGTCTGGAGAACAAATCAAGAGGTCATCGAGATAGACAAAGACATTTTGTCGTAGTCGACCGGGAATGACTTTGTCCATCAACTTAGACATTCTCTGAGCGGCGTTACACAACCCAAACGGCATAACCGTGAATTGATATAACGGCCGTCCAGGGACTGTAAAAGCAGTCTTCTCTCTTGATTTGCTCTCCAGAGGAATTTGCCAAAAGGCATCCTTTAAGTCGATACTGGAGATAAACTTCGTGTCTTGTAATCTACTGATTATTCCCTCTATATAGTCCAGTCAACGAAGATCTTAAATCATAAAATAAATGCGAAAAATCATGTAGTCTGGGTTATTATTTTAAAGGGTAGGGGTGACCCCCAGGTAAAACATACCAAAAGTCCCCAGCCCAGGCCCGCGAGCTTTAGCCAGGAGGGGGGTAAAGGTCCCCTTTTCTAGTATTTCGCGAATATTTTGAAAACCAAGTTTATAAGCGGAAAAGTATACACTACAAAATGAAAGTATATTAAATTTTCTACAAAAAAAGCCCTGGTCATATTTTCGCTTGGAGCAATAGTAATGGAGATGCGGGGGTTATAAATGTCAATAAATCTGAAAAATCATGATATTGCGTTACAAATTTAATCTTTATTGATCAATCAACCCAAAAATATTAAAAAAAGTAAATGCATGTTCATTCATGATAATTCCATTAACGTGATGAGATAGATGGTATGTAGTAAAAGTAGGTGGTGGGGCTAAAAATATCGGTATTTAATATATTGATACAGTGTTTGTTGTCAAATTAAAAACACTGTATTTTCAAAGGTAAGAACCTTACAGCTTATTTCCAAGTTATTGAACAATACTATGTGAAATGATCTTGGGGGTTGTTCTAAGAAAAAAATCACTTAAGAGAGGGGGGCCTATTTGCTCCCGTTTATAAGGGAGAGATCATTTTCTAAAACATTAGTTTAAACTGCATATGCAATCATTTGGAAACAACGGCAACAATTAGAATACTATACTATAGCTTTTTGAAAAACCAAAAACCTTTTCTATTATTTTATTGTTGAATTAAGTTATCTCAGTCAACGGTTTAAGAAAAAAATGATATTGAATTAAAAATTTTGAAAAAAAAAAAATTAATTTGTATTGATTTTTTTCAATTTTTTTTGTTGTAAGGTACTAAATTTTTATTTGATTTTTGATGCTGTCACTAATCTTTAGGCGAACGCTAAAAACTAGAGAGTTGTAGGTCTTTTAGTTTTTGAGAAAAATTAAGATTATGAAAACTACTACTTTCTTAAAAAAATTGTTTCTTTTCAGGAAGTTCTATAGTAAATTCAAACCGTCAATTTTCTAACAAAAGAAAAATAAAAGCAAAAAATCATGTAGTCTGGGTTATTGTTTAAAACGGTAGGGGTAATCCTCAGGTACAACATACTAAAAGTCCCCAGCCCAGGCCCGAAATCACTCAAAGAATAAGAAAATGACATTTTTTGGAACCACCCTGTGCTGAAAATAATTTTGTCGTTTATAATTTTGCCTCAGCTATATTCTGTGTCAATTTAATCGAAATCGCTCAAAGAATAAGAAAGTGACATTTTTGGAGGCACCCTGTGCTGATAATATTTTTTTTTCGTTTATAATTCTGCCTTAGCTATATTCTGTGTCAATTTCATCAAAATCGCTCAAAGAATACGAAAGTGACATTTTTGGAGGCACCCTGTGCTGATAATATTTTTTTCGTTTATAATTCTGCCTCAGCTCTATTCTGTGTCAATTTCGTCGAAATCGCTCAAAGAATAAGAAAGTGACATTTTTTGGCGGCACCCTGTGCTGATAATGTTTTTTTCGTTTATAATTCTGCCTCAGCTCTATTCTATGTCAATTTCGTCGAAATCGCTCAAAGAATACGAAAGTGACATTTTTTGGAGGCACCCTGTGCTGATAATATTTTTGTCGTTTATAATTCTGCCTCAGCTATATTCTGTGTCAATTTCATCAAAATCGCTCAAAGAATACGAAAGTGACATTTTTGGAGGCACCCTTGTCTTGAAAATATTTGTTTCGTTTATAATTCTGCCTCAACTATATTCTGTGTCAATTTCATCGAAATCGCTCAAAGAACGACGAGGATACCATTTTTTTTAAATCCAACGCCCTATATTTTTATTTTCGCAACTCCACACCCGTTCAGCCTTGCTATATTCCTCTTTTGAAAACCCATCGCCTTGCGCACACATACTACGGTCAACTGTTGCCAATCTAAAAACCAAGCGATAATATAGCATCCTCCTTTTTCGTAGTTGTGTCGCGAGTAGTTTTGGTCGTTAGAAGTTCTGTACTGCACAATTGTGTACATTATTAGTTTTGTACTGCGCAGTTTTGTACTGGGAAGTTTAGTCTTTCGTAGTTTTGGTTTTCTCAGTTGTGTCAGTCTCCCCTGAACAAATAATTGACTCAGAGCTTACAATGCCAGCTGTGAATCGAAAAGAAAAAGGAAATCTTTCACCAAAAAAAAAAAAAAAACAACAAAATAATTGTTGAACGCAATTATACTTTTTCTATCTTTTCACCTTTGTGAAACCAGGATACAAAAAAAAAAACTAAACCCTCGTTCGAAGCTAAAATCCTTGATCCAAACAACCAAAAACAAATAAAAAGATTTTAATTTCGATAAAAAAACTGAAAAATCCAATTAAAATTTACAAAACATGAATTTCCAAACAATATAAACAAACCAATATGATTTAAAATTTCGCAATAAAACTTCCAAATTATTTTAAAAAATCTTTAACTCATAAAATATAATTCAATGAGAATTCCGATTGTCGAAGAATGACAATAAATGAAGGAGGAGAAGCCGTAGTACTACGAGCCGGACAAAAAAAAAATTGAAATATTCTAAGTGGATGAATTTTATCTATTGAAACTAGTAAATTATGGTAAAATTAATTTTTGTCGTTTACAGGGCAACAACTGACGAATATTTCATCAGTGAAGGCATCTGCAAACTGAAAAACATTTTAAAAAATGTAAACTTGTTGTAAGGATCACCGAAGACTTCGTTCACATCCACGGGTCTCTTCTAAATTAAGCTTTAGATATAGAGTGTGGGTTTATGTATCTTGATATTTGGGTACTCAAAGACTCGAACTTTTTATCCCACACTCTGTCTATTTATGTATATGTGTCAAGTGCTTTTCACCCAGTCACCGGGACTCACAAGAAAGGTGCAACCGAAATTAATTATATAAATAGAAATAAGAATTTAAAAAAAAATATTGAAAAACTAATCGAAAAAAGTTGAATTGGCTCAAAAATGGTCTGGCCGCACTATCTTTAAATAGTGGGGTCTACGTTGCGGTCGCCATTTTGTAGCGGGCCTTTGTGCCTCATGGCAATACGAAACCTTAGCTCAGCCGGTGGGTTAGGTTCTGGGACCTATAGCTCACTCAAAAAACAATTTTAATGCCAACTGCATCCCGATGAAATTGATGCGCGAGAAATTTTCACTTTACCCTCCCTTCCTGGTTGCATCCCTCGCCAGAGCAACCCCTTTATTTGGCTTCTTCTCCTCCCTATCCCAATTTTAAAACACTGTTCAATATGTATGTATGCTGATGATACCCAACTGTACTTAAGCTGCCCTTTGGGCCTTATTGAACACTATGTAGCCTGTATAAATGAAGATTTAAATATATTAGAACGCTGGTCACTCGAAAACGGTTTACTTCTGAACCCAAAGAAATCAAAGTGTCTCGTGATATCCAAAACCAAAATTGATTTGTCTTACTTTCCCCCAATCCTGTTAAATGATTGTCCAATTTCTTTCGTAGATTCAGCTAAAAATTTAGGAGTTGTTTTTAACCGCAGCCTCACCTGGGCGAACCACGTAAACAGCACCATTGGTAAATCGTATGGTGTCCTTCGTACGCTATGGTCTAGTCAGCACTTTATTCCAACACACGTTAGAGCTCTTCTTGTGAAAACGCTGGTTTTACCTTTGATTACTTATGGATGTGAAATTTTTTGCAATTTAGATTACGAAAGTAAAACAAAATTAATAGTTGCTTTTAATAGTGCTATACGATATGTTTACGGACTACGACGCTACGATAGAGTTTCGCATTTTTCAATGCAATTTCTTGGAATGTCATTTGAAAACTTTATAAATTTCCGCACAATTACCTTGTTCTCTGATATACTTATAACGCGCCAGCCTGATGATCTGTACATTAAAATAATCTTTCTAAATTCTAATAGATCTCTAGATCTTGGAATCCCGCGTTTTCGTTGCCTGACATCCGTACGCCAGTTTTTTGTCAACTCGGTAAGAATTTGGAATTCGTTGCCACGAGAGATTAGAAATATAAGCAATACGAAGCAATTAGGAAAAGAACTAAAACATTACTATCGTAATTCTTAGTAAATTAATTTGAAGCATTGTATACAAATATGTAACACTTAAATTTTAATCAATCCTGTAGCAATTATACATATCAGTAGCTTCACTATTTTATAAGATATTGTATCTTACAGTGTAAGCTTTCCATGAATAAATAAAATACTAAATTTTTTTAGTTGAAAATCAAAAATCATGTTTTGATATTTAAAGGTTCACTCAATCATATTTATATTTAATTAAAAAAGTTGAAATTTTAAATTAAAATCAAAACAATTAAATTGATAAACTTTAAGCGAAAAAGGTAATTTCACCCGGTGGCAACCCTGTTGCTTATCAAAAAAAAATTAAATTAAATTCTATTAAACTGTCTTCGATTTATTTACAAAGTTGGGATTTCTGATCCTCTTTTTTTTTATATTCTTACACTTTTACACAATAATCCCCCAATCAAACCCCCCCCTGAACTCGCGTACTATGTCGTTTTTTTTATACATATATTATTCACTGGAAGGTGATCAGCAATAATAATATCGGTATATCATAAAAAAACTCACCCCTAAATTCCTTTGGAAGTGGCCACTCCAAGCGATCGTTTTAGGGATGATAATACATTTTTTCTTTTTACTCTTGCACTTTGCTGTAACTCTTATTCACTTTTAAAATATAAACTATGATACGCGGACTGAGAAAAATTACGTTTCGCGATTTAATATTCAAAAAAAAAACTTTTCTTTTTATACTCAACCAGGAGAACCAATTGATGAAACTGTCGTTATTAATTTATGTAAAAAGAATAAAAAAAAAATTGTATTGATTTTAACTGCGGTTCGAAACTGGTCGAATCTTTTACCCTAAAGGTACAGGTAGCTGCCGTTGTACGGTTTTGTTAACGTTGGATTTTATTACCCGTATGAAATGGCTGTGACGTCTGTGAAGTTGGCATAACAGTCTGGTCTGTTACCGATCTTCCAACCTCTCCCCCTTTGATACGTACTACGAATTGTAGTCTATCGAAACAAGGTATGGAGAAAAATGGAGGCGGAACAAGACGGCATACTTAAAGGCGCTTAGAAAAATGCTGATGCTCCAAATGCATTTGATAAACAAAAACATCCCATTTTCGATATGTGACGTCAGTGGTCTCAGGCGGCGGAATGAGTAGTGCATACGGCTTCTAAGACTGAGCAAATCTGATATCGTGGGTTCGATCCCTATGATGGGCATGTAGAAAGTTTTTCATAATAAAATTGGATTAAAGCTCAGCACCACTAATAAGAGGAGACTGATGATAGGTGGCTTGGCACCCCTTGAAACAGCTGTATCTCTAGCCAAATTAAACGAATTATAAATTAATTCGTAAACAATTGGTTGTAGCACCTTTAAGTTGTTGTTGTTGTTCAAAAATTCAATGAAATTGACGGAATAAAGAATGGTCAAGTCTAATAAACTGACATTCTAGTATGAATAGTACAATAAATAATAATCATAACAATTTTCACCTAGACTAATGGGACCATAACAGGAATTTGCAGTTTTTTGCATTTTTTTGCATTTCCATTCCGGATTTTGCAGTTGACCAAATTTTGGGTGTAATCCCATGTACTGCTTACTTCACTGTGAAGTGTTTTTTAATCAACCAGACATGCTACCCCTTTGAAATAGGGCTCCAAATTTGCAGTTTAATTTGCAGTTCCAGAAAATAATTACCCACATTTTTGAAGTCCTCATATAAAAAAATTAATCAAAAAAATCAAATTATACCGCCGACTTCACTGTGAAGTTGGCAGTACATGCTGTTTTCTCAACAACCACGCAAGCTAGAAACTTGCAGTAAGTGTCCAAGTATGCAGTTATTCTTTCAGTTCAAGAAAAAAACTACCCAAAATTTTGAATTCGTCAGTTAAAAAAAAAATTCATACTCCTAAACTCATTGTGAAGTTAGCAGTATATTGGGTATTTTAATCAACTAGAGAAACTATATTATAATATTTATACTGTTACAATTTTACTACCTAACTACTTTTGAATCAAAGGATAATCAGCCTTATTGTGAGTTTCACCCTTAAAATATTTCAACTTAAAATTTTTTGTTCGCCCGGAATTTTTAAAGCTATTGTGAGTTTCGCCCGAACGAAATTTCGTTCGCCTACAGAAAAGAAGTGAAAATGACATTACATCCCTCCCGAAATGAATGTTCACAATAAGGGGAATTTTTCGATCATGAAATTTCGGGTGAAACTCACAATAGGCAAAAAGTGAAATGTCAAATTTTCCGGGTGGAATTTTGTTCGGGTTAAACTCACAATAAGGCTGAATCCCTAACGTATGCTTTTACTAATTAATCAAAGTTATAGCTTGTCTGGGGTGCATTCAAGAGGACACAAGCGTCCACAAGCATTTCTCAAAGCGAACCTCTGTCTATCAACTCCTACTCTCACCTCCCCGTGGTCAACATCGGGTGCCTAGTACCTTTAATTGAAGATGGGGTTCCAACCCCTGTGGACGGTTTTAGGCGGCAGCAAACGAGAGAGGGGGGAGGAGTGTTCCCACTAAGGCACTTCTCCTTCATCCAGGCGGCAGCGGAGGAATTCCCCAGATGGAATCAACGGTGGCGTCTACAGTTCCAGTTAGGCTGAACTACTTAGTGAACACCTTTTATGGGCTACTACGACATATCCGTAGCTCAGGCCTACAAGGAGCGGTTTATCCGGCTCCCCACCCTTGGAGTTATAATGGTCCTCCTGGTCCTCCAGGCTAGGGGGTTGTGCGTCGGGGTAACTTCCCTACCACGGAAAAAGTTTTTTCGGTTCCAACAACAACAAGCCTCGGATATTGATGATTTTAATGTTGACGACCTAAGCAAACGAAACAAGGACAGTGAATTTCGGATTTGCACGTGGAATGTCCGGACTTTAAACAGGCCACGTGCAGCCGAACAACTAGTGGAGAGCCTGGATAGGCTAAGGGCTGACATTACAGCCATTCAGGAAGTGCGATGGGATGGAGAAGGCATACGAAGGATGAAAGCGTGTGATATTTACTTCGGCGAGTGCTGCAAAGAGCAGGGTCAGCGGCTTTTTGGTTGGTGTTTTGTGGTAAGGGGAAGACTTAGGCAAGAAGTCTTAGACTTCAGAAATGTAAGCGAGCGCCTAGTCACAATCCGCATCAAAGCCAAGTTCAAAAACATCACGCTGATCTGTGCCCATGCCCCAACGGAAGAAAAAGATGACTCAACCAAGGAAGATTTATAAGATCTCCTGGAGAATACGTATGATAGGTGCCCCAAGTACGACGTCAAGATTATTCTTGGCGACTTCAACGCCAAGATCGGAAAAGATGGCATCTTTGGTTCGATAGTCGGAGGGTACAGCCTGCACGACAACACTTCCGGTAACGGACTCAGGCTGATTGACTTTGCGGCGGGGCGAAATGTCATCATACACCTCAATATACACAAACGGACTTGGCGGTCTCCAGATCAACGAACCGTCAACCAGGGAGGAACGCCGACTTCTCAGGAGGAAAAAGAGAGAGCATGCGAAGCGGACGGTCGAGTCTGTTGAGGATTGTAGCGGCAGGGGGATGTTCGAAAGTTTTACCGAAGGGTGAGGCAATCTACCCAGGGATACAAGGCCAGAACGGAAGCCTGCCGAGACGAGAGTGGGAATATGGTGGTAGACACACAGTCAGTGCTGAGGATCTGGAAACAAAACTTTTCTAGACTGCTAAACGGCGAAGATGGCCAAAATTCCGCTGTTAGACAGAACACTACATTCAACCTGGACGACAATGGTCAAAATTTCCGTCCGCCCGACCTAAATGAAGTGCGGTTAGCAATAGCCAAGCTTAAAACGTACAAGGCTGCTGGTGCGGATGGCCTGCCAGCCGAGCTATTCAAAGCAGCGGGAGATGACTTGGTAGGGAGTATACACCACCTTATTTCCAAAATTTGGTCAGATGAAAGTATGCCCGATGAATGGAAACTCGGTATAGTGTGCCCTATCTACAAGAAAGGAGATGCTCTGAATTGTGCCAACTACAGAGGTATAAGTCTTCTCAACATACAAAATCTTGTCATCTGTACTGTGTGATCGCTTAAAACCGTTTGTCAACGATCTGATTGGCCCCTATCAGTGTGGTTTTAGGCCCGGCAAATCAACCGTCGACCAAATGTTCACACTCAGACAGATTTTGGAAAAAACCCAGGAGTTTCAAATCGATACACACCACCTCTTTATCGATTTCAAAGTCGCATATTATAGCGTAGATAGAGAAGAATTATACAGAGCCATGACATCATTGGGAGAACGAAGCGAGCTGTTACCGGCGCGTTTGTAAGTATTGAATCGGAGGCGGCAAAAATGGGTTTGGCTGTTAATGAGGACAAGACGAAGTATATGCTATCATCGAGAAATGAATCTCAACATCGTCGACTCGGGCAAAATGTCACGATGGATAGGTACAACTTCGAAGTCATCAAGGACTTTGTCTACCTGGGCTCCACTATTACATCGCAAAATGACATCAGTGCAGAGATCAAACGAAGAATTACACTTGATAATCGCTGTTTCTTCGGGCTAAGAAGGCATTGGAGTAGTAAAGCCCTCTCTCAAAGAACCAAGGAGACCCTATATAAGACCTTAATCATCCCGGTCCTGCTATATGCGGCAGAAGCATGGACCCTGTCAAAAATGGATGAGAACCTGCTTGAGTGCTTTGAGAGGAAGATTCTTCGGGTGATCTTCGGTCCAGTCTGTATCGATGGAGTATGGAGGAGAAGATTCAACAACGAGCTGTACGGGCTTTACAGCGACGTCGACCTGTTCAAAAAGCTGAAAATACCCCGACGAGTCTTCGAATCTACCCCTGATGGTCTGCGCAGAAGAGGAAGACCCCACCTTAGGTGGCGCACACAAGTGGAGAACGACCTCAGCCAACTTGGAGTGCGAAACTGGAGGCAGCTAGCTAGGGACCGAGCTGGCTGGAGGGGCTTGTTGGTTGAGGCCGTAGTCCATCCTGGACTGTAAGCGTCATCAAAAGTAAATTAAGTATAGCTTGTCTGGGGCCTCATCACGTTAAATGAAAACGATCGAACGATTTGAAGTTTATGGCTTGTGTGTTTGCTGAAAAAAGCACTTTCATATGCTAACTTTACATTGAAGTCGGACGTGCAATATGAATTTCTGGATTTTTTTTTTTAAATGAGGACTTCAAAATTTCACAGATCATACATAACATACATTGTATGATTTTGACAGGTTTAATACAACAATTCTGTTTTACAGAATTGATGTATGAACGCCTGTCATACATCGTAACATCGACTGGAATACTTCCAATATGATTCTGTTTCACAGAATTTTTACTTGCATTGTATGAAAAGAATGTATGACATATTTTGATACATTTAATACATCAGAAAAATTTGGTTTAAAACGAAAAAGTATTAACGATGGTTTCAACTTCGACTGCATCTAAAAGGAAATATAATAAAGTAAGATCGTATTTATTACATAAATAATAATTAATGATATTACAATACTTTGGTTTTCATATTTTTAGACAACGAAGGACCTTCAACTCCTTGTGTTGAAGGAAATTTCAGAGGCAAAGGCCGTTCTATTCGGGAAATTTACTGGTTCACTGAATAAAGGGGAGATAAAAAGTAAATGGAGTACCATCGCACGGCTGGCCGCAAGCTATGCTCTCATAGCCGAGGATGATGGGGACAAGTTTCGGAGAATAACTTGGCAGAATTAGCGGCGCAATTCCATGGTAAGGTTTTGTGAATAAATTTCACAAAAGCTAGAGCATGTAGATTGGATTAAGACAAGAAAGAAATCCTATGCGAGGGGAGGGTCTATTCCCCTCCGTTTATCTGGGAGGTGCAATTATTTAAAAAAATTACTTAAATCAGAAAAAAAAATTATTAAAAAACTACGGTTACACTTACAATGCCATGATATACCTTTTTGTAAAGTCATACATCTCTTCTTTCATCGAGGTTTTAAATAAAATTGTTTAAGAGAATGATTTTTGAAAAATTAATCTTCGAACTCAAAATTTTGAAAAAAAAAAATTGAAAAAATTTTGTTCAAACTAATTTTTTTTTCAAAATTGTACGTAATTGAGTAATAGTTTTATTTTCAAAATTCGTTGCTCTTATTAGTTTTTAGTCAAATACAGAAAACCGGATGCTTAAATTTTTTGAGAAAATTGAAAATAAATAAATCTACTTTACTATACTTTACAAGCTACGTAGTGGAAATAGGATCGTTAGAGCAGCTTAATCAACGAATTGGAGTCAAATTAAGAGAATTTTATTTCTGTTATTTTCCATTTTCTAAAGAACTAGAAGAGGTTTTAGCATGCGGTTTTTGGTGATTGACTAAATATTTTGAATATTAAAAAAAAAATATTACTTAATAACGTACAACTTTGAAGGATGAAAGCGTGTGATATTTACTTCGGCGAGTGCTGCAAAGAGCAGGGTCAGCGGCTTTTTGGTTGGTGTTTTGTGGTAAGGGGAAGACTTAGGCAAGAAGTCTTAGGCTTCAGAAATGTAAGCGAGCGCCTAGTCACAATCCGCATCAAAGCCAAGTTCAAAAACATCACGCTGATCTGTGCCCATGCCCCAACGGAAGAAAAAGATGACTCAACCAAGGAAGATTTATAAGATCTCCTGGAGAATACGTATGATAGGTGCCCCAAGTACGACGTCAAGATTATTCTTGGCGACTTCAACGCCAAGATCGGAAAAGAGGGCATCTTTGGTTCGATAGTCGGAGGGTACAGCCTGCACGACAACACTTCCGGTAACGGACTCAGGCTGATTGACTTTGCGGCGGGGCGAAATGTCATCATACACCTCAATATACACAAACGGACTTGGCGGTCTCCAGATCAACGAACCGTCAACCAGGGAGGAACGCCGACTTCTCAGGAGGAAAAAGAGAGAGCATGCGAAGCGGACGGTCGAGTCTGTTGAGGATTGTAGCGGCAGGGGGATGTTCGAAAGTTTTACCGAAGGGTGAGGCAATCTACCCAGGGATACAAGGCCAGAACGGAAGCCTGCCGAGACGAGAGTGGGAATATGGTGGTAGACACACAGTCAGTGCTGAGGATCTGGAAACAAAACTTTTCTAGACTGCTAAACGGCGAAGATGGCCAAAATTCCGCTGTTAGACAGAACACTACATTCAACCTGGACGACAATGGTCAAAATTTCCGTCCGCCCGACCTAAATGAAGTGCGGTTAGCAATAGCCAAGCTTAAAACGTACAAGGCTGCTGGTGCGGATGGCCTGCCAGCCGAGCTATTCAAAGCAGCGGGAGATGACTTGGTAGGGAGTATACACCAACTTATTTCCAAAATTTGGTCAGATGAAAGTATGCCCGATGAATGGAAACTCGGTATAGTGTGCCCTATCTACAAGAAAGGAGATGCTCTGAATTGTGCCAACTACAGAGGTATAAGTCTTCTCAACATACAAAATCTTGTCATCTGTACTGTGTGATCGCTTAAAACCGTTTGTCAACGATCTGATTGGCCCCTATCAGTGTGGTTTTAGGCCCGGCAAATCAACCGTCGACCAAATGTTCACACTCAGACAGATTTTGGAAAAAACCCAGGAGTTTCAAATCGATACACACCACCTCTTTATCGATTTCAAAGTCGCATATTATAGCGTAGATAGAGAAGAATTATACAGAGCCATGACATCATTGGGAGAACGAAGCGAGCTGTTACCGGCGCGTTTGTAAGTATTGAATCGGAGGCGGCAAAAATGGGTTTGGCTGTTAATGAGGACAAGACGAAGTATATGCTATCATCGAGAAATGAATCTCAACATCGTCGACTCGGGCAAAATGTCACGATGGATAGGTACAACTTCGAAGTCATCAAGGACTTTGTCTACCTGGGCTCCACTATTACATCGCAAAATGACATCAGTGCAGAGATCAAACGAAGAATTACACTTGATAATCGCTGTTTCTTCGGGCTAAGAAGGCATTGGAGTAGTAAAGCCCTCTCTCAAAGAACCAAGGAGACCCTATATAAGACCTTAATCATCCCGGTCCTGCTATATGCGGCAGAAGCATGGACCCTGTCAAAAATGGATGAGAACCTGCTTGAGTGCTTTGAGAGGAAGATTCTTCGGGTGATCTTCGGTCCAGTCTGTATCGATGGAGTATGGAGGAGAAGATTCAACAACGAGCTGTACGGGCTTTACAGCGACGTCGACCTGTTCAAAAAGCTGAAAATACCCCGACGAGTCTTCGAATCTACCCCTGATGGTCTGCGCAGAAGAGGAAGACCCCACCTTAGGTGGCGCACACAAGTGGAGAACGACCTCAGCCAACTTGGAGTGCGAAACTGGAGGCAGCTAGCTAGGGACCGAGCTGGCTGGAGGGGCTTGTTGGTTGAGGCCGTAGTCCATCCTGGACTGTAAGCGTCATCAAAAGTAAATTAAGTATAGCTTGTCTGGGGCCTCATCACGTTAAATGAAAACGATCGAACGATTTGAAGTTTATGGCTTGTGTGTTTGCTGAAAAAAGCACTTTCATATGCTAACTTTACATTGAAGTCGGACGTGCAATATGAATTTCTGGATTTTTTTTTTTAAATGAGGACTTCAAAATTTCACAGATCATACATAACATACATTGTATGATTTTGACAGGTTTAATACAACAATTCTGTTTTACAGAATTGATGTATGAACGCCTGTCATACATCGTAACATCGACTGGAATACTTCCAATGTGATTCTGTTTCACAGAATTTTTACTTGCATTGTATGAAAAGAATGTATGACATATTTTGATACATTTAATACATCAGAAAAATTTGGTTTAAAACGAAAAAGTATTAACGATGGTTTCAACTTCGACTGCATCTAAAAGGAAATATAATAAAGTAAGATCGTATTTATTACATAAATAATAATTAATGATATTACAATACTTTGGTTTTCATATTTTTAGACAACGAAGGACCTTCAACTCCTTGTGTTGAAGGAAATTTCAGAGGCAAAGGCCGTTCTATTCGGGAAATTTACTGGTTCACTGAATAAAGGGGAGATAAAAAGTAAATGGAGTACCATCGCACGGCTGGCCGCAAGCTATGCTCTCATAGCCGAGGATGATGGGGACAAGTTTCGGAGAATAACTTGGCAGAATTAGCGGCGCAATTCCATGGTAAGGTTTTGTGAATAAATTTCACAAAAGCTAGAGCATGTAGATTGGATTAAGACAAGAAAGAAATCCTATGCGAGGGGAGGGTCTATTCCCCTCCGTTTATCTGGGAGGTGCAATTATTTAAAAAAATTACTTAAATCAGAAAAAAAAATTATTAAAAAACTACGGTTACACTTACAATGCCATGATATACCTTTTTGTAAAGTCATACATCTCTTCTTTCATCGAGGTTTTAAATAAAATTGTTTAAGAGAATGATTTTTGAAAAATTAATCTTCGAACTCAAAATTTTGAAAAAAAAAAATTGAAAAAATTTTGTTCAAACTAATTTTTTTTCAAAATTGTACGTAATTGAGTAATAGTTTTATTTTCAAAATTCGTTGCTCTTATTAGTTTTTAGTCAAATACAGAAAACCGGATGCTTAAATTTTTTGAGAAAATTGAAAATAAATAAATCTACTTTACTATACTTTACAAGCTACGTAGTGGAAATAGGATCGTTAGAGCAGCTTAATCAACGAATTGGAGTCAAATTAAGAGAATTTTATTTCTGTTATTTTCCATTTTCTAAAGAACTAGAAGAGGTTTTAGCATGCGGTTTTTGGTGATTGACTAAATATTTTGAATATTAAAAAAAAAATATTACTTAATAACGTACAACTTTGAAGGATGAAAGCGTGTGATATTTACTTCGGCGAGTGCTGCAAAGAGCAGGGTCAGCGGCTTTTTGGTTGGTGTTTTGTGGTAAGGGGAAGACTTAGGCAAGAAGTCTTAGGCTTCAGAAATGTAAGCGAGCGCCTAGTCACAATCCGCATCAAAGCCAAGTTCAAAAACATCACGCTGATCTGTGCCCATGCCCCAACGGAAGAAAAAGATGACTCAACCAAGGAAGATTTATAAGATCTCCTGGAGAATACGTATGATAGGTGCCCCAAGTACGACGTCAAGATTATTCTTGGCGACTTCAACGCCAAGATCGGAAAAGAGGGCATCTTTGGTTCGATAGTCGGAGGGTACAGCCTGCACGACAACACTTCCGGTAACGGACTCAGGCTGATTGACTTTGCGGCGGGGCGAAATGTCATCATACACCTCAATATACACAAACGGACTTGGCGGTCTCCAGATCAACGAACCGTCAACCAGGGAGGAACGCCGACTTCTCAGGAGGAAAAAGAGAGAGCATGCGAAGCGGACGGTCGAGTCTGTTGAGGATTGTAGCGGCAGGGGGATGTTCGAAAGTTTTACCGAAGGGTGAGGCAATCTACCCAGGGATACAAGGCCAGAACGGAAGCCTGCCGAGACGAGAGTGGGAATATGGTGGTAGACACACAGTCAGTGCTGAGGATCTGGAAACAAAACTTTTCTAGACTGCTAAACGGCGAAGATGGCCAAAATTCCGCTGTTAGACAGAACACTACATTCAACCTGGACGACAATGGTCAAAATTTCCGTCCGCCCGACCTAAATGAAGTGCGGTTAGCAATAGCCAAGCTTAAAACGTACAAGGCTGCTGGTGCGGATGGCCTGCCAGCCGAGCTATTCAAAGCAGCGGGAGATGACTTGGTAGGGAGTATACACCAACTTATTTCCAAAATTTGGTCAGATGAAAGTATGCCCGATGAATGGAAACTCGGTATAGTGTGCCCTATCTACAAGAAAGGAGATGCTCTGAATTGTGCCAACTACAGAGGTATAAGTCTTCTCAACATACAAAATCTTGTCATCTGTACTGTGTGATCGCTTAAAACCGTTTGTCAACGATCTGATTGGCCCCTATCAGTGTGGTTTTAGGCCCGGCAAATCAACCGTCGACCAAATGTTCACACTCAGACAGATTTTGGAAAAAACCCAGGAGTTTCAAATCGATACACACCACCTCTTTATCGATTTCAAAGTCGCATATTATAGCGTAGATAGAGAAGAATTATACAGAGCCATGACATCATTGGGAGAACGAAGCGAGCTGTTACCGGCGCGTTTGTAAGTATTGAATCGGAGGCGGCAAAAATGGGTTTGGCTGTTAATGAGGACAAGACGAAGTATATGCTATCATCGAGAAATGAATCTCAACATCGTCGACTCGGGCAAAATGTCACGATGGATAGGTACAACTTCGAAGTCATCAAGGACTTTGTCTACCTGGGCTCCACTATTACATCGCAAAATGACATCAGTGCAGAGATCAAACGAAGAATTACACTTGATAATCGCTGTTTCTTCGGGCTAAGAAGGCATTGGAGTAGTAAAGCCCTCTCTCAAAGAACCAAGGAGACCCTATATAAGACCTTAATCATCCCGGTCCTGCTATATGCGGCAGAAGCATGGACCCTGTCAAAAATGGATGAGAACCTGCTTGAGTGCTTTGAGAGGAAGATTCTTCGGGTGATCTTCGGTCCAGTCTGTATCGATGGAGTATGGAGGAGAAGATTCAACAACGAGCTGTACGGGCTTTACAGCGACGTCGACCTGTTCAAAAAGCTGAAAATACCCCGACGAGTCTTCGAATCTACCCCTGATGGTCTGCGCAGAAGAGGAAGACCCCACCTTAGGTGGCGCACACAAGTGGAGAACGACCTCAGCCAACTTGGAGTGCGAAACTGGAGGCAGCTAGCTAGGGACCGAGCTGGCTGGAGGGGCTTGTTGGTTGAGGCCGTAGTCCATCCTGGACTGTAAGCGTCATCAAAAGTAAATTAAGTATAGCTTGTCTGGGGCCTCATCACGTTAAATGAAAACGATCGAACGATTTGAAGTTTATGGCTTGTGTGTTTGCTGAAAAAAGCACTTTCATATGCTAACTTTACATTGAAGTCGGACGTGCAATATGAATTTCTGGATTTTTTTTTTTAAATGAGGACTTCAAAATTTCACAGATCATACATAACATACATTGTATGATTTTGACAGGTTTAATACAACAATTCTGTTTTACAGAATTGATGTATGAACGCCTGTCATACATCGTAACATCGACTGGAATACTTCCAATATGATTCTGTTTCACAGAATTTTTACTTGCATTGTATGAAAAGAATGTATGACATATTTTGATACATTTAATACATCAGAAAAATTTGGTTTAAAACGAAAAAGTATTAACGATGGTTTCAACTTCGACTGCATCTAAAAGGAAATATAATAAAGTAAGATCGTATTTATTACATAAATAATAATTAATGATATTACAATACTTTGGTTTTCATATTTTTAGACAACGAAGGACTTTCAACTCCTTGTGTTGAAGGAAATTTCAGAGGCAAAGGCCGTTCTATTCGGGAAATTTACTGGTTCACTGAATAAAGGGGAGATAAAAAGTAAATGGAGTACCATCGCACGGCTGGCCGCAAGCTATGCTCTCATAGCCGAGGATGATGGGGACAAGTTTCGGAGAATAACTTGGCAGAATTGGCGGCGCAATTCCATGGTAAGATTTTGTGAATAAATTTCACAAAAGCTAGAGCATGTAGATTGGATTAAGACAAGAAAGAAATCCTATGCGAGGGGAGGGTCTATTCCCCTCCGTTTATCTGGGAGGTGCAATTATTTAAAAAAATTACTTAAATCAGAAAAAAAAATTATTAAAAAACTACGGTTACACTTACAATGCCATGATATACCTTTTTGTAAAGTCATACATCTCTTCTTTCATCGAGGTTTTAAATAAAATTGTTTAAGAGAATGATTTTTGAAAAATTAATCTTCGAACTCAAAATTTTGAAAAAAAAAAATTGAAAAAATTTTGTTCAAACTAATTTTTTTTCAAAATTGTACGTAATTGAGTAATAGTTTTATTTTCAAAATTCGTTGCTCTTATTAGTTTTTAGTCAAATACAGAAAACCGGATGCTTAAATTTTTTGAGAAAATTGAAAATAAATAAATCTACTTTACTATACTTTACAAGCTGCGTAGTGGAAATAGGATCGTTAGAGCAGCTTAATCAACGAATTGGAGTCAAATTAAGAGAATTTTATTTCTGTTATTTTCCATTTTCTAAAGAACTAGAAGAGGTTTTAGCATGCGGTTTTTGGTGATTGACTAAATATTTTGAATATTAAAAAAAAAATATTACTTAATAACGTACAACTTTGAACAAAATTAGTTTGAACAAATTTTTTTCAATTTTTTTTTTCGAAAACTTGAGTTTGAAAATTAATTTTTCAAAAACTATTCACTAAAAAAACTTTATTTAAAAAGATGATAAAAGTAGAGATTTCTGGCTTTACAAAAAGGTATATCTTGGCATTCTCAGTGTAACCGTTGTTTTTTAATATTATTTTTTCTCTTTTAAGTCAATTTTTTAGTCAATTGCCGCTCCCGGCTAAACGGAGGGGAATAGACCCCTCTCTCATACGATTTTTTTCTTGTCTTGATCGAACCTACACGCTCTTGCTTTTTGTCACACCTTATACGAATCATGCTGCATAATAATCAAACATCTATGATTTTAGGGGAAGATCGATCGCATGAAGAAGACGGCTGTAGGTGGGGCTGGGCCCGATGACATATTAGACGAAAACGACAAGTTAATTCTTGAAATTGTCGGAGCAGAGGTTTTTATAGTTTAGGCCATTATGAAGATTTTTTTATTTTGAAATTCTCTTTTTTTTTTGATAGACCGCTTTTGGAATCGGAACCGAAGAGTCTAATGCCAACTGCATCCCGATGAAATTGATGCGCGAGAAATGTTCACTTTACCCTCCCTTCCTGGTTGCATCCCTCGCCAGAGCAACCCCTTTATTTGGCTTCTTCTCCTCTCTATCCCTTCATTCCTCTCACCTCATCCTTCTCATCCCGTTAATAAAGAAAACTTACTCACAAATCATATTGTATGTGATTATAAATTTATTTAGTTGAAAATCAAAAATCATGTTTTGATATATAAAGGTTCACTCAATCATATTTATATTTAATTAAAAAAGTTGAAATTTTAAATTAAAATCAAAACAATTAAATTGATAAACTTTAAGCGAAAAAGGTAATTTCACCCGTTGGCAACCCTGTTGCTTATCAAAAAAAAATTTCATTAAATTCTATTAAACTGTCTTCGATTTATTTACAAAGTTGGGATTTCTGATCCTCTTTTTTTTATATTCTTACACTTTTACACAATAATCCCCCAATCAAAACCCCCCCTGAACTCGCGTACTATGTCGTTTTTTTATACATATATTATTCACTGGAAGGTGATCAGCAATAATAATATCGGTATATCATAAAAAAACTCACCCCTAAATTCCTTTGGAAGTGGCCACTCCAAGCGATCGTTTTAGAGATGATAATACATTTTTTTCTTTTTACTCTTGCACTTTGCTGTAACTCTTATTCACTTTTAAAATATAAACTATGATACGCGGACTGAGAAAACTTACGTTTCGCGATTTAATATTCAAAAAAAAAACTTTTCTTTTTATACTCAACCAGGAGAACCAATTGATGAAACTGTTGTTATTAATTTATGTAAAAAGAATAAAAAAAAAAATTGTATTGATTTTAACTGCGGTTCGAAACTGGTCGAATCTTTTACCCTAAAGGTACAGGTAGCTGCCGTTGTACGGTTTTGTTAACGTTGGATTTTATTACCCGTATGAAATGGCTGTGACGTCTGTGAAGTTGGCATAACAGTCTGGTCTGTTACCGATCTTCCAACCTCTCCCCCTTTGATACGTACTACGAATTGTAGTCTATCGAAACAAGGTATGGAGAAAAATGGAGGCGGAACCAGACGGCATACTTAAAGGCGCTTAGAAAAATGCTGATGCTCCAAATGCATTTGATAAACAATAACATCCCATTTTCGATATGTGACGTCAGTGGTCTCAGGCGGCGGAATGAGTAGTGCATACGGCTTCTAAGACTGAGCAAATCTGATATCGTGGGTTCGATCCCTATGATGGGCATGTAGAAAGTTTTTCATAATAAAATTGGATTAAAGCTCAGCACCACTAATAAGAGGAGACTGATGATAGGTGGCTTGGCACCCCTTGAAACAGCTGTATCTCTAGCCAAAATAAACGAATTATAAATTAATTCGTAAACAATTGGTTGTAGCACCTTTAAGTTGTTGTTGTTGTTCAAAAATTCAATGAAATTGACGGAATAAAGAATGGTCAAGTCTAATAAACTGACATTCTAGTATGAATAGTACAATAAATAATAATCATAACAATTTTCACCTAGACTAATGGGACCATAACAGGAATTTGCAGTTTTTTGCATTTTTTTGCATTTCCATTCCGGATTTTGCAGTTGACCAAATTTTGGGTGTAATCCCATGTACTGCTTACTTCACTGTGAAGTGTTTTTTAATCAACCAGACATGCTACCCCTTTGAAATAGGGCTCCAAATTTGCAGTTTAATTTGCAGTTCCAGAAAATAATTACCCACATTTTTGAAGTCCTCATATAAAAAAATTAATCAAAAAAATCAAATTATACCGCCGACTTCACTGTGAAGTTGGCAGTACATGCTGTTTTCTCAACAACCACGCAAGCTAGAAACTTGCAGTAAGTGTCCAAGTATGCAGTTATTCTTTCAGTTCAAGAAAAAAACTACCCAAAATTTTGAATTCGTCAGTTAAAAAAAAAATTCATACTCCTAAATTCATTGTGAAGTTAGCAGTATATTGGGTATTTTAATCAACTAGAGAAACTATATTATAATATTTATACTGTTACAATTTTACTACCTAACTACTTTTGAATCAAAGGATAATCAGAATAATTGTGAGTTTCACCCTTAAAATATTTCAACTTAAAATTTTTTGTTCGCCCGGAATTTTTAAAGCTATTGTGAGTTTCGCCCGAACGAAATTTAGTTCGCCTACAAAAAAGAAGTGAAAATGACATTACATCCCTCCCGAAATGAATGTTCACAATAAGGGGAATTTTTCGATCATGAAATTTTGGGTGAAACTCACAATAGGCAAAAAGTGAAATGTCAAATTTTCCGGGTGGAATTTTGTTCGGGTTAAACTCACAATAAGGCTGAATCCCTAACGTATGCTTTTACTAATTAATCAAAGTTATAGCTTGTCTGGGGTGCATTCAAGAGGACACAAGCGTCCAAAAGCATTTCTCAAAGCGAACCTCTGTCTATCAACTCCTACTCTCACCTCCCCGTGGTCAACATCGGGTGCCTAGTACCTTTAATTGAAGATGGGGTTCCAACCCCTGTGGACGGTTTTAGGCGGCAGCAAACGAGAGAGGGGGGAGGAGTGTTCCCACTAAGGCACTTCTCCTTCATCCAGGCGGCAGCGGAGGAATTCCCCAGATGGAATCAACGGTGGCGTCTACAGTTCCAGTTAGGCTGAACTACTTAGTGAACACCTTTTATGGGCTACTACGACATATCCGTAGCTCAGGCCTACAAGGAGCGGTTTATCCGGCTCCCCACCCTTGGAGTTATAATGGTCCTCCTGGTCCCCCAGGCTAGGGGGTTGTGCGTCGGGGTAACTTCCCTACCACGGAAAAAGTTTTTTCGGTTCCGAAACAACAACAAGCCTCGGATATGGATGATTTTAATGTTGACGACCTAGGCAAACGAAACAAGGACAGTGAATTTCGGATTTGCACGTGGAATGTCCGGACTTTAAACAGGCCACGTGCAGCCGAACAACTAGTGGAGAGCCTGGATAGGCTAAGGGCTGACATTACAGCCATTCAGGAAGTGCGATGGGATGGAGAAGGCATACGAAGGATGAAAGCGTGTGATATTTACTTCGGCGAGTGCTGCAAAGAGCAGGGTCAGCGGCTTTTTGGTTGGTGTTTTGTGGTAAGGGGAAGACTTAGGCAAGAAGTCTTAGGCTTCAGAAATGTAAGCGAGCGCCTAGTCACAATCCGCATCAAAGCCAAGTTCAAAAACATCACGCTGATCTGTGCCCATGCCCCAACGGAAGAAAAAGATGACTCAACCAAGGAAGATTTATAAGATCTCCTGGAGAATACGTATGATAGGTGCCCCAAGTACGACGTCAAGATTATTCTTGGCGACTTCAACGCCAAGATCGGAAAAGAGGGCATCTTTGGTTCGATAGTCGGAGGGTACAGCCTGCACGACAACACTTCCGGTAACGGACTCAGGCTGATTGACTTTGCGGCGGGGCGAAATGTCATCATACACCTCAATATACACAAACGGACTTGGCGGTCTCCAGATCAACGAACCGTCAACCAGGGAGGAACACCGACTTCTCAGGAGGAAAAAGAGAGAGCATGCGAAGCGGACGGTCGAGTCTGTTGAGGATTGTAGCGGCAGGGGGATGTTCGAAAGTTTTACCCAAGGGTGAGGCAATCTACCCAGGGATACAAGGCCAGAACGGAAGCCTGCCGAGACGAGAGTGGGAATATGGTGGTAGACACACAGTCAGTGCTGAGGATCTGGAAACAAAACTTTTCTAGACTGCTAAACGGCGAAGATGGCCAAAATTCCGCTGTTAGACAGAACACTACATTCAACCTGGACGACAATGGTCAAAATTTCCGTCCGCCCGACTTAAATGAAGTGCGGTTAGCAATAGCCAAGCTTAAAACGTACAAGGCTGCTGGTGCGGATGGCCTGCCAGCCGAGCTATTCAAAGCAGCGGGAGATGACTTGGTAGGGAGTATACACCAACTTATTTCCAAAATTTGGTCAGATGAAAGTATGCCCGATGAATGGAAACTCGGTATAGTGTGCCCTATCTACAAGAAAGGAGATGCTCTGAATTGTGCCAACTACAGAGGTATAAGTCTTCTCAACATACAAAATCTTGTCATCTGTACTGTGTGATCGCTTAAAACCGTTTGTCAACGATCTGATTGGCCCCTATCAGTGTGGTTTTAGGCCCGGCAAATCAACCGTCGACCAAATGTTCACACTCAGACAGATTTTGGAAAAAACCCAGGAGTTTCAAATCGATACACACCACCTCTTTATCGATTTCAAAGTCGCATATTATAGCGTAGATAGAGAAAAATTATACAGAGCCATGACATCATTGGGAGAACGAAGCGAGCTGTTACCGGCGCGTTTGTAAGTATTGAATCGGAGGCGGCAAAAATGGGTTTGGCTGTTAATGAGGACAAGACGAAGTATATGCTATCATCGAGAAATGAATCTCAACATCGTCGACTCGGGCAAAATGTCACGATGGATAGGTACAACTTCGAAGTCATCAAGGACTTTGTCTACCTGGGCTCCACTATTACATCGCAAAATGACATCAGTGCAGAGATCAAACGAAGAATTACACTTGATAATCGCTGTTTCTTCGGGCTAAGAAGGCATTGGAGTAGTAAAGCCCTCTCTCAAAGAACCAAGGAGACCCTATATAAGACCTTAATCATCCCGGTCCTGCTATATGGGGCAGAAGCATGGACCCTGTCAAAAATGGATGAGAACCTGCTTGAGTGCTTTGAGAGGAAGATTCTTCGGGTGATCTTCGGTCCAGTCTGTATCGATGGAGTATGGAGGAGAAGATTCAACAACGAGCTGTACGGGCTTTACAGCGACGTCGACCTGGTCAAAAAGCTGAAAATACCCCGACGAGTCTTCGAATCTACCCCTGATGGTCTGCGCAGAAGAGGAAGACCCCACCTTAGGTGGCGCACACAAGTGGAGAACGACCTCAGCCAACTTGGAGTGCGAAACTGGAGGCAGCTAGCTAGGGACCGAGCTGGCTGGAGGGGCTTGTTGGTTGAGGCCGTAGTCCATCCTGGACTGTAAGCGTCATCAAAAGGAAATTAAGTATAGCTTGTCTGGGGCCTCATCACGTTAAATGAAAACGATCGAACGATTTGAAGTTTATGGCTTGTGTGTTTGCTGAAAAAAGCACTTTCATATGCTAACTTTACATTGAAGTCGGACGTGCAATATGAATTTCTGGATTTTTTTTTTTAAATGAGGACTTCAAAATTTCACAGATCATAATACATAACATACATTGTATGATTTTGACAGGTTTAATACAACAATTCTGTTTTACAGAATTGATGTATGAACGCCTGTCATACATCGTAACATCGACTGGAATACTTCCAATATGATTCTGTTTCACAGAATTTTTACTTGCATTGTATGAAAAGAATGTATGACATATTTTGATACATTTAATACATCAGAAAAATTTGGTTTAAAACGAAAAAGTATTAACGATGGTTTCAACTTCGACTGCATCTAAAAGGAAATATAATAAAGTAAGATCGTATTTATTACATAAATAATAATTAATGATATTACAATACTTTGGTTTTCATATTTTTAGACAACGAAGGACCTTCAACTCCTTGTGTTGAAGAAAATTTCAGAGGCAAAGGCCGTTCTATTCGGGAAATTTACTGGTTCACTGAATAAAGGGGAGATAAAAAGTAAATGGAGTACCATCGCACGGCTGGCCGCAAGCTATGCTCTCATAGCCGAGGATGATGGGGAGAAGTTTCGGAGAATAACTTGGCAGAATTGGCGGCGCAATTCCATGGTAAGATTTTGTGAATAAATTTCACAAAAGCTAGAGCATGTAGATTGGATTAAGACAAGAAAGAAATCCTATGCGAGGGGAGGGTCTATTCCCCTCCGTTTATCTGGGAGGTGCAATTATTTAAAAAAAATTACTTAAATCAGAAAAAAAAATTATTAAAAAACTACGGTTACACTTACAATGCCATGATATACCTTTTTGTAAAGTCATACATCTCTTCTTTCATCGAGTTTTTAAATAAAATTGTTTAAGAGAATGATTTTTGAAAAATTAATCTTCGAACTCAAAATTTTGAAAAAAAAAATTGAAAAAATTTTGTTCAAACTAATTTTTTTTCAAAATTTTACGTAATTGAGTAATAGTTTTATTTTCAAAATTCGTTGCTCTTATTAGGTTTTAGTCAAATACAGAAAACCGGATGCTTAAATTTTTTGAGAAAATTGAAAATAAATAAATCTACTTTACTATACTTTACAAGCTACGTAGTGGAAATAGGATCGTTAGAGCAGCTTAATCAACGAATTGGAGTCAAATTAAGAGAATTTTATTTCTGTTATTTTCAAATTTTGAATATTAAAAAAAAAAATATTACTTAATAACGTACAACTTTGAACAAAATTAGTTTGAACAAATTTTTTTCAATTTTTTTTTCGAAAATTTGAGTTTGAAAATTAATTTTTCAAAAACTATTCACTAAAAAAACTTTATTTAAAAAGATGATAAAAGTAGAGATTTCTGGCTTTACAAAAAGGTATATCTTGGCATTCTCAGTGTAACCGTTGTTTTTTAATATTATTTTTTCTCTTTTAAGTCAATTTTTTAGTCAATTGCCGCTCCCGGCTAAACGGAGGGGAATAGACCCCTCTCTCATACGATTTTTTTCTTGTCTTGATCGAACCTACACGCTCTTGCTTTTTGTCACACCTTATACGAATCATGCTGCATAATAATCAAACATCTATGATTTTAGGGGAAGATCGATCGCATGAAGAAGACGGCTGTAGGTGGGGCTGGGCCCGATGACATATTAGACGAAAACGACAAGTTAATTCTTGAAATTGTCGGAGCAGAGGTTTTTATAGTTTAGGCCATTATGAAGATTTTTTTATTTTGAAATTCTCTTTTTTTTTTGATAGACCGCTTTTGGAATCGGAACCGAAGAGTCTAATGCCAACTGCATCCCGATGAAATTGATGCGCGAGAAATGTTCACTTTACCCTCCCTTCCTGGTTGCATCCCTCGCCAGAGCAACCCCTTTATTTGGCTTCTTCTCCTCTCTATCCCTTCATTCCTCTCACCTCATCCTTCTCATCCCGTTAATAAAGAAAACTTACTCACAAATCATATTGTATGTGATTATAAATTTATTTAGTTGAAAATCAAAAATCATGTTTTGATATATAAAGGTTCACTCAATCATATTTATATTTAATTAAAAAAGTTGAAATTTTAAATTAAAATCAAAACAATTAAATTGATAAACTTTAAGCGAAAAAGGTAATTTCACCCGTTGGCAACCCTGTTGCTTATCAAAAAAAAATTACATTAAATTCTATTAAACTGTCTTCGATTTATTTACAAAGTTGGGATTTCTGATCCTCTTTTTTTTATATTCTTACACTTTTACACAATAATCCCCCAATCAAAACCCCCCCTGAACTCGCGTACTATGTCGTTTTTTTATACATATATTATTCACTGGAAGGTGATCAGCAATAATAATATCGGTATATCATAAAAAAACTCACCCCTAAATTCCTTTGGAAGTGGCCACTCCAAGCGATCGTTTTAGAGATGATAATACATTTTTTTCTTTTTACTCTTGCACTTTGCTGTAACTCTTATTCACTTTTAAAATATAAACTATGATACGCGGACTGAGAAAACTTACGTTTCGCGATTTAATATTCAAAAAAAAAACTTTTCTTTTTATACTCAACCAGGAGAACCAATTGATGAAACTGTCGTTATTAATTTATGTAAAAAGAATAAAAAAAAAATTGTATTGATTTTAACTGCGGTTCGAAACTGGTCGAATCTTTTACCCTAAAGGTACAGGTAGCTGCCGTTGTACGGTTTTGTTAACGTTGGATTTTATTACCCGTATGAAATGGCTGTGACGTCTGTGAAGTTGGCATAACAGTCTGGTCTGTTACCGATCTTCCAACCTCTCCCCCTTTGATACGTACTACGAATTGTAGTCTATCGAAACAAGGTATGGAGAAAAATGGAGGCGGAACAAGACGGCATACTTAAAGGCGCTTAGAAAAATGCTGATGCTCCAAATGCATTTGATAAACAATAACATCCCATTTTCGATATGTGACGTCAGTGGTCTCATGCGGCGGAATGAGTAGTGCATACGGCTTCTAAGACTGAGCAAATCTGATATCGTGGGTTCGATCCCTATGATGGGCATGTAGAAAGTTTTTCATAATAAAATTGGATTAAAGCTCAGCACCACTAATAAGAGGAGACTGATGATAGGTGGCTTGGCACCCCTTGAAACAGCTGTATCTCTAGCCAAAATAAACGAATTATAAATTAATTCGTAAACAATTGGTTGTAGCACCTTTAAGTTGTTGTTGTTGTTCAAAAATTCAATGAAATTGACGGAATAAAGAATGGTCAAGTCTAATAAACTGACATTCTAGTATGAATAGTACAATAAATAATAATCATAATAATTTTCACCTAGACTAATGGGACCATAACAGGAATTTGCAGTTTTTTGCATTTTTTTGCATTTCCATTCCGGATTTTGCAGTTGACCAAATTTTGGGTGTAATCCCATGTACTGCTTACTTCACTGTGAAGTGTTTTTTAATCAACCAGACATGCTACCCCTTTGAAATAGGGCTCCAAATTTGCAGTTTAATTTGCAGTTCCAGAAAATAATTACCCACATTTTTGAAGTCCTCATATAAAAAAATTAATCAAAAAAATCAAATTATACCGCCGACTTCACTGTGAAGTTGGCAGTACATGCTGTTTTCTCAACAACCACGCAAGCTAGAAACTTGCAGTAAGTGTCCAAGTATGCAGTTATTCTTTCAGTTCAAGAAAAAAACTACCCAAAATTTTGAATTCGTCAGTTAAAAAAAAAATTCATACTCCTAAATTCATTGTGAAGTTAGCAGTATATTGGGTATTTTAATCAACTAGAGAAACTATATTATAATATTTATACTGTTACAATTTTACTACCTAACTACTTTTGAATCAAAGGATAATCAGCCTTATTGTGAGTTTCACCCTTAAAATATTTCAACTTAAAATTTCTTGTTCGCCCGGAATTTTTAAAGCTATTGTGAGTTTCGCCCGAACGAAATTTCGTTCGCCTACAAAAAAGAAGTGAAAATGACATTACATCCCTCCCGAAATGAATGTTCACAATAAGGGGAATTTTTCGATCATGAAATTTCGGGTGAAACTCACAATAGGCAAAAAGTGAAATGTCAAATTTTCCGGGTGGAATTTTGTTCGGGTTAAACTCACAATAAGGCTGAATCCCTAACGTATGCTTTTACTAATTAATCAAAGTTATAGCTTGTCTGGGGTGCATTCAAGAGGACACAAGCGTCCACAAGCATTTCTCAAAGCGAACCTCTGTCTATCAACTCCTACTCTCACCTCCCCGTGGTCAACATCGGGTGCCTAGTACCTTTAATTGAAGATGGGGTTCCAACCCCTGTGGACGGTTTTAGGCGGCAGCAAACGAGAGAGGGGGGAGGAGTGTTCCCACTAAGGCACTTCTCCTTCATCCAGGCGGCAGCGGAGGAATTCCCCAGATGGAATCAACGGTGGCGTCTACAGTTCCAGTTAGGCTGAACTACTTAGTGAACACCTTTTATGGGCTACTACGACATATCCGTAGCTCAGGCCTACAAGGAGCGGTTTATCCGGCTCCCCACCCTTGGAGTTATAATGGTCCTCCAGGCTAGGGGGTTGTGCGTCGGGGTAACTTCCCTACCACGGAAAAAGTTTTTTCGGTTCCGAAACAACAACAAGCCTCGGATATGGATGATTTTAATGTTGACGACCTAAGCAAACGAAACAAGGACAGTGAATTTCGGATTTGCACGTGGAATGTCCGGACTTTAAACAGGCCACGTGCAGCCGAACAACTAGTGGAGAGCCTGGATAGGCTAAGGGCTGACATTACAGCCATTCAGGAACTGCGATGGGATGGAGAAGGCATACGAAGGATGAAAGCGTGTGATATTTACTTCGGCGAGTGCTGCAAAGAGCAGGGTCAGCGGCTTTTTGGTTGGTGTTTTGTGGTAAGGGGAAGACTTAGGCAAGAAGTCTTAGGCTTCAGAAATGTAAGCGAGCGCCTAGTCACAATCCGCATCAAAGCCAAGTTCAAAAACATCACGCTGATCTGTGCCCATGCCCCAACGGAAGAAAAAGATGACTCAACCAAGGAAGATTTATAAGATCTCCTGGAGAATACGTATGATAGGTGCCCCAAGTACGACGTCAAGATTATTCTTGGCGACTTCAACGCCAAGATCGGAAAAGAGGGCATCTTTGGTTCGATAGTCGGAGGGTACAGCCTGCACGACAACACTTCCGGTAACGGACTCAGGCTGATTGACTTTGCGGCGGGGCGAAATGTCATCATACACCTCAATATACACAAACGGACTTGGCGGTCTCCAGATCATCGAACCGTCAACCAGGGAGGAACGCCGACTTCTCAGGAGGAAAAAGAGAGAGCATGCGAAGCGGACGGTCGAGTCTGTTGAGGATTGTAGCGGCAGGGGGATGTTCGAAAGTTTTACCGAAGGGTGAGGCAATCTACCCAGGGATACAAGGCCAGAACGGAAGCCTGCCGAGACGAGAGTGGGAATATGGTGGTAGACACACAGTCAGTGCTGAGGATCTGGAAACAAAACTTTTCTAGACTGCTAAACGGCGAAGATGGCCAAAATTCCGCTGTTAGACAGAACACTACATTCAACCTGGACGACAATGGTCAAAATTTCCGTCCGCCCGACCTAAATGAAGTGCGGTTAGCAATAGCCAAGCTTAAAACGTACAAGGCTGCTGGTGCGGATGGCCTGCCAGCCGAGCTATTCAAAGCAGCGGGAGATGACTTGGTAGGGAGTATACACCAACTTATTTCCAAAATTTGGTCAGATGAAAGTATGCCCGATGAATGGAAACTAGGTATAGTGTGCCCTATCTACAAGAAAGGAGATGCTCTGAATTGTGCCAACTACAGAGGTATAAGTCTTCTCAACATACAAAATCTTGTCATCTGTACTGTGTGATCGCTTAAAACCGTTTGTCAACGATCTGATTGGCCCCTATCAGTGTGGTTTTAGGCCCAGCAAATCAACCGTCGACCAAATGTTCACACTCAGACAGATTTTGGAAAAAACCCAGGAGTTTCAAATCGATACACACCACCTCTTTATCGATTTCAAAGTAGCATAATATAGCGTAGATAGATAAAAATTATACAGAGCCATGACATCATTGGGAGAACGAAGCGAGCTGTTACCGGCGCGTTTGTAAGTATTGAATCGGAGGCGGCAAAAATGGGTTTGGCTGTTAATGAGGACAAGACGAAGTATATGCTATCATCGAGAAATGAATCTCAACATCGTCGACTCGGGCAAAATGTCACGATGGATAGGTACAACTTCGAAGTCATCAAGGACTTTGTCTACCTGGGCTCCACGATTACATCGCAAAATGACATCAGTGCAGAGATCAAACGAAGAATTACACTTGATAATCGCTGTTTCTTCGGGCTAAGAAGGCATTGGAGTAGTAAAGCCCTCTCTCAAAGAACCAAGGAGACCCTATATAAGACCTTAATCATCCCGGTCCTGCTATATGGGGCAGAAGCATGGACCCTGTCAAAAATGGATGAGAACCTGCTTGAGTGCTTTAAGAGGAAGATTCTTCGGGTGATCTTCGGTCCAGTCTGTATCGATGGAGTATGGAGGAGAAGATTCAACAACGAGCTGTACGGGCTTTACAGCGACGTCGACCTGGTCAAAAAGCTGAAAATACCCCGACGAGTCTTCGAATCTACCCCTGATGGTCTGCGCAGAAGAGGAAGACCCCACCTTAGGTGGCGCACACAAGTGGAGAACGACCTCAGCCAACTTGGAGTGCGAAACTGGAGGCAGCTAGCTAGGGACCGAGCTGGCTGGAGGGGCTTGTTGGTTGAGGCCGTAGTCCATCCTGGACTGTAAGCGTCATCAAAAGTAAATTAAGTATAGCTTGTCTGGGGCCTCATCACGTTAAATGAAAACGATCGAACGATTTGAAGTTTATGGCTTGTGTGTTTGCTGAAAAAAGCACTTTCATATGCTAACTTTACATTGAAGTCGGACGTGCAATATGAATTTCTGGATTTTTTTTTTTAAATGAGGACTTCAAAATTTCACAGATCATACATAACATACATTGTATGATTTTGACAGGTTTAATACAACAATTCTGTTTTACAGAATTGATGTATGAACGCCTGTCATACATCGTAACATCGACTGGAATACTTCCAATATGATTCTGTTTCACAGAATTTTTACTTGCATTGTATGACAAGAATGTATGACATATTTTGATACATTTAATACATCAGAAAAATTTGGTTTAAAACGAAAAAGTATTAACGATGGTTTCAACTTCGACTGCATCTAAAAGGAAATATAATAAAGTAAGATCGTATTTATTACATAAATAATAATTAATGATATTACAATACTTTGGTTTTCATATTTTTAGACAACGAAGGACCTTCAACTCCTTGTGTTGAAGGAAATTTCAGAGGCAAAGGCCGTTCTATTCGGGAAATTTACTGGTTCACTGAATAAAGGGGAGATAAAAAGTAAATGGAGTACCATCGCACGGCTGGCCGCAAGCTATCCTCTCATAGCCGAGGATGATGGGGACAAGTTTCGGAGAATAACTTGGCAGAATTGGCGGCGCAATTCCATGGTAAGATTTTGTGAATAAATTTCACAAAAGCTAGAGCATGTAGATTGGATTAAGACAAGAAAGAAATCCTATGCGAGGGGGGGGTCTATTCCCCTCCGTTTATCTGGGAGGTGCAATTATTTAAAAAAATTACTTAAATCAGAAAAAAAAATTATTAAAAAACTACGGTTACACTCACAATGCCATGATATACCTTTTTGTAAAGTCATACATCTCTTCTTTCATCGAGGTTTTAAATAAAATTGTTTAAGAGAATGATTTTTGAAAAATTAATCTTCGAACTCAAAATTTTGAAAAAAAAAAATTGAAAAAATTTTGTTCAAACTAATTTTTTTTCAAAATTGTACGTAATTGAGTAATAGTTTTATTTTCAAAATTCGTTGCTCTTATTAGTTTTTAGTCAAATACAGAAAACCGGATGCTTAAATTTTTTGAGAAAATTGAAAATAAATAAATCTACTTTACTATACTTTACAAGCTACGTAGTGGAAATAGGATCGTTAGAGCAGCTTAACGAACGAAATTTCGTTCGCCTACAAAAAAGAAGTGAAAATGACATTACATCCCTCCCGAAATGAATGTTCACAATAAGGGGAATTTTTCGATCATGAAATTTCGGGTGAAACTCACAATAGGCAAAAAGTGAAATGTCAAATTTTCCGGGTGGAATTTTGTTCGGGTTAAACTCACAATAAGGCTGAATCCCTAACGTATGCTTTTACTAATTAATCAAAGTTATAGCTTGTCTGGGGTGCATTCAAGAGGACACAAGCGTCCACAAGCATATCTCAAAGCGAACCTCTGTCTATCAACTCCTACTCTCACCTCCCCGTGGTCAACATCGGGTGCCTAGTACCTTTAATTGAAGATGGGGTTCCAACCCCTGTGGACGGTTTTAGGCGGCAGCAAACGAGAGAGGGGGGAGGAGTGTTCCCACTAAGGCACTTCTCCTTCATCCAGGCGGCAGCGGAGGAATTCCCCAGATGGAATCAACGGTGGCGTCTACAGTTCCAGTTAGGCTGAACTACTTAGTGAACACCTTTTATGGGCTACTACGACATATCCGTAGCTCAGGCCTACAAGGAGCGGTTTATCCGGCTCCCCACCCTTGGAGTTATAATGGTCCTCCTGGTCCTCCAGGCTAGGGGGTTGTGCGTCGGGGTAACTTCCCTACCACGGAAAAAGTTTTTTCGGTTCCGAAACAACAACAAGCCTCGGATATGGATGATTTTAATGTTGACGACCTAAGCAAACGAAACAAGGACAGTGAATTTCGGATTTGCACGTGGAATGTCCGGACTTTAAACAGGCCACGTGCAGCCGAACAACTAGTGGAGAGCCTGGATAGGCTAAGGGCTGACATTACAGCCATTCAGGAACTGCGATGGGATGGAGAAGGCATACGAAGGATGAAAGCGTGTGATATTTACTTCGGCGAGTGCTGCAAAGAGCAGGGTCAGCGGCTTTTTGGTTGGTGTTTTGTGGTAAGGGGAAGACTTAGGCAAGAAGTCTTAGGCTTCAGAAATGTAAGCGAGCGCCTAGTCACAATCCGCATCAAAGCCAAGTTCAAAAACATCACGCTGATCTGTGCCCATGCCCCAACGGAAGAAAAAGATGACTCAACCAAGGAAGATTTATAAGATCTCCTGGAGAATACGTATGATAGGTGCCCCAAGTACGACGTCAAGATTATTCTTGGCGACTTCAACGCCAAGATCGGAAAAGAGGGCATCTTTGGTTCGATAGTCGGAGGGTACAGCCTGCACGACAACACTTCCGGTAACGGACTCAGGCTGATTGACTTTGCGGCGGGGCGAAATGTCATCATACACCTCAATATACACAAACGGACTTGGCGGTCTCCAGATCAACGAACCGTCAACCAGGGAGGAACGCCGACTTCTCAGGAGGAAAAAGAGAGAGCATGCGAAGCGGACGGTCGAGTCTGTTGAGGATTGTAGCGGCAGGGGGATGTTCGAAAGTTTTACCGAAGGGTGAGGCAATCTACCCAGGGATACAAGGCCAGAACGGAAGCCTGCCGAGACGAGAGTGGGAATATGGTGGTAGACACACAGTCAGTGCTGAGGATCTGGAAACAAAACTTTTCTAGACTGCTAAACGGCGAAGATGGCCAAAATTCCGCTGTTAGACAGAACACTACATTCAACCTGGACGACAATGGTCAAAATTTCCGTCCGCCCGACCTAAATGAAGTGCGGTTAGCAATAGCCAAGCTTAAAACGTACAAGGCTGCTGGTGCGGATGGCCTGCCAGCCGAGCTATTCAAAGCAGCGGGAGATGACTTGGTAGGGAGTATACACCAACTTATTTCCAAAATTTGGTCAGATGAAAGTATGCCCGATGAATGGAAACTCGGTATAGTGTGCCCTATCTACAAGAAAGGAGATGCTCTGAATTGTGCCAACTACAGAGGTATAAGTCTTCTCAACATACAAAATCTTGTCATCTGTACTGTGTGATCGCTTAAAACCGTTTGTCAACGATCTGATTGGCCCCTATCAGTGTGGTTTTAGGCCCGGCAAATCAACCGTCGACCAAATGTTCACACTCAGACAGATTTTGGAAAAAACCCAGGAGTTTCAAATCGATACACACCACCTCTTTATCGATTTCAAAGTCGCATATTATAGCGTAGATAGAGAAGAATTATACAGAGCCATGACATCATTGGGAGAACGAAGCGAGCTGTTACCGGCGCGTTTGTAAGTATTGAATCGGAGGCGGCAAAAATGGGTTTGGCTGTTAATGAGGACAAGACGAAGTATATGCTATCATCGAGAAATGAATCTCAACATCGTCGACTCGGGCAAAATGTCACGATGGATAGGTACAACTTCGAAGTCATCAAGGACTTTGTCTACCTGGGCTCCACTATTACATCGCAAAATGACATCAGTGCAGAGATCAAACGAAGAATTACACTTGATAATCGCTGTTTCTTCGGGCTAAGAAGGCATTGGAGTAGTAAAGCCCTCTCTCAAAGAACCAAGGAGACCCTATACAAGACCTTAATCATCCCGGTCCTGCTATATGCGGCAGAAGCATGGACCCTGTCAAAAATGGATGAGAATCTGCTTGAGTGCTTTGAGAGGAAGATTCTTCGGGTGATCTTCGGTCCAGTCTGTATCGATGGAGTATGGAGGAGAAGATTCAACAACGAGCTGTACGGGCTTTACAGCGACGTCGACCTGGTCAAAAAGCTGAAAATACCCCGACGAGTCTTCGAATCTACCCCTGATGGTCTGCGCAGAAGAGGAAGACCCCACCTTAGGTGGCGCACACAAGTGGAGAACGACCTCAGCCAACTTGGAGTGCGAAACTGGAGGCAGCTAGCTAGGGACCGAGCTGGCTGGAGGGGCTTGTTGGTTGAGGCCGTAGTCCATCCTGGACTGTAAGCGTCATCAAAAGTAAATTAAGTATAGCTTGTCTGGGGCCTCATCACGTTAAATGAAAACGATCGAACGATTTGAAGTTTATGGCTTGTGTGTTTGCTGAAAAAAGCACTTTCATATGCTAACTTTACATTGAAGTCGGACGTGCAATATGAATTTCTGGATTTTTTTTTTTAAATGAGGACTTCAAAATTTCACAGATCATACATAACATACATTGTATGATTTTGACAGGTTTAATACAACAATTCTGTTTTACAGAATTGATGTATGAACGCCTGTCATACATCGTAACATCGACTGGAATACTTCCAATATGATTCTGTTTCACAGAATTTTTACTTGCATTGTATGACAAGAATGTATGACATATTTTGATACATTTAATACATCAGAAAAATTTGGTTTAAAACGAAAAAGTATTAACGATGGTTTCAACTTCGACTGCATCTAAAAGGAAATATAATAAAGTAAGATCGTATTTATTACATAAATAATAATTAATGATATTACAATACTTTGGTTTTCATATTTTTAGACAACGAAGGACCTTCAACTCCTTGTGTTGAAGGAAATTTCAGAGGCAAAGGCCGTTCTATTCGGGAAATTTACTGGTTCACTGAATAAAGGGGAGATAAAAAGTAAATGGAGTACCATCGCACGGCTGGCCGCAAGCTATGCTCTCATAGCCGAGGATGATGGGGACAAGTTTCGGAGAATAACTTGGCAGAATTGGCGGCGCAATTCCATGGTAAGATTTTGTGAATAAATTTCACAAAAGCTAGAGCATGTAGATTGGATTAAGACAAGAAAGAAATCCTATGCGAGGGGAGGGTCTATTCCCCTCCGTTTATCTGGGAGGTGCAATTATTTAAAAAAATTACTTAAATCAGAAAAAAAAAATTATTAAAAAACTACGGTTACACTTACAATGCCATGATATACCTTTTTGTAAAGTCATACATCTCTTCTTTCATCGAGGTTTTAAATAAAATTGTTTAAGAGAATGATTTTTGAAAAATTAATCTTCGAACTCAAAATTTTGAAAAAAAAAAATTGAAAAAATTTTGTTCAAACTAATTTTTTTTCAAAATTGTACGTAATTGAGTAATAGTTTTATTTTCAAAATTCGTTGCTCTTATTAGTTTTTAGTCAAATACAGAAAACCGGATGCTTAAATTTTTTGAGAAAATTGAAAATAAATAAATCTACTTTACTATACTTTACAAGCTACGTAGTGGAAATAGGATCGTTAGAGCAGCTTAATCAACGAATTGGAGTCAAATTAAGAGAATGTTATTTCTGTTATTTTCAATTTTCTAAAGAATTAGAAGAGATTTTAGCATCCGGTTTTTGGTGATTGACTAAATATTTTGAATATTAAAAAAAAAAATATTACTTAATAACGTACAACTTTGAACAAAATTAGTTTGAACAAATTTTTTTCAATTTTTTTTTTCGAAAATTTGAGTTTGAAAATTAATTTTTCAAAAACTATTCACTAAAAAAACTTTATTTAAAAAGATGATAAAAGTAGAGATTTCTGGCTTTACAAAAAGGTATATCTTGGCATTCTCAGTGTAACCGTTGTTTTTTAATATTATTTTTTCTCTTTTAAGTCAATTTTTTAGTCAATTGCCGCTCCCGGCTAAACGGAGGGGAATAGACCCCTCTCTCATACGATTTTTTTCTTGTCTTGATCGAACCTACACGCTCTTGCTTTTTGTCACACCTTATACGAATCATGCTGCATAATAATCAAACATCTATGATTTTAGGGGAAGATCGATCGCATGAAGAAGACGGCTGTAGGTGGGGCTGGGCCCGATGACATATTAGACGAAAACGACAAGTTAATTCTTGAAATTGTCGGAGCAGAGGTTTTTATAGTTTAGGCCATTATGAAGATTTTTTTATTTTGAAATTCTCTTTTTTTTTTGATAGACCGCTTTTGGAATCGGAACCGAAGAGTCTAATGCCAACTGCATCCCGATGAAATTGATGCGCGAGAAATTTTCACTTTACCCTCCCTTCCTGGTTGCATCCCTCGCCAGAGCAACCCCTTTATTTGGCTTCTTCTCCTCTCTATCCCTTCATTCCTCTCACCTCATCCTTCTCATCCCGTTAATAAAGAAAACTTACTCACAAATCATATTGTATGTGATTATAAATTTATTTAGTTGAAAATCAAAAATCATGTTTTGATATATAAAGGTTCACTCAATCATATTTATATTTAATTAAAAAAGTTGAAAATTTAAATTAAAATCAAAACAATTAAATTGATAAACTTTAAGCGAAAAAGGTAATTTCACCCGTTGGCAACCCTGTTGCTTATCAAAAAAAAATTAAATTAAATTCTATTAAACTGTCTTCGATTTATTTACAAAGTTGGGATTTCTGATCCTCTTTTTTTTATATTCTTACACTTTTACACAATAATCCCCCAATCAAAACCCCCCCTGAACTCGCGTACTATGTCGTTTTTTTATACATATATTATTCACTGGAAGGTGATCAGCAATAATAATATCGGTATATCATAAAAAAACTCACCCCTAAATTCCTTTGGAAGTGGCCACTCCAAGCGATCGTTTTAGAGATGATATTACATTTTTTTCTTTTTACTCTTGCACTTTGCTGTAACTCTTATTCACTTTTAAAATATAAACTATGATACGCGGACTGAGAAAACTTACGTTTCGCGATTTAATATTCAAAAAAAAAACTTTTCTTTTTATACTCAACCAGGAGAACCAATTGATGAAACTGTCGTTATTAATTTATGTAAAAAGAATAAAAAAAAAAATTGTATTGATTTTAACTGCGGTTCGAAACTGGTCGAATCTTTTACCCTAAAGGTACAGGTAGCTGCCGTTGTACGGTTTTGTTAACGTTGGATTTTATTACCCGTATGAAATGGCTGTGAAGTTGGCATAACAGTCTGGTCTGTTACCGATCTTCCAACCTCTCCCCCTTTGATACGTACTACGAATTGTAGTCTATCGAAACAAGGTATGGAGAAAAATGGAGGCGGAACAAGACGGCATACTTAAAGGCGCTTAGAAAAATGCTGATGCTCCAAATGCATTTGATAAACAATAACATCCCATTTTCGATATGTGACGTCAGTGGTCTCAGGCGGCGGAATGAGTAGTGCATACGGCTTCTAAGACTGAGCAAATCTGATATCGTGGGTTCGATCCCTATGATGGGCATGTAGAAAGTTTTTCATAATAAAATTGGATTAAAGCTCAGCACCACTAATAAGAGGAGACTGATGATAGGTGGCTTGGCACCCCTTGAAACAGCTGTATCTCTAGCCAAAATAAACGAATTATAAATTAATTCGTAAACAATTGGTTGTAGCACCTTTAAGTTGTTGTTGTTGTTCAAAATTTCAATGAAATTGACGGAATAAAGAATGGTCAAGTCTAATAAACTGACATTCTAGTATGAATAGTACAATAAATAATAATCATAACAATTTTCACCTAGACTAATGGGACCATAACAGGAATTTGCAGTTCTTTGCATTTTTTTGCATTTCCATTCCGGATTTTGCAGTTGACCAAATTTTGGGTGTAATCCCATGTACTGCTTACTTCACTGTGAAGTGTTTTTTAATCAACCAAACATGCTACCCCTTTGAAATAGGGCTCCAAATTTGCAGTTTAATTTGCAGTTCCAGAAAATAATTACCCACATTTTTGAAGTCCTCATATAAAAAAATTAATCAAAAAAATCAAATTATACCGCCGACTTCACTGTGAAGTTGGCAGTACATGCTGTTTTCTCAACAACCACGCAAGCTAGAAACTTGCAGTAAGTGTCCAAGTATGCAGTTATTCTTTCAGTTCAAGAAAAAAACTACCCAAAATTTTGAATTCGTCAGTTAAAAAAAAAATTCATACTCCTAAATTCATTGTGAAGTTAGCAGTATATTGGGTATTTTAATCAACTAGAGAAACTATATTATAATATTTATACTGTTACAATTTTACTACCTAACTACTTTTGAATCAAAGGATAATCAGACTTATTGTGAGTTTCACCCTTAAAATATTTCAACTTAAAATTTCTTGTTCGCCCGGAATTTTTAAAGCTATTGTGAGTTTCGCCCGAACGAAATTTCGTTCGCCTACAAAAAAGAAGTGAAAATGACATTACATCCCTCCCGAAATGAATGTTCACAATAAGGGGAATTTTTCGATCATGAAATTTCGGGTGAAACTCACAATAGGCAAAAAGTGAAATGTCAAATTTTCCGGGTGGAATTTTGTTCGGGTTAAACTCACAATAAGGCTGAATCCCTAACGTATGCTTTTACTAATTAATCAAAGTTATAGCTTGTCTGGGGTGCATTCAAGAGGACACAAGCGTCCACAAGCATTTCTCAAAGCGAACCTCTGTCTATCAACTCCTACTCTCACCTCCCCGTGGTCAACATCGGGTGCCTAGTACCTTTAATTGAAGATGGGGTTCCAACCCCTGTGGACGGTTTTAGGCGGCAGCAAACGAGAGAGGGGGGAGGAGTGTTCCCACTAAGGCACTTCTCCTTCATCCAGGCGGCAGCGGAGGAATTCCCCAGATGATATCAACGGTGGCGTCTACAGTTCCAGTTAGGCTGAACTACTTAGTGAACACCTTTTATGGGCTACTACGACATATCCGTAGCTCAGGCCTACAAGGAGCGGTTTATCCGGCTCCCCACCCTTGGAGTTATAATGGTCCTCCTGGTCCTCCAGGCTAGGGGGTTGTGCGTCGGGGTAACTTCCCTACCACGGAAAAAGTTTTTTCGGTTCCGAAACAACAACAAGCCTCGGATATGGATGATTTTAATGTTGACGACCTAAGCAAACGAAACAAGGACAGTGAATTTCGGATTTGCACGTGGAATGTCCGGACTTTAAACAGGCCACGTGCAGCCGAACAACTAGTGGAGAGCCTGGATAGGCTAAGGGCTGACATTACAGCCATTCAGGAACTGCGATGGGATGGAGAAGGCATACGAAGGATGAAAGCGTGTGATATTTACTTCGGCGAGTGCTGCAAAGAGCAGGGTCAGCGGCTTTTTGGTTGGTGTTTTGTGGTAAGGGGAAGACTTAGGCAAGAAGTCTTAGACTTCAGAAATGTAAGCGAGCGCCTAGTCACAATCCGCATCAAAGCCAAGTTCAAAAACATCACGCTGATCTGTGCCCATGCCCCAACGGAAGAAAAAGATGACTCAACCAAGGAAGATTTATAAGATCTCCTGGAGAATACGTATGATAGGTGCCCCAAGTACGACGTCAAGATTATTCTTGGCGACTTCAACGCCAAGATCGGAAAAGAGGGCATCTTTGGTTCGATAGTCGGAGGGTACAGCCTGCACGACAACACTTCCGGTAACGGACTCAGGCTGATTGACTTTGCGGCGGGGCGAAATGTCATCATACACCTCAATATACACAAACGGACTTGGCGGTCTCCAGATCAACGAACCGTCAACCAGGGAGGAACGCCGACTTCTCAGGAGGAAAAAGAGAGAGCATGCGAAGCGGACGGTCGAGTCTGTTGAGGATTGTAGCGGCAGGGGGATGTTCGAAAGTTTTACCGAAGGGTGAGGCAATCTACCCAGGGATACAAGGCCAGAACGGAAGCCTGCCGAGACGAGAGTGGGAATATGGTGGTAGACACACAGTCAGTGCTGAGGATCTGGAAACAAAACTTTTCTAGACTGCTAAACGGCGAAGATGGCCAAAATTCCGCTGTTAGACAGAACACTACATTCAACCTGGACGACAATGGTCAAAATTTCCGTCCGCCCGACCTAAATGAAGTGCGGTTAGCAATAGCCAAGCTTAAAACGTACAAGGCTGCTGGTGCGGATGGCCTGCCAGCCGAGCTATTCAAAGCAGCGGGAGATGACTTGGTAGGGAGTATACACCAACTTATTTCCAAAATTTGGTCAGATGAAAGTATGCCCGATGAATGGAAACTCGGTATAGTGTGCCCTATCTACAAGAAAGGAGATGCTCTGAATTGTGCCAACGACAGAGGTATAAGTCTTCTCAACATACAAAATCTTGTCATCTGTACTGTGTGATCGCTTAAAACCGTTTGTCAACGATCTGATTGGCCCCTATCAGTGTGGTTTTAGGCCCGGCAAATCAACCGTCGACCAAATGTTCACACTCAGACAGATTTTGGAAAAAACCCAGGAGTTTCAAATCGATACACACCACCTCTTTATCGATTTCAAAGTCGCATATTATAGCGTAGATAGAGAAGAATTATACAGAGCCATGACATCATTGGGAGAACGAAGCGAGCTGTTACCGGCGCGTTTGTAAGTATTGAATCGGAGGCGGCAAAAATGGGTTTGGCTGTTAATGAGGACAAGACGAAGTATATGCTATCATCGAGAAATGAATCTCAACATCGTCGACTCGGGCAAAATGTCACGATGGATAGGTACAACTTCGAAGTCATCAAGGACTTTGTCTACCTGGGCTCCACTATTACATCGCAAAATGACATCAGTGCAGAGATCAAACGAAGAATTACACTTGATAATCGCTGTTTCTTCGGGCTAAGAAGGCATTGGAGTAGTAAAGCCCTCTCTCAAAGAACCAAGGAGACCCTATATAAGACCTTAATCATCCCGGTCCTGCTATATGCGGCAGAAGCATGGACCCTGTCAAAAATGGATGAGAATCTGCTTGAGTGCTTTGAGAGGAAGATTCTTCGGGTGATCTTCGGTCCAGTCTGTATCGATGGAGTATGGAGGAGAAGATTCAACAACGAGCTGTACGGGCTTTACAGCGACGTCGACCTGGTCAAAAAGCTGAAAATACCCCGACGAGTCTTCGAATCTACCCCTGATGGTCTGCGCAGAAGAGGAAGACCCCACCTTAGGTGGCGCACACAAGTGGAGAACGACCTCAGCCAACTTGGAGTGCGAAACTGGAGGCAGCTAGCTAGGGACCGAGCTGGCTGGAGGGGCTTGTTGGTTGAGGCCGTAGTCCATCCTGGACTGTAAGCGTCATCAAAAGTAAATTAAGTATAGCTTGTCTGGGGCCTCATCACGTTAAATGAAAACGATCGAACGATTTGAAGTTTATGGCTTGTGTGTTTGCTGAAAAAAGCACTTTCATATGCTAACTTTACATTGAAGTCGGACGTGCAATATGAATTTCTGGATTTTTTTTTTTAAATGAGGACTTCAAAATTTCACAGATCATACATAACATACATTGTATGATTTTGACAGGTTTAATACAACAATTCTGTTTTACAGAATTGATGTATGAACGCCTGTCATACATCGTAACATCGACTGGAATACTTCCAATATGATTCTGTTTCACAGAATTTTTACTTGCATTGTATGACAAGAATGTATGACATATTTTGATACATTTAATACATCAGAAAAATTTGGTTTAAAACGAAAAAGTATTAACGATGGTTTCAACTTCGACTGCATCTAAAAGGAAATATAATAAAGTAAGATCGTATTTATTACATAAATAATAATTAATGATATTACAATACTTTGGTTTTCATATTTTTAGACAACGAAGGACCTTCAACTCCTTGTGTTGAAGGAAATTTCAGAGGCAAAGGCCGTTCTATTCGGGAAATTTACTGGTTCACTGAATAAAGGGGAGATAAAAAGTAAATGGAGTACCATCGCACGGCTGGCCGCAAGCTATCCTCTCATAGCCGAGGATGATGGGGACAAGTTTCGGAGAATAACTTGGCAGAATTGGCGGCGCAATTCCATGGTAAGATTTTGTGAATAAATTTCACAAAAGCTAGAGCATGTAGATTGGATTAAGACAAGAAAGAAATCCTATGCGAGGGGAGGGTCTATTCCCCTCCGTTTATCTGGGAGGTGCAATTATTTAAAAAAATTACTTAAATCAGAAAAAAAAATTATTAAAAAACTACGGTTACACTTACAATGCCATGATATACCTTTTTGTAAAGTCATACATCTCTTCTTTCATCGAGGTTTTAAATAAAATTGTTTAAGAGAATGATTTTTGAAAAATTAATCTTCGAACTCAAAATTTTGAAAAAAAAAAATTGAAAAAATTTTGTTCAAACTAATTTTTTTTCAAAATTGTACGTAATTGAGTAATAGTTTTATTTTCAAAATTCGTTGCTCTTATTAGTTTTTAGTCAAATACAGAAAACCGGATGCTTAAATTTTTTGAGAAAATTGAAAATAAATAAATCTACTTTACTATACTTTACAAGCTACGTAGTGGAAATAGGATCGTTAGAGCAGCTTAATCAACGAATTGGAGTCAAATTAAGAGAATGTTATTTCTGTTATTTTCAATTTTCTAAAGAATTAGAAGAGATTTTAGCATCCGGTTTTTGGTGATTGACTAAATATTTTGAATATTAAAAAAAAAAATATTACTTAATAACGTACAACTTTGAACAAAATTAGTTTGAACAAATTTTTTTCAATTTTTTTTTTCGAAAATTTGAGTTTGAAAATTAATTTTTCAAAAACTATTCACTAAAAAAACTTTATTTAAAAAGATGATAAAAGTAGAGATTTCTGGCTTTACAAAAAGGTATATCTTGGCATTCTCAGTGTAACCGTTGTTTTTTAATATTATTTTTTCTCTTTTAAGTCAATTTTTTAGTCAATTGCCGCTCCCGGCTAAACGGAGGGGAATAGACCCCTCTCTCATACGATTTTTTTCTTGTCTTGATCGAACCTACACGCTCTTGCTTTTTGTCACACCTTATACGAATCATGCTGCATAATAATCAAACATCTATGATTTTAGGGGAAGATCGATCGCATGAAGAAGACGGCTGTAGGTGGGGCTGGGCCCGATGACATATTAGACGAAAACGACAAGTTAATTCTTGAAATTGTCGGAGCAGAGGTTTTTATAGTTTAGGCCATTATGAAGATTTTTTTATTTTGAAATTCTCTTTTTTTTTTGATAGACCGCTTTTGGAATCGGAACCGAAGAGTCTAATGCCAACTGCATCCCGATGAAATTGATGCGCGAGAAATTTTCACTTTACCCTCCCTTCCTGGTTGCATCCCTCGCCAGAGCAACCCCTTTATTTGGCTTCTTCTCCTCTCTATCCCTTCATTCCTCTCACCTCATCCTTCTCATCCCGTTAATAAAGAAAACTTACTCACAAATCATATTGTATGTGATTATAAATTTATTTAGTTGAAAATCAAAAATCATGTTTTGATATATAAAGGTTCACTCAATCATATTTATATTTAATTAAAAAAGTTGAAAATTTAAATTAAAATCAAAACAATTAAATTGATAAACTTTAAGCGAAAAAGGTAATTTCACCCGTTGGCAACCCTGTTGCTTATCAAAAAAAAATTAAATTAAATTCTATTAAACTGTCTTCGATTTATTTACAAAGTTGGGATTTCTGATCCTCTTTTTTTTATATTCTTACACTTTTACACAATAATCCCCCAATCAAAACCCCCCCTGAACTCGCGTACTATGTCGTTTTTTTATACATATATTATTCACTGGAAGGTGATCAGCAATAATAATATCGGTATATCATAAAAAAACTCACCCCTAAATTCCTTTGGAAGTGGCCACTCCAAGCGATCGTTTTAGAGATGATATTACATTTTTTTCTTTTTACTCTTGCACTTTGCTGTAACTCTTATTCACTTTTAAAATATAAACTATGATACGCGGACTGAGAAAACTTACGTTTCGCGATTTAATATTCAAAAAAAAACTTTTCTTTTTATACTCAACCAGGAGAACCAATTGATGAAACTGTCGTTATTAATTTATGTAAAAAGAATAAAAAAAAAAATTGTATTGATTTTAACTGCGGTTCGAAACTGGTCGAATCTTTTACCCTAAAGGTACAGGTAGCTGCCGTTGTACGGTTTTGTTAACGTTGGATTTTATTACCCGTATGAAATGGCTGTGAAGTTGGCATAACAGTCTGGTCTGTTACCGATCTTCCAACCTCTCCCCCTTTGATACGTACTACGAATTGTAGTCTATCGAAACAAGGTATGGAGAAAAATGGAGGCGGAACAAGACGGCATACTTAAAGGCGCTTAGAAAAATGCTGATGCTCCAAATGCATTTGATAAACAATAACATCCCATTTTCGATATGTGACGTCAGTGGTCTCAGGCGGCGGAATGAGTAGTGCATACGGCTTCTAAGACTGAGCAAATCTGATATCGTGGGTTCGATCCCTATGATGGGCATGTAGAAAGTTTTTCATAATAAAATTGGATTAAAGCTCAGCACCACTAATAAGAGGAGACTGATGATAGGTGGCTTGGCACCCCTTGAAACAGCTGTATCTCTAGCCAAAATAAACGAATTATAAATTAATTCGTAAACAATTGGTTGTAGCACCTTTAAGTTGTTGTTGTTGTTCAAAATTTCAATGAAATTGACGGAATAAAGAATGGTCAAGTCTAATAAACTGACATTCTAGTATGAATAGTACAATAAATAATAATCATAACAATTTTCACCTAGACTAATGGGACCATAACAGGAATTTGCAGTTCTTTGCATTTTTTTGCATTTCCATTCCGGATTTTGCAGTTGACCAAATTTTGGGTGTAATCCCATGTACTGCTTACTTCACTGTGAAGTGTTTTTTAATCAACCAAACATGCTACCCCTTTGAAATAGGGCTCCAAATTTGCAGTTTAATTTGCAGTTCCAGAAAATAATTACCCACATTTTTGAAGTCCTCATATAAAAAAATTAATCAAAAAAATCAAATTATACCGCCGACTTCACTGTGAAGTTGGCAGTACATGCTGTTTTCTCAACAACCACGCAAGCTAGAAACTTGCAGTAAGTGTCCAAGTATGCAGTTATTCTTTCAGTTCAAGAAAAAAACTACCCAAAATTTTGAATTCGTCAGTTAAAAAAAAAATTCATACTCCTAAATTCATTGTGAAGTTAGCAGTATATTGGGTATTTTAATCAACTAGAGAAACTATATTATAATATTTATACTGTTACAATTTTACTACCTAACTACTTTTGAATCAAAGGATAATCAGACTTATTGTGAGTTTCACCCTTAAAATATTTCAACTTAAAATTTCTTGTTCGCCCGGAATTTTTAAAGCTATTGTGAGTTTCGCCCGAACGAAATTTCGTTCGCCTACAAAAAAGAAGTGAAAATGACATTACATCCCTCCCGAAATGAATGTTCACAATAAGGGGAATTTTTCGATCATGAAATTTCGGGTGAAACTCACAATAGGCAAAAAGTGAAATGTCAAATTTTCCGGGTGGAATTTTGTTCGGGTTAAACTCACAATAAGGCTGAATCCCTAACGTATGCTTTTACTAATTAATCAAAGTTATAGCTTGTCTGGGGTGCATTCAAGAGGACACAAGCGTCCACAAGCATTTCTCAAAGCGAACCTCTGTCTATCAACTCCTACTCTCACCTCCCCGTGGTCAACATCGGGTGCCTAGTACCTTTAATTGAAGATGGGGTTCCAACCCCTGTGGACGGTTTTAGGCGGCAGCAAACGAGAGAGGGGGGAGGAGTGTTCCCACTAAGGCACTTCTCCTTCATCCAGGCGGCAGCGGAGGAATTCCCCAGATGATATCAACGGTGGCGTCTACAGTTCCAGTTAGGCTGAACTACTTAGTGAACACCTTTTATGGGCTACTACGACATATCCGTAGCTCAGGCCTACAAGGAGCGGTTTATCCGGCTCCCCACCCTTGGAGTTATAATGGTCCTCCTGGTCCTCCAGGCTAGGGGGTTGTGCGTCGGGGTAACTTCCCTACCACGGAAAAAGTTTTTTCGGTTCCGAAACAACAACAAGCCTCGGATATGGATGATTTTAATGTTGACGACCTAAGCAAACGAAACAAGGACAGTGAATTTCGGATTTGCACGTGGAATGTCCGGACTTTAAACAGGCCACGTGCAGCCGAACAACTAGTGGAGAGCCTGGATAGGCTAAGGGCTGACATTACAGCCATTCAGGAACTGCGATGGGATGGAGAAGGCATACGAAGGATGAAAGCGTGTGATATTTACTTCGGCGAGTGCTGCAAAGAGCAGGGTCAGCGGCTTTTTGGTTGGTGTTTTGTGGTAAGGGGAAGACTTAGGCAAGAAGTCTTAGGCTTCAGAAATGTAAGCGAGCGCCTAGTCACAATCCGCATCAAAGCCAAGTTCAAAAACATCACGCTGATCTGTGCCCATGCCCCAACGGAAGAAAAAGATGACTCAACCAAGGAAGATTTATAAGATCTCCTGGAGAATACGTATGATAGGTGCCCCAAGTACGACGTCAAGATTATTCTTGGCGACTTCAACGCCAAGATCGGAAAAGAGGGCATCTTTGGTTCGATAGTCGGAGGGTACAGCCTGCACGACAACACTTCCGGTAACGGACTCAGGCTGATTGACTTTGCGGCGGGGCGAAATGTCATCATACACCTCAATATACACAAACGGACTTGGCGGTCTCCAGATCAACGAACCGTCAACCAGGGAGGAACGCCGACTTCTCAGGAGGAAAAAGAGAGAGCATGCGAAGCGGACGGTCGAGTCTGTTGAGGATTGTAGCGGCAGGGGGATGTTCGAAAGTTTTACCGAAGGGTGAGGCAATCTACCCAGGGATACAAGGCCAGAACGGAAGCCTGCCGAGACGAGAGTGGGAATATGGTGGTAGACACACAGTCAGTGCTGAGGATCTGGAAACAAAACTTTTCTAGACTAGTAAACGGCGAACATGGCCAAAATTCCGCTGTTAGACAGAACACTACATTCAACCTGGACGACAATGGTCAAAATTTCCGTCCGCCCGACCTAAATGAAGTGCGGTTAGCAATAGCCAAGCTTAAAACGTACAAGGCTGCTGGTGCGGATGGCCTGCCAGCCGAGCTATTCAAAGCAGCGGGAGATGACTTGGTAGGGAGTATACACCAACTTATTTCCAAAATTTGGTCAGATGAAAGTATGCCCGATGAATGGAAACTAGGTATAGTGTGCCCTATCTACAAGAAAGGAGATGCTCTGAATTGTGCCAACTACAGAGGTATAAGTCTTCTCAACATACAAAATCTTGTCATCTGTACTGTGTGATCGCTTAAAACCGTTTGTCAACGATCTGATTGGCCCCTATCAGTGTGGTTTTAGGCCCAGCAAATCAACCGTCGACCAAATGTTCACACTCAGACAGATTTTGGAAAAAACCCAGGAGTTTCAAATCGATACACACCACCTCTTTATCGATTTCAAAGTAGCATAATATAGCGTAGATAGAGAAAAATTATACAGAGCCATGACATCATTGGGAGAACGAAGCGAGCTGTTACCGGCGCGTTTGTAAGTATTGAATCGGAGGCGGCAAAAATGGGTTTGGCTGTTAATGAGGACAAGACGAAGTATATGCTATCATCGAGAAATGAATCTCAACATCGTCGACTCGGGCAAAATGTCACGATGGATAGGTACAACTTCGAAGTCATCAAGGACTTTGTCTACCTGGGCTCCACGATTACATCGCAAAATGATATCAGTGCAGAGATCAAACGAAGAATTACACTTGATAATCGCTGTTTCTTCGGGCTAAGAAGGCATTGGAGTAGTAAAGCCCTCTCTCAAAGAACCAAGGAGACCCTATATAAGACCTTAATCATCCCGGTCCTGCTATATGGGGCAGAAGCATGGACCCTGTCAAAAATGGATGAGAACCTGCTTGAGTGCTTTAAGAGGAAGATTCTTCGGGTGATCTTCGGTCCAGTCTGTATCGATGGAGTAAGGAGGAGAAGATTCAACAACGAGCTGTACGGGCTTTACAGCGACGTCGACCTGGTCAAAAAGCTGAAAATACCCCGACGAGTCTTCGAATCTACCCCTAATGGTCTGCGCAGAAGAGGAAGACCCCACCTTAGGTGGCGCACACAAGTGGAGAACGACCTCAGCCAACTTGGAGTGCGAAACTGGAGGCAGCTAGCTAGGGACCGAGCTGGCTGGAGGGGCTTGTTGGTTGAGGCCGTAGTCCATCCTGGACTGTAAGCGTCATCAAAAGTAAATTAAGTATAGCTTGTCTGGGGCCTCATCACGTTAAATGAAAACGATCGAACGATTTGAAGTTTATGGCTTGTGTGTTTGCTGAAAAAAGCACTTTCATATGCTAACTTTACATTGAAGTCGGACGTGCAATATGAATTTCTGGATTTTTTTTTTAAATGAGGACTTCAAAATTTCACAGATCATACATAACATACATTGTATGATTTTGACAGGTTTAATACAACAATTCTGTTTTACAGAATTGATGTATGAACGCCTGTCATACATCGTAACATCGACTGGAATACTTCCAATATGATTCTGTTTCACAGAATTTTTACTTGCATTGTATGACAAGAATGTATGACATATTTTGATACATTTAATACATCAGAAAAATTTGGTTTAAAACGAAAAAGTATTAACGATGGTTTCAACTTCGACTGCATCTAAAAGGAAATATAATAAAGTAAGATCGTATTTATTACATAAATAATAATTAATGATATTACAATACTTTGGTTTTCATATTTTTAGACAACGAAGGACCTTCAACTCCTTGTGTTGAAGGAAATTTCAGAGGCAAAGGCCGTTCTATTCGGGAAATTTACTGGTTCACTGAATAAAGGGGAGATAAAAAGTAAATGGAGTACCATCGCACGGCTGGCCGCAAGCTATGCTCTCATAGCCGAGGATGATGGGGACAAGTTTCGGAGAATAACTTGGCAGAATTGGCGGCGCAATTCCATGGTAAGATTTTGTGAATAAATTTCACAAAAGCTAGAGCATGTAGATTGGATTAAGACAAGAAAGAAATCCTATGCGAGGGGAGGGTCTATTCCCCTCCGTTTATCTGGGAGGTGCAATTATTTAAAAAAATTACTTAAATCAGAAAAAAAAATTATTAAAAAACTACGGTTACACTTACAATGCCATGATATACCTTTTTGTAAAGTCATACATCTCTTCTTTCATCGAGGTTTTAAGTAAAATTGTTTAAGAGAATGATTTTTGAAAAATTAATCTTCGAACTCAAAATTTTGAAAAAAAAAAATTGAAAAAATTTTGTTCAAACTAATTTTTTTTCAAAATTGTACGTAATTGAGTAATAGTTTTATTTTCAAAATTCGTTGCTCTTATTAGTTTTTAGTCAAATACAGAAAACCGGATGCTTAAATTTTTTGAGAAAATTGAAAATAAATAAATCTACTTTACTATACTTTACAAGCTACGTAGTGGAAATAGGATCGTTAGAGCAGCTTAACGAACGAAATTTCGTTCGCCTACAAAAAAGAAGTGAAAATGACATTACATCCCTCCCGAAATGAATGTTCAAAATAAGGGGAATTTTTCGATCATGAAATTTCGGGTGAAACTCACAATAGGCAAAAAGTGAAATGTCAAATTTTCCGGGTGGAATTTTGTTCGGGTTAAACTCACAATAAGGCTGAATCCCTAACGTATGCTTTTACTAATTAATCAAAGTTATAGCTTGTCTGGGGTGCATTCAAGAGGACACAAGCGTCCACAAGCATTTCTCAAAGCGAACCTCTGTCTATCAACTCCTACTCTCACCTCCCCGTGGTCAACATCGGGTGCCTAGTACCTTTAATTGAAGATGGGGTTCCAACCCCTGTGGACGGTTTTAGGCGGCAGCAAACGAGAGAGGGGGGAGGAGTGTTCCCACTAAGGCACTTCTCCTTCATCCAGGCGGCAGCGGAGGAATTCCCCAGATGGAATCAACGGTGGCGTCTACAGTTCCAGTTAGGCTGAACTACTTAGTGAACACCTTTTATGGGCTACTACGACATATCCGTAGCTCAGGCCTACAAGGAGCGGTTTATCCGGCTCCCCACCCTTGGAGTTATAATGGTCCTCCTGGTCCTCCAGGCTAGGGGGTTGTGCGTCGGGGTAACTTCCCTACCACGGGAAAAGTTTTTTCGGTTCCGAAACAACAACAAGCCTCGGATATGGATGATTTTAATGTTGACGACCTAAGCAAACGAAACAAGGACAGTGAATTTCGGATTTGCACGTGGAATGTCCGGACTTTAAACAGGCCACGTGCAGCCGAACAACTAGTGGAGAGCCTGGATAGGCTAAGGGCTGACATTACAGCCATTCAGGAACTGCGATGGGATGGAGAAGGCATACGAAGGATGAAAGCGTGTGATATTTACTTCGGCGAGTGCTGCAAAGAGCAGGGTCAGCGGCTTTTTGGTTGGTGTTTTGTGGTAAGGGGAAGACTTAGGCAAGAAGTCTTAGGCTTCAGAAATGTAAGCGAGCGCCTAGTCACAATCCGCATCAAAGCCAAGTTCAAAAACATCACGCTGATCTGTGCCCATGCCCCAACGGAAGAAACAGATGACTCAACCAAGGAAGATTTATAAGATCTCCTGGAGAATACGTATGATAGGTGCCCCAAGTACGACGTCAAGATTATTCTTGGCGACTTCAACGCCAAGATCGGAAAAGAGGGCATCTTTGGTTCGATAGTCGGAGGGTACAGCCTGCACGACAACACTTCCGGTAACGGACTCAGGCTGATTGACTTTGCGGCGGGGCGAAATGTCATCATACACCTCAATATACACAAACGGACTTGGCGGTCTCCAGATCAACGAACCGTCAACCAGGGAGGAACGCCGACTTCTCAGGAGGAAAAAGAGAGAGCATGCGAAGCGGACGGTCGAGTCTGTTGAGGATTGTAGCGGCAGGGGGATGTTCGAAAGTTTTACCGAAGGGTGAGGCAATCTACCCAGGGATACAAGGCCAGAACGGAAGCCTGCCGAGACGAGAGTGGGAATATGGTGGTAGACACACAGTCAGTGCTGAGGATCTGGAAACAAAACTTTTCTAGACTGCTAAACGGCGAAGATGGCCAAAATTCCGCTGTTAGACAGAACACTACATTCAACCTGGACGACAATGGTCAAAATTTCCGTCCGCCCGACCTAAATGAAGTGCGGTTAGCAATAGCCAAGCTTAAAACGTACAAGGCTGCTGGTGCGGATGGCCTGCCAGCCGAGCTATTCAAAGCAGCGGGAGATGACTTGGTAGGGAGTATACACCAACTTATTTCCAAAATTTGGTCAGATGAAAGTATGCCCGATGAATGGAAACTAGGTATAGTGTGCCCTATCTACAAGAAAGGAGATGCTCTGAATTGTGCCAACTACAGAGGTATAAGTCTTCTCAACATACAAAATCTTGTCATCTGTACTGTGTGATCGCTTAAAACCGTTTGTCAACGATCTGATTGGCCCCTATCAGTGTGGTTTTAGGCCCAGCAAATCAACCGTCGACCAAATGTTCACACTCAGACAGATTTTGGAAAAAACCCAGGAGTTTCAAATCGATACACACCACCTCTTTATCGATTTCAAAGTAGCATAATATAGCGTAGATAGAGAAAAATTATACAGAGCCATGACATCATTGGGAGAACGAAGCGAGCTGTTACCGGCGCGTTTGTAAGTATTGAATCGGAGGCGGCAAAAATGGGTTTGGCTGTTAATGAGGACAAGACGAAGTATATGCTATCATCGAGAAATGAATCTCAACATCGTCGACTCGGGCAAAATGTCACGATGGATAGGTACAACTTCGAAGTCATCAAGGACTTTGTCTACCTGGGCTCCACGATTACATCGCAAAATGACATCAGTGCAGAGATCAAACGAAGAATTACACTTGATAATCGCTGTTTCTTCGGGCTAAGAAGGCATTGGAGTAGTAAAGCCCTCTCTCAAAGAACCAAGGAGACCCTATATAAGACCTTAATCATCCCGGTCCTGCTATATGGGGCAGAAGCATGGACCCTGTCAAAAATGGATGAGAACCTGCTTGAGTGCTTTAAGAGGAAGATTCTTCGGGTGATCTTCGGTCCAGTCTGTATCGATGGAGTATGGAGGAGAAGATTCAACAACGAGCTGTACGGGCTTTACAGCGACGTCGACCTGGTCAAAAAGCTGAAAATACCCCGACGAGTCTTCGAATCTACCCCTGATGGTCTGCGCAGAAGAGGAAGACCCCACCTTAGGTGGCGCACACAAGTGGAGAACGACCTCAGCCAACTTGGAGTGCGAAACTGGAGGCAGCTAGCTAGGGACCGAGCTGGCTGGAGGGGCTTGTTGGTTGAGGCCGTAGTCCATCCTGGACTGTAAGCGTCATCAAAAGTAAATTAAGTATAGCTTGTCTGGGGCCTCATCACGTTAAATGAAAACGATCGAACGATTTGAAGTTTATGGCTTGTGTGTTTGCTGAAAAAAGCACTTTCATATGCTAACTTTACATTGAAGTCGGACGTGCAATATGAATTTCTGGATTTTTTTTTTTAAATGAGGACTTCAAAATTTCACAGATCATACATAACATACATTGTATGATTTTGACAGGTTTAATACAACAATTCTGTTTTACAGAATTGATGTATGAACGCCTGTCATACATCGTAACATCGACTGGAATACTTCCAATATGATTCTGTTTCACAGAATTTTTACTTGCATTGTATGACAAGAATGTATGACATATTTTGATACATTTAATACATCAGAAAAATTTGGTTTAAAACGAAAAAGTATTAACGATGGTTTCAACTTCGACTGCATCTAAAAGGAAATATAATAAAGTAAGATCGTATTTATTACATAAATAATAATTAATGATATTACAATACTTTGGTTTTCATATTTTTAGACAACGAAGGACCTTCAACTCCTTGTGTTGAAGGAAATTTCAGAGGCAAAGGCCGTTCTATTCGGGAAATTTACTGGTTCACTGAATAAAGGGGAGATAAAAAGTAAATGGAGTACCATCGCACGGCTGGCCGCAAGCTATGCTCTCATAGCCGAGGATGATGGGGACAAGTTTCGGAGAATAACTTGGCAGAATTGGCGGCGCAATTCCATGGTAAGATTTTGTGAATAAATTTCACAAAAGCTAGAGCATGTAGATTGGATTAAGACAAGAAAGAAATCCTATGCGAGGGGAGGGTCTATTCCCCTCCGTTTATCTGGGAGGTGCAATTAGTTAAAAAAATTACTTAAATCAGAAAAAAAAATTATTAAAAAACTACGGTTACACTTACAATGCCATGATATACCTTTTTGTAAAGTCATACATCTCTTCTTTCATCGAGGTTTTAAATAAAATTGTTTAAGAGAATGATTTTTGAAAAATTAATCTTCGAACTCAAAATTTTGAAAAAAAAAAATTGAAAAAATTTTGTTCAAACTAATTTTTTTTCAAAATTTTACGTAATTGAGTAATAGTTTTATTTTCAAAATTCGTTGCTCTTATTATTTTTTAGTCAAATACAGAAAACCGGATGCTTAAATTTTTTGAGAAAATTGAAAATAAATAAATCTACTTTACTATACTTTACAAGCTACGTAGTGGAAATAGGATCGTTAGAGCAGCTTAATCAACGAATTGGAGTCAAATTAAGAGAATGTTATTTCTGTTATTTTCAATTTTCTAAAGAATTAGAAGAGATTTTAGCATCCGGTTTTTGGTGATTGACTAAATATTTTGAATATTAAAAAAAAAAATATTACTTAATAACGTACAACTTTGAACAAAATTAGTTTGAACAAATTTTTTTCAATTTTTTTTTTCGAAAATTTGAGTTTGAAAATTAATTTTTCAAAAACTATTCACTAAAAAAACTTTATTTAAAAAGATGATAAAAGTAGAGATTTCTGGCTTTACAAAAAGGTATATCTTGGCATTCTCAGTGTAACCGTTGTTTTTTAATATTATTTTTTCTCTTTTAAGTCAATTTTTTAGTCAATTGCCGCTCCCGGCTAAACGGAGGGGAATAGACCCCTCTCTCATACGATTTTTTTCTTGTCTTGATCGAACCTACACGCTCTTGCTTTTTGTCACACCTTATACGAATCATGCTGCATAATAATCAAACATCTATGATTTTAGGGGAAGATCGATCGCATGAAGAAGACGGCTGTAGGTGGGGCTGGGCCCGATGACATATTAGACGAAAACGACAAGTTAATTCTTGAAATTGTCGGAGCAGAGGTTTTTATAGTTTAGGCCATTATGAAGATTTTTTTATTTTGAAATTCTCTTTTTTTTTTGATAGACCGCTTTTGGAATCGGAACCGAAGAGTCTAATGCCAACTGCATCCCGATGAAATTGATGCGCGAGAAATTTTCACTTTACCCTCCCTTCCTGGTTGCATCCCTCGCCAGAGCAACCCCTTTATTTGGCTTCTTCTCCTCTCTATCCCTTCATTCCTCTCACCTCATCCTTCTCATCCCGTTAATAAAGAAAACTTACTCACAAATCATATTGTATGTGATTATAAATTTATTTAGTTGAAAATCAAAAATCATGTTTTGATATATAAAGGTTCACTCAATCATATTTATATTTAATTAAAAAAGTTGAAATTTTAAATTAAAATCAAAACAATTAAATTGATAAACTTTAAGCGAAAAGGGTAATTTCACCCGTTGGCAACCCTGTTGCTTATCAAAAAAAAATTAAATTAAATTCTATTAAACTGTCTTCGATTTATTTACAAAGTTGGGATTTCTGATCCTCTTTTTTTTATATTCTTACACTTTTACACAATAATCCCCCAATCAAAACCCCCCCTGAACTCGCGTACTATGTCGTTTTTTTATACATATATTATTCACTGGAAGGTGATCAGCAATAATAATATCGGTATATCATAAAAAAACTCACCCCTAAATTCCTTTGGAAGTGGCCACTCCAAGCGATCGTTTTAGAGATGATAATACATTTTTTTCTTTTTACTCTTGCACTTTGCTGTAACTCTTATTCACTTTTAAAATATAAACTATGATACGCGGACTGAGAAAACTTACGTTTCGCGATTTAATATTCAAAAAAAAAACTTTTCTTTTTATACTCAACCAGGAGAACCAATTGATGAAACTGTCGTTATTAATTTATGTAAAAAGAATAAAAAAAAAAATTGTATTGATTTTAACTGCGGTTCGAAACTGGTCGAATCTTTTACCCTAAAGGTACAGGTAGCTGCCGTTGTACGGTTTTGTTAACGTTGGATTTTATTACCCGTATGAAATGGCTGTGACGTCTGTGAAGTTGGCATAACAGTCTGGTCTGTTACCGATCTTCCAACCTCTCCCCCTTTGATACGTACTACGAATTGTAGTCTATCGAAACAAGGTATGGAGAAAAATGGAGGCGGAACAAGACGGCATACTTAAAGGCGCTTAGAAAAATGCTGATGCTCCAAATGCATTTGATAAACAAAAACATCCCATTTTCGATATGTGACGTCAGTGGTCTCAGGCGGCGGAATGAGTAGTGCATACGGCTTCTAAGACTGAGCAAATCTGATATCGTGGGTTCGATCCCTATGATGGGCATGTAGAAAGTTTTTCATAATAAAATTGGATTAAAGCTCAGCACCACTAATAAGAGGAGACTGATGATAGGTGGCTTGGCACCCCTTGAAACAGCTGTATCTCTAGCCAAAATAAACGAATTATAAATTAATTCGTAAACAATTGGTTGTAGCACCTTTAAGTTGTTGTTGTTGTTCAAAAATTCAATGAAATTGACGGAATAAAGAATGGTCAAGTCTAATAAACTGACATTCTAGTATGAATAGTACAATAAATAATAATCATAACAATTTTCACCTAGACTAATGGGACCATAACAGGAATTTGCAGTTTTTTGCATTTTTTTGCATTTCCATTCCGGATTTTGCAGTTGACCAAATTTTGGGTGTAATCCCATGTACTGCTTACTTTACTGTGAAGTGTTTTTTAATCAACCAGACATGCTACCCCTTTGAAATAGGGCTCCAAATTTGCAGTTTAATTTGCAGTTCCAGAAAATAATTACCCACATTTTTGAAGTCCTCATATAAAAAAATTAATCAAAAAAATCAAATTATACCGCCGACTTCACTGTGAAGTTGGCAGTACATGCTGTTTTCTCAACAACCACGCAAGCTAGAAACTTGCAGTAAGTGTCCAAGTATGCAGTTATTCTTTCAGTTCAAGAAAAAAACTACCCAAAATTTTGAATTCGTCAGTTAAAAAAAAAATTCATACTCCTAAATTCATTGTGAAGTTAGCAGTATATTGGGTATTTTAATCAACTAGAGAAACTATATTATAATATTTATACTGTTACAATTTTACTACCTAACTACTTTTGAATCAAAGGATAATCAGAATAATTGTGAGTTTCACCCTTAAAATATTTCAACTTAAAATTTTTTGTTCGCCCGGAATTTTTAAAGCTATTGTGAGTTTCGCCCGAACGAAATTTAGTTCGCCTACAAAAAAGAAGTGAAAATGACATTACATCCCTCCCGAAATGAATGTTCACAATAAGGGGAATTTTTCGATCATGAAATTTTGGGTGAAACTCACAATAGGCAAAAAGTGAAATGTCAAATTTTCCGGGTGGAATTTTGTTCGGGTTAAACTCACAATAAGGCTGAATCCCTAACGTATGCTTTTACTAATTAATCAAAGTTATAGCTTGTCTGGGGTGCATTCAAGAGGACACAAGCGTCCACAAGCATTTCTCAAAGCGAACCTCTGTCTATCAACTCCTACTCTCACCTCCCCGTGGTCAACATCGGGTGCCTAGTACCTTTAATTGAAGATGGGGTTCCAACCCCTGTGGACGGTTTTAGGCGGCAGCAAACGAGAGAGGGGGGAGGAGTGTTCCCACTAAGGCACTTCTCCTTCATCCAGGCGGCAGCGGAGGAATTCCCCAGATGGAATCAACGGTGGCGTCTACAGTTCCAGTTAGGCTGAACTACTTAGTGAACACCTTTTATGGGCTACTACGACATATCCGTAGCTCAGGCCTACAAGGAGCGGTTTATCCGGCTCCCCACCCTTGGAGTTATAATGGTCCTCCTGGTCCCCCAGGCTAGGGGGTTGTGCGTCTGGGTAACTTCCCTACCACGGAAAAAGTTTTTTCGGTTCCGAAACAACAACAAGCCTCGGATATGGATGATTTTAATGTTGACGACCTAAGCAAACGAAACAAGGACAGTGAATTTCGGATTTGCACGTGGAATGTCCGGACTTTAAACAGGCCACGTGCAGCCGAACAACTAGTGGAGAGCCTGGATAGGCTAAGGGCTGACATTACAGCCATTCAGGAAGTGCGATGGGATGGAGAAGGCATACGAAGGATGAAAGCGTGTGATATTTACTTCGGCGAGTGCTGCAAAGAGCAGGGTCAGCGGCTTTTTGGTTGGTGTTTTGTGGTAAGGGGAAGACTTAGGCAAGAAGTCTTAGGCTTCAGAAATGTAAGCGAGCGCCTAGTCACAATCCGCATCAAAGCCAAGTTCAAAAACATCACGCTGATCTGTGCCCATGCCCCAACGGAAGAAAAAGATGACTCAACCAAGGAAGATTTATAAGATCTCCTGGAGAATACGTATGATAGGTGCCCCAAGTACGACGTCAAGATTATTCTTGGCGACTTCAACGCCAAGATCGGAAAAGAGGGCATCTTTGGTTCGATAGTCGGAGGGTACAGCCTGCACGACAACACTTCCGGTAACGGACTCAGGCTGATTGACTTTGCGGCGGGGCGAAATGTCATCATACACCTCAATATACACAAACGGACTTGGCGGTCTCCAGATCAACGAACCGTCAACCAGGGAGGAACGCCGACTTCTCAGGAGGAAAAAGAGAGAGCATGCGAAGCGGACGGTCGAGTCTGTTGAGGATTGTAGCGGCAGGGGGATGTTCGAAAGTTTTACCCAAGGGTGAGGCAATCTACCCAGGGATACAAGGCCAGAACGGAAGCCTGCCGAGACGAGAGTGGGAATATGGTGGTAGACACACAGTCAGTGCTGAGGATCTGGAAACAAAACTTTTCTAGACTGCTAAACGGCGAAGATGGCCAAAATTCCGCTGTTAGACAGAACACTACATTCAACCTGGACGACAATGGTCAAAATTTCCGTCCGCCCGACCTAAATGAAGTGCGGTTAGCAATAGCCAAGCTTAAAACGTACAAGGCTGCTGGTGCGGATGGCCTGCCAGCCGAGCTATTCAAAGCAGCGGGAGATGACTTGGTAGGGAGTATACACCAACTTATTTCCAAAATTTGGTCAGATGAAAGTATGCCCGATGAATGGAAACTCGGTATAGTGTGCCCTATCTACAAGAAAGGAGATGCTCTGAATTGTGCCAACTACAGAGGTATAAGTCTTCTCAACATACAAAATCTTGTCATCTGTACTGTGTGATCGCTTAAAACCGTTTGTCAACGATCTGATTGGCCCCTATCAGTGTGGTTTTAGGCCCGGCAAATCAACCGTCGACCAAATGTTCACACTCAGACAGATTTTGGAAAAAACCCAGGAGTTTCAAATCGATACACACCACCTCTTTATCGATTTCAAAGTCGCATATTATAGCGTAGATAGAGAAGAATTATACAGAGCCATGACATCATTGGGAGAACGAAGCGAGCTGTTACCGGCGCGTTTGTAAGTATTGAATCGGAGGCGGCAAAAATGGGTTTGGCTGTTAATGAGGACAAGACGAAGTATATGCTATCATCGAGAAATGAATCTCAACATCGTCGACTCGGGCAAAATGTCACGATGGATAGGTACAACTTCGAAGTCATCAAGGACTTTGTCTACCTGGGCTCCACTATTACATCGCAAAATGACATCAGTGCAGAGATCAAACGAAGAATTACACTTGATAATCGCTGTTTCTTCGGGCTAAGAAGGCATTGGAGTAGTAAAGCCCTCTCTCAAAGAACCAAGGAGACCCTATATAAGACCTTAATCATCCCGGTCCTGCTATATGCGGCAGAAGCATGGACCCTGTCAAAAATGGATGAGAAACTGCTTGAGTGCTTTGAGAGGAAGATTCTTCGGGTGATCTTCGGTCCAGTCTGTATCGATGGAGTATGGAGGAGAAGATTCAACAACGAGCTGTACGGGCTTTACAGCGACGTCGACCTGGTCAAAAAGCTGAAAATACCCCGACGAGTCTTCGAATCTACCCCTGATGGTCTGCGCAGAAGAGGAAGACCCCACCTTAGGTGGCGCACACAAGTGGAGAACGACCTCAGCCAACTTGGAGTGCGAAACTGGAGGCAGCTAGCTAGGGACCGAGCTGGCTGGAGGGGCTTGTTGGTTGAGGCCGTAGTCCATCCTGGACTGTAAGCGTCATCAAAAGGAAATTAAGTATAGCTTGTCTGGGGCCTCATCACGTTAAATGAAAACGATCGAACGATTTGAAGTTTATGGCTTGTGTGTTTGCTGAAAAAAGCACTTTCATATGCTAACTTTACATTGAAGTCGGACGTGCAATATGAATTTCTGGATTTTTTTTTTTAAATGAGGACTTCAAAATTTCACAGATCATAATACATAACATACATTGTATGATTTTGACAGGTTTAATACAACAATTCTGTTTTACAGAATTGATGTATGAACGCCTGTCATACATCGTAACATCGACTGGAATACTTCCAATATGATTCTGTTTCACAGAATTTTTACTTGCATTGTATGAAAAGAATGTATGACATATTTTGATACATTTAATACATCAGAAAAATTTGGTTTAAAACGAAAAAGTATTAACGATGGTTTCAACTTCGACTGCATCTAAAAGGAAATATAATAAAGTAAGATCGTATTTATTACATAAATAATAATTAATGATATTACAATACTTTGGTTTTCATATTTTTAGACAACGAAGGACCTTCAACTCCTTGTGTTGAAGAAAATTTCAGAGGCAAAGGCCGTTCTATTCGGGAAATTTACTGGTTCACTGAATAAAGGGGAGATAAAAAGTAAATGGAGTACCATCGCACGGCTGGCCGCAAGCTATGCTCTCATAGCCGAGGATGATGGGGAGAAGTTTCGGAGAATAACTTGGCAGAATTGGCGGCGCAATTCCATGGTAAGATTTTGTGAATAAATTTCACAAAAGCTAGAGCATGTAGATTGGATTAAGACAAGAAAGAAATCCTATGCGAGGGGAGGGTCTATTCCCCTCCGTTTATCTTGGAGGTGCAATTATTTAAAAAAAATTACTTAAATCAGAAAAAAAAATTATTAAAAAACTACGGTTACACTTACAATGCCATGATATACCTTTTTGTAAAGTCATACATCTCTTCTTTCATCGAGTTTTTAAATAAAATTGTTTAAGAGAATGATTTTTGAAAAATTAATCTTCGAACTCAAAATTTTGAAAAAAAAAATTGAAAAAATTTAGTTCAAACTAATTTTTTTTCAAAATTTTACGTAATTGAGTAATAGTTTTATTTTCAAAATTCGTTGCTCTTATTAGGTTTTAGTCAAATACAGAAAACCGGATGCTTAAATTTTTTGAGAAAATTGAAAATAAATAAATCTACTTTACTATACTTTACAAGCTACGTAGTGGAAATAGGATCGTTAGAGCAGCTTAATCAACGAATTGGAGTCAAATTAAGAGAATTTTATTTCTGTTATTTTCAAATTTTGAATATTAAAAAAAAAAATATTACTTAATAACGTACAACTTTGAACAAAATTAGTTTGAACAAATTTTTTTCAATTTTTTTTTCGAAAATTTGAGTTTGAAAATTAATTTTTCAAAAACTATTCACTAAAAAAACTTTATTTAAAAAGATGATAAAAGTAGAGATTTCTGGCTTTACAAAAAGGTATATCTTGGCATTCGCAGTGTAACCGTTGTTTTTTAATATTATTTTTTCTCTTTTAAGTCAATTTTTTAGTCAATTGCCGCTCCCGGCTAAACGGAGGGGAATAGACCCCTCTCTCATACGATTTTTTTCTTGTCTTGATCGAACCTACACGCTCTTGCTTTTTGTCACACCTTATACGAATCATGCTGCATAATAATCAAACATCTATGATTTTAGGGGAAGATCGATCGCATGAAGAAGACGGCTGTAGGTGGGGCTGGGCCCGATGACATATTAGACGAAAACGACAAGTTAATTCTTGAAATTGTCGGAGCAGAGGTTTTTATAGTTTAGGCCATTATGAAGATTTTTTTATTTTGAAATTCTCTTTTTTTTTTGATAGACCGCTTTTGGAATCGGAACCGAAGAGTCTAATGCCAACTGCATCCCGATGAAATTGATGCGCGAGAAATGTTCACTTTACCCTCCCTTCCTGGTTGCATCCCTCGCCAGAGCAACCCCTTTATTTGGCTTCTTCTCCTCTCTATCCCTTCATTCCTCTCACCTCATCCTTCTCATCCCGTTAATAAAGAAAACTTACTCACAAATCATATTGTATGTGATTATAAATTTATTTAGTTGAAAATCAAAAATCATGTTTTGATATATAAAGGTTCACTCAATCATATTTATATTTAATTAAAAAAGTTGAAATTTTAAATTAAAATCAAAACAATTAAATTGATAAACTTTAAGCGAAAAAGGTAATTTCACCCGTTGGCAACCCTGTTGCTTATCAAAAAAAAATTACATTAAATTCTATTAAACTGTCTTCGATTTATTTACAAAGTTGGGATTTCTGATCCTCTTTTTTTTATATTCTTACACTTTTACACAATAATCCCCCAATCAAAACCCCCCCTGAACTCGCGTACTATGTCGTTTTTTTATACATATATTATTCACTGGAAGGTGATCAGCAATAATAATATCGGTATATCATAAAAAAACTCACCCCTAAATTCCTTTGGAAGTGGCCACTCCAAGCGATCGTTTTAGAGATGATAATACATTTTTTTCTTTTTACTCTTGCACTTTGCTGTAACTCTTATTCACTTTTAAAATATAAACTATGATACGCGGACTGAGAAAACTTACGTTTCGCGATTTAATATTCAAAAAAAAAACTTTTCTTTTTATACTCAACCAGGAGAACCAATTGATGAAACTGTCGTTATTAATTTATGTAAAAAGAATAAAAAAAAAAATTGTATTGATTTTAACTGCGGTTCGAAACTGGTCGAATCTTTTACCCTAAAGGTACAGGTAGCTGCCGTTGTACGGTTTTGTTAACGTTGGATTTTATTACCCGTATGAAATGGCTGTGACGTCTGTGAAGTTGGCATAACAGTCTGGTCTGTTACCGATCTTCCAACCTCTCCCCCTTTGATACGTACTACGAATTGTAGTCTATCGAAACAAGGTATGGAGAAAAATGGAGGCGGAACAAGACGGCATACTTAAAGGCGCTTAGAAAAATGCTGATGCTCCAAATGCATTTGATAAACAATAACATCCCATTTTCGATATGTGACGTCAGTGGTCTCATGCGGCGGAATGAGTAGTGCATACGGCTTCTAAGACTGAGCAAATCTGATATCGTGGGTTCGATCCCTATGATGGGCATGTAGAAAGTTTTTCATAATAAAATTGGATTAAAGCTCAGCACCACTAATAAGAGGAGACTGATGATAGGTGGCTTGGCACCCCTTGAAACAGCTGTATCTCTAGCCAAAATAAACGAATTATAAATTAATTCGTAAACAATTGGTTGTAGCACCTTTAAGTTGTTGTTGTTGTTCAAAAATTCAATGAAATTGACGGAATAAAGAATGGTCAAGTCTAATAAACTGACATTCTAGTATGAATAGTACAATAAATAATAATCATAATAATTTTCACCTAGACTAATGGGACCATAACAGGAATTTGCAGTTTTTTGCATTTTTTTGCATTTCCATTCCGGATTTTGCAGTTGACCAAATTTTGGGTGTAATCCCATGTACTGCTTACTTCACTGTGAAGTGTTTTTTAATCAACCAGACATGCTACCCCTTTGAAATAGGGCTCCAAATTTGCAGTTTAATTTGCAGTTCCAGAAAATAATTACCCACATTTTTGAAGTCCTCATATAAAAAAATTAATCAAAAAAATCAAATTATACCGCCGACTTCACTGTGAAGTTGGCAGTACATGCTGTTTTCTCAACAACCACGCAAGCTAGAAACTTGCAGTAAGTGTCCAAGTATGCAGTTATTCTTTCAGTTCAAGAAAAAAACTACCCAAAATTTTGAATTCATCAGTTAAAAAAAAAATTCATACTCCTAAATTCATTGTGAAGTTAGCAGTATATTGGGTATTTTAATCAACTAGAGAAACTATATTATAATATTTATACTGTTACAATTTTACTACCTAACTACTTTTGAATCAAAGGATAATCAGCCTTATTGTGAGTTTCACCCTTAAAATATTTCAACTTAAAATTTCTTGTTCGCCCGGAATTTTTAAAGCTATTGTGAGTTTCGCCCGAACGAAATTTCGTTCGCCTACAAAAAAGAAGTGAAAATGACATTACATCCCTCCCGAAATGAATGTTCACAATAAGGGGAATTTTTCGATCATGAAATTTCGGGTGAAACTCACAATAGGCAAAAAGTGAAATGTCAAATTTTCCGGGTGGAATTTTGTTCGGGTTAAACTCACAATAAGGCTGAATCCCTAACGTATGCTTTTACTAATTAATCAAAGTTATAGCTTGTCTGGGGTGCATTCAAGAGGACACAAGCGTCCACAAGCATTTCTCAAAGCGAACCTCTGTCTATCAACTCCTACTCTCACCTCCCCGTGGTCAACATCGGGTGCCTAGTACCTTTAATTGAAGATGGGGTTCCAACCCCTGTGGACGGTTTTAGGCGGCAGCAAACGAGAGAGGGGGGAGGAGTGTTCCCACTAAGGCACTTCTCCTTCATCCAGGCGGCAGCGGAGGAATTCCCCAGATGGAATCAACGGTGGCGTCTACAGTTCCAGTTAGGCTGAACTACTTAGTGAACACCTTTTATGGGCTACTACGACATATCCGTAGCTCAGGCCTACAAGGAGCGGTTTATCCGGCTCCCCACCCTTGGAGTTATAATGGTCCTCCTGGTCCTCCAGGCTAGGGGGTTGTGCGTCGGGGTAACTTCCCTACCACGGAAAAAGTTTTTTCGGTTCCGAAACAACAACAAGCCTCGGATATGGATGATTTTAATGTTGACGACCTAAGCAAACGAAACAAGGACAGTGAATTTCGGATTTGCACGTGGAATGTCCGGACTTTAAACAGGCCACGTGCAGCCGAACAACTAGTGGAGAGCCTGGATAGGCTAAGGGCTGACATTACAGCCATTCAGGAACTGCGATGGGATGGAGAAGGCATACGAAGGATGAAAGCGTGTGATATTTACTTCGGCGAGTGCTGCAAAGAGCAGGGTCAGCGGCTTTTTGGTTGGTGTTTTGTGGTAAGGGGAAGACTTAGGCAAGAAGTCTTAGGCTTCAGAAATGTAAGCGAGCGCCTAGTCACAATCCGCATCAAAGCCAAGTTCAAAAACATCACGCTGATCTGTGCCCATGCCCCAACGGAAGAAAAAGATGACTCAACCAAGGAAGATTTATAAGATCTCCTGGAGAATACGTATGATAGGTGCCCCAAGTACGACGTCAAGATTATTCTTGGCGACTTCAACGCCAAGATCGGAAAAGAGGGCATCTTTGGTTCGATAGTCGGAGGGTATAGCCTGCACGACAACACTTCCGGTAACGGACTCAGGCTGATTGACTTTGCGGCGGGGCGAAATGTCATCATACACCTCAATATACACAAACGGACTTGGCGGTCTCCAGATCAACGAACCGTCAACCAGGGAGGAACGCCGACTTCTCAGGAGGAAAAAGAGAGAGCATGCGAAGCGGACGGTCGAGTCTGTTGAGGATTGTAGCGGCAGGGGGATGTTCGAAAGTTTTACCGAAGGGTGAGGCAATCTACCCAGGGATACAAGGCCAGAACGGAAGCCTGCCGAGACGAGAGTGGGAATATGGTGGTAGACACACAGTCAGTGCTGAGGATCTGGAAACAAAACTTTTCTAGACTGCTAAACGGCGAAGATGGCCAAAATTCCGCTGTTAGACAGAACACTACATTCAACCTGGACGACAATGGTCAAAATTTCCGTCCGCCCGACCTAAATGAAGTGCGGTTAGCAATAGCCAAGCTTAAAACGTACAAGGCTGCTGGTGCGGATGGCCTGCCAGCCGAGCTATTCAAAGCAGCGGGAGATGACTTGGTAGGGAGTATACACCAACTTATTTCCAAAATTTGGTCAGATGAAAGTATGCCCGATGAATGGAAACTAGGTATAGTGTGCCCTATCTACAAGAAAGGAGATGCTCTGAATTGTGCCAACTACAGAGGTATAAGTCTTCTCAACATACAAAATCTTGTCATCTGTACTGTGTGATCGCTTAAAACCGTTTGTCAACGATCTGATTGGCCCCTATCAGTGTGGTTTTAGGCCCAGCAAATCAACCGTCGACCAAATGTTCACACTCAGACAGATTTTGGAAAAAACCCAGGAGTTTCAAATCGATACACACCACCTCTTTATCGATTTCAAAGTAGCATAATATAGCGTAGATAGAGAAAAATTATACAGAGCCATGACATCATTGGGAGAACGAAGCGAGCTGTTACCGGCGCGTTTGTAAGTATTGAATCGGAGGCGGCAAAAATGGGTTTGGCTGTTAATGAGGACAAGACGAAGTATATGCTATCATCGAGAAATGAATCTCAACATCGTCGACTCGGGCAAAATGTCACGATGGATAGGTACAACTTCGAAGTCATCAAGGACTTTGTCTACCTGGGCTCCACGATTACATCGCAAAATGACATCAGTGCAGAGATCAAACGAAGAATTACACTTGATAATCGCTGTTTCTTCGGGCTAAGAAGGCATTGGAGTAGTAAAGCCCTCTCTCAAAGAACCAAGGAGACCCTATATAAGACCTTAATCATCCCGGTCCTGCTATATGGGGCAGAAGCATGGACCCTGTCAAAAATGGATGAGAACCTGCTTGAGTGCTTTAAGAGGAAGATTCTTCGGGTGATCTTCGGTCCAGTCTGTATCGATGGAGTATGGAGGAGAAGATTCAACAACGAGCTGTACGGGCTTTACAGCGACGTCGACCTGGTCAAAAAGCTGAAAATACCCCGACGAGTCTTCGAATCTACCCCTGATGGTCTGCGCAGAAGAGGAAGACCCCACCTTAGGTGGCGCACACAAGTGGAGAACGACCTCAGCCAACTTGGAGTGCGAAACTGGAGGCAGCTAGCTAGGGACCGAGCTGGCTGGAGGGGCTTGTTGGTTGAGGCCGTAGTCCATCCTGGACTGTAAGCGTCATCAAAAGTAAATTAAGTATAGCTTGTCTGGGGCCTCATCACGTTAAATGAAAACGATCGAACGATTTGAAGTTTATGGCTTGTGTGTTTGCTGAAAAAAGCACTTTCATATGCTAACTTTACATTGAAGTCGGACGTGCAATATGAATTTCTGGATTTTTTTTTTTAAATGAGGACTTCAAAATTTCACAGATCATACATAACATACATTGTATGATTTTGACAGGTTTAATACAACAATTCTGTTTTACAGAATTGATGTATGAACGCCTGTCATACATCGTAACATCGACTGGAATACTTCCAATATGATTCTGTTTCACAGAATTTTTACTTGCATTGTATGACAAGAATGTATGACATATTTTGATACATTTAATACATCAGAAAAATTTGGTTTAAAACGAAAAAGTATTAACGATGGTTTCAACTTCGACTGCATCTAAAAGGAAATATAATAAAGTAAGATCGTATTTATTACATAAATAATAATTAATGATATTACAATACTTTGGTTTTCATATTTTTAGACAACGAAGGACCTTCAACTCCTTGTGTTGAAGGAAATTTCAGAGGCAAAGGCCGTTCTATTCAGGAAATTTACTGGTTCACTGAATAAAGGGGAGATAAAAAGTAAATGGAGTACCATCGCACGGCTGGCCGCAAGCTATGCTCTCATAGCCGAGGATGATGGGGACAAGTTTCGGAGAATAACTTGGCAGAATTGGCGGCGCAATTCCATGGTAAGATTTTGTGAATAAATTTCACAAAAGCTAGAGCATGTAGATTGGATTAAGACAAGAAAGAAATCCTATGCGAGGGGAGGGTCTATTCCCCTCCGTTTATCTGGGAGGTGCAATTATTTAAAAAAATTACTTAAATCAGAAAAAAAAATTATTAAAAAACTACGGTTACACTTACAATGCCATGATATACCTTTTTGTAAAGTCATACATCTCTTCTTTCATCGAGTTTTTAAATAAAATTGTTTAAGAGAATGATTTTTGAAAAATTAATCTTCGAACTCAAAATTTTGAAAAAAAAAAAATTGAAAAAATTTTGTTCAAACTAATTTTTTTTCAAAATTTTACGTAATTGAGTAATAGTTTTATTTTCAAAATTCGTTGCTCTTATTAGTTTTTAGTCAAATACAGAAAACCGGATGCTTAAATTTTTTGAGAAAATTGAAAATAAATAAATCTACTTTACTATACTTTACAAGCTACGTAGTGGAAATAGGATCGTTAGAGCAGCTTAATCAACGAATTGGAGTCAAATTAAGAGAATTTTATTTCTGTTATTTTCAATTTTCTAAAGAACTAGAAGAGATTTTAGCATGCGGTTTTTGGTGATTGACTAAATATTTTGAACAAAATTAGTTTGAACAAATTTTTTTCAATTTTTTTTTTCGAAAATTTGAGTTTGAAAATTAATTTTTCAAAAACTATTCACTAAAAAAACTTTATTTAAAAAGATGATAAAAGTAGAGATTTCTGGCTTTACAAAAAGGTATATCTTGGCATTCTCAGTGTAACCGTTGTTTTTTAATATTATTTTTTCTCTTTTAAGTCAATTTTTTAGTCAATTGCCGCTCCTGGCTAAACGGAGGGGAATAGACCCCTCTCTCATACGATTTTTTTCTTGTCTTGATCGAACCTACACGCTCTTGCTTTTTGTCACACCTTATACGAATCATGCTGCATAATAATCAAACATCTATGATTTTAGGGGAAGATCGATCGCATGAAGAAGACGGCTGTAGGTGGGGCTGGGCCCGATGACATATTAGACGAAAACGACAAGTTAATTCTTGAAATTGTCGGAGCAGAGGTTTTTATAGTTTAGGCCATTATGAAGATTTTTTTATTTTGAAATTCTCTTTTTTTTTTGATAGACCGCTTTTGGAATCGGAACCGAAGAGTCTAATGCCAACTGCATCCCGATGAAATTGATGCGCGAGAAATGTTCACTTTACCCTCCCTTCCTGGTTGCATCCCTCGCCAGAGCAACCCCTTTATTTGGCTTCTTCTCCTCTCTATCCCTTCATTCCTCTCACCTCATCCTTCTCATCCCGTTAATAAAGAAAACTTACTCACAAATCATATTGTATGTGATTATAAATTTATTTAGTTGAAAATCAAAAATCATGTTTTGATATATAAAGGTTCACTCAATCATATTTATATTTAATTAAAAAAGTTGAAATTTTAAATTAAAATCAAAACAATTAAATTGATAAACTTTAAGCGAAAAAGGTAATTTCACCCGTTGGCAACCCTGTTGCTTATCAAAAAAAAATTAAATTAAATTCTATTAAACTGTCTTCGATTTATTTACAAAGTTGGGATTTCTGATCCTCTTTTTTTTATATTCTTACACTTTTACACAATAATCCCCCAATCAAAACCCCCCCTGAACTCGCGTACTATGTCGTTTTTTTATACATATATTATTCACTGGAAGGTGATCAGCAATAATAATATCGGTATATCATAAAAAAACTCACCCCTAAATTCCTTTGGAAGTGGCCACTCCAAGCGATCGTTTTAGAGATGATAATACATTTTTTTCTTTTTACTCTTGCACTTTGCTGTAACTCTTATTCACTTTTAAAATATAAACTATGATACGCGGACTGAGAAAACTTACGTTTCGCGATTTAATATTCAAAAAAAAAACTTTTCTTTTTATACTCAACCAGGAGAACCAATTGATGAAACTGTCGTTATTAATTTATGTAAAAAGAATAAAAAAAAAAATTGTATTGATTTTAACTGCGGTTCGAAACTGGTCGAATCTTTTACCCTAAAGGTACAGGTAGCTGCCGTTGTACGGTTTTGTTAACGTTGGATTTTATTACCCGTATGAAATGGCTGTGACGTCTGTGAAGTTGGCATAACAGTCTGGTCTGTTACCGATCTTCCAACCTCTCCCCCTTTGATACGTACTACGAATTGTAGTCTATCGAAACAAGGTATGGAGAAAAATGGAGGCGGAACAAGACGGCATACTTAAAGGCGCTTAGAAAAATGCTGATGCTCCAAATGCATTTGATAAACAATAACATCCCATTTTCGATATGTGACGTCAGTGGTCTCATGCGGCGGAATGAGTAGTGCATACGGCTTCTAAGACTGAGCAAATCTGATATCGTGGGTTCGATCCCTATGATGGGCATGTAGAAAGTTTTTCATAATAAAATTGGATTAAAGCTCAGCACCACTAATAAGAGGAGACTGATGATAGGTGGCTTGGCACCCCTTGAAACAGCTGTATCTCTAGCCAAAATAAACGAATTATAAATTAATTCGTAAACAATTGGTTGTAGCACCTTTAAGTTGTTGTTGTTGTTCAAAAATTCAATGAAATTGACGGAATAAAGAATGGTCAAGTCTAATAAACTGACATTCTAGTATGAATAGTACAATAAATAATAATCATAACAATTTTCACCTAGACTAATGGGACCATAACAGGAATTTGCAGTTTTTTGCATTTTTTTGCATTTCCATTCCGGATTTTGCAGTTGACCAAATTTTGGGTGTAATCCCATGTACTGCTTACTTCACTGTGAAGTGTTTTTTAATCAACCAGACATGCTACCCCTTTGAAATAGGGCTCCAAATTTGCAGTTTAATTTGCAGTTCCAGAAAATAATTACCCACATTTTTGAAGTCCTCATATAAAAAAATTAATCAAAAAAATCAAATTATACCGCCGACTTCACTGTGAAGTTGGCAGTACATGCTGTTTTCTCAACAACCACGCAAGCTAGAAACTTGCAGTAAGTGTCCAAGTATGCAGTTATTCTTTCAGTTCAAGAAAAAAACTACCCAAAATTTTGAATTCGTCAGTTAAAAAAAAAATTCATACTCCTAAATTCATTGTGAAGTTAGCAGTATATTGGGTATTTTAATCAACTAGAGAAACTATATTATAATATTTATACTGTTACAATTTTACTACCTAACTACTTTTGAATCAAAGGATAATCAGCCTTATTGTGAGTTTCACCCTTAAAATATTTCAACTTAAAATTTTTTGTTCGCCCGGAATTTTTAAAGCTATTGTGAGTTTCGCCCGAACGAAATTTCGTTCGCCTACAAAAAAGAAGTGAAAATGACATTACATCCCTCCTGTTGCAACGCAACATGAAACATAAATCTCAACAAAACAATCATCATCTGCCAAGATACAAATCACCGACGGCATCGGCACACAAAATCCAATTACCGGCGGCTAATCCAAAATACCTGCACCCTGCATACAATATTCTTTTTTTTGTTAAATTTGGGAGATCATAACAATAGATGACACTCAAAATATTATCGATCATAATTGTCTACTTGTGGGATTTAATACGCCCACTATGCGATGTTTTTAGTTGGACCCACCCACGATGCGATTGTGTGTATGTATGCAGTGGTCAAGCCCAGTGGTCAGCAGTCGACGATCGTTCGGTGGTGATAACTAAGATGAGAGGTGCGGGATGATGGACGACTTAACCAGAGTCAGCATAGAAAAAAACTTTGGAAGATGAACCACTATGTGTCAACGAACTATAGCTGGACCGCAAGAATTACCAGCTGGTGGATTAAGATCTGCGTGAGGGTATAATGATCTTGATGCTTACAGCTATATCTATAGACGAGCAGAAAAACCGATTTGTTGTATGCAAGTTAAAATGCATATTATTTCATTCCCAAATCAAAATTGTGCATGAGAAGTTCACAAAATAAAAGACTAGGTGTTATAGAATATAAACTATAAGTTTTGCATTTTTTTTCATTTTGTAAAAGGAAGGGAACATTTCTTTTGTTTCTGCTTCTGTGATTTTTCTTTCTGCATTCGATCTTTTTTGTGGTTTACCGCCGGCAACCTAAGGATTTGATTCCGCAACAGTTTGACTGCGGAAAATACAATCCATTATTTTTTTTTGTCTAAGGTTTAAAGCTAGTGTCCTTGCGGCAAACATTGGTCCTTCGAGCCGGATATTAAAGGATTCCTAAAAAAGGATCATACAAATAGTGCGCGTAAAAGACGATAAAAAACAATTTCGTGTGCGTGAAGGTTAGAAACAAACCTAAAAGACAATCGCGTTTGTGCGTCGCGTCGTGTAAAAGAAAAGACATTCGAAGTTCGTGTGGAGATTTTAAGATTATCCTGAACTATCCTGTGAAGATCTGGAAGCTGGTGCAGCGAGGGAGCAACGCATTTCTACAGGTGTGTGGCTTTTTAATAAAATAATTTATACTGCTTTTTATTCATTGATCATATTCGATCTTAATTAAAACGTGTGTTGTGTTTCTGGGTATATTTATTAAGTATTTATATTCAACATGAGCAAAATAAAGGTTCCTTGTGTAATCGATTCGGTTTCAACCATTCTTCGAGATTTAGATGCTGATTACAAGGCGTATGAAAAATTGGATTTTAAATCAAAAACATCGATTCACATGAATGAAGCACGTTTAATAAATTTAGAGGCATCTTTTGAAGAGGCTAGAGTCCTTCACCAAAAAATCGTTGAAGCTCCTACTGAAGAAGCAAAGGTCAATTATATGGATGCCCTCGTTTTTCATAAATTAAAAGAAATTTATTTCAATTATTCATGTCAATTAAAAGAGGTACTCTCAAAAATTGACAGCCATAGCCTACACAATAGGTCACTCAACGGATCAAATGTACTATCACCGTCGGTAGAACTTAAACTCCCTCCTATCAAAATTCCTACTTTTGATGGTTCTCTTAAAATGTGGCCAGAATTTAAAAGCTTGTTTGAAGCAATGGTAAATAAAAATACTTCAATATCTGATGCTCATAAGTTGCAGTATTTGAAAGGTAATTTATCTGGTGAAGCGGCGCGAATACTTCGAAATACCGATACAAACTTTGAATCTGCGTGGGCTTTGTTGGTCAAAAGATTTCAAAATGTCAGGTTATTGAAAGATAATCAATTCAAACTTCTTTTCGATCAGCCAAAAATAACTCAAGAGTCATCTGAAAATCTCAAAGTTTTATTAGATACAACAAACGAAGCCAAACAATCATTAAAAAACCTTGGAGTAGCTGTGGAATCGTGGGAAGACGTTCTTATCTTTCATACGGTTCAGAAACTTCCTTTTACAACTCGTGGGCTATGGGAATCGCATATTTCGACGCATGTTGACTACCCGCAATACAGCGTCTTAGAAGATTTCATTTAAATGAGATCAAGGACATTGGATGTCATTGGACCATCCTCTTCCGACTTAAATCAGCAGAAAGCTAAAAAACCTTCGCCGAGTACAGTTCGAGCACACAACTCTAAAATTTTCACCAAGTGTGTATTATGTAAGGGCTCACACTCGATTCGAAATTGCTTTAAGTTTAAAGCCTTTAACGTAAAAAAAAGGCATGAATTCGTTAAAACAAATAACCTTTGCTTTAACTGCCTTTCAAATGCACATTTTACTCAAAATTGCACAAGCACATTTACGTGTCCGACTTGCCACAAAAAGCATCATTCATTATTGCACCTGAACGATGCAACAACGGCATTGCAAGGCACCGAAAACACTCCGGTTTCACAACCAATTAAGGGAACTGTCAATTCAACTCCCACGGGATCGGGATCGTCAGAAAATTTTCGAAATTCTATCCCACTTGCTTCAGCAAACAACGCGTCTCTAGCCGAAAACAAGCTTGCACCCGTTCTTCTGGCTACGGCCCTTGTAAAGGTTTTGACACCTGCTGGCCAACCGTTGCTGCTGCGGGCGTTATTAGATCAAGGATCAGAATCCTCATTCATTACTGAGTCTGCCGCTCAACTTCTCAAATTAAAAAGGGTAAGAAGTTGTGTAGACGTAATTGGCGTTGGAGAAAGCAATGCAAGTACCTCAAATTGGAGGGTGACGTTCAAGATTTTATCCAACGTAAACCATGATTTTAATCTCCAGCTAAATGCCTTGGTCCTACCCAAATTAACAGCTGTTCTTCCCACACAAAAGATACCCAACGATAATTGGAACCATTTAAAGATGCTAGAACTTGCTGATCCAGACTACAACAAACCCAGCAAAATTGATGTGTTATTAGGTAGCGATGTTTAACCATCCATTATCCTTGAAGGTTTGGTAAAGGGAGAGCCAGGTACCCCTATTGCTCAGAGGACAGAACTTGGGTGGGTGCTTTCTGGGGGCATTTCACCTCATAGCCAATCAAAGGTCCAGGCGTTTCATATAAAAACTGAGTCTCAAGTCTTAGATACCTTGTTGAGCAAGTTTTGGGAACTTGAAGAAGTTCAAGGTCGAAAGTTCCTATCACCAGACGAAGAAAAATGTGAAAACCATTTTCGCAGGACACATCAACGACAATTAGATGGAAAATATGTTGTCCAACTTCCATTCAAAGAAGGAACATATCCTTTACTAGGGTTGTCTCAAAAATCAGCTCTTGTAAGATTCTTACAATTGGAAAGAAAATTCCAAACTAACACTTCTTTTAAGGCTGAATACACAAAGGTGTTCAATGAATACAAAGAGCTTGGTCATATGACCAAAGTACCATTTGCTGCAACAAAATATCCTCATTATTACCTCCCTCACCACGCAGTGCTGAAGGAAGCCAATTCAACGACAAAATTAAGAATTGTATTTGACGCGTCCTGTAAAACATCCGACGGGACGTCGCTCAATGATCATATGCATGTTGGCCCTAGATTGCAAGATGATATATTCGACCATATCGCACGTTTTAGGAGGTTTAAAATTGCATTCACTGCTGACATAAATGAAATGTATCGACAAATTTGGGTCACCCCAAGTGATTCAATGTATCAATTAGTTTTATGGCGAGATGTGGAAGGCAAAGACGTAGAAACGTATCGACTTAACACAGTCACCTTCGGTACTGCTGCTGCACCTTATTTAGCTATCCGAACGCTTCAACAACTGGCATCTGATGAACGCGATGACTTCCCTCTTGCATCGAAGATAGCTATGAAGAATCTTTACGTCGATGATGTTATTCATGGGGCAGACTCAGTAGATGAAGCGTTGGAGATGCAGACACAGCTCCTAAAGATGTTGAAGAAAGGAGGCTTTCCGTTAAGAAAATGGGCAAGTAACTGCGAGGAGCTTTTAATGTCGGTGCCAGAAGAAGACAGGGAAATACAAATTCCATTATCTTTCGATGAGAAAAATTCAATTAAGGCTCTCGGGATCCAGTGGCACCCCGCAAAGGACATTTTCACATTCAAAATCTCTCTTCCGGAACATAAGACAATTACGAAGAGGACCATACTATCAGATCTTGCTCGCCTTTACGATCCAATGGGGTGGATAGCAGCCTGCGTCATCGTTGGCAAAATAATAATGCAAGATATTTGGAAAGACAAACAAACATGGGATTCTGAGCTCCCATCAACCATAATTTCTGCGTGGCAAACGTTGAAAGCTAGACTGAGCCTTTTAAGTGCAATCGAGATCCCTCGCTGGATTAATCTCACCAACGAATCACAGGTCGAGGTTCACGCATTCTGCGATGCATCTGAAAAGGCATATGCGGCAACCATATACCTTAGGGTTACCACCAAAAACGAAACCTTCGTTAATCTCATCGTGTCAAAAACTAGAGTGGCACCTCTTAAAACCAAATCACTGGCTCGGTTGGAGCTTTGTGGAGCTTTGCTGTTGGCACAGTTATTAGTTAACACGATAGACACGATGGAACTCCAATCGGCAAAGATTTTCACTTGGTGTGACTCTCAAATAACTTTAGCCTGGATTAAAAGCGCACCATATTTGAGAACTACGTTTGTGGCCAACAGAGTAGCAGAAATCCAAGAACTTATTGATGCTGAGTGTTGGAATTACGTTCCATCCAAGGACAACCCCGCTGACATGGCGTCGCGAGGAGTCTCTCCAAGTGAGCTCATTCAGAACCGTCAATGGTGGTATGGACCTGACTTCCTTCAATCGTTTGATAAAACTGTTCACCCTTCTGTTGAAATCAAACCAACCGAACTTGAAAGGAAAGGGTCAGGTAGTTCCAAAACCAAAAGTAAGTTGATCGCATCTGGGTACCCCATTATTAACATTTTTCAGCTCTGCGTTCACTTCACTACATTCAAATCAAATCAACTTCTATTCAATCGTTTTTCATCCCTTAATCGGTTATATCGAGCTGTAGCGTATTGGCGTCGATTCTTAACCAATTTTCAATTTAAAGCAAAAAAATTATCAACTCGTGTGCGTGGACCATTATCAGTCAATGAAATATCCTCAGCTCGACTTCGTTTGATTGCTTTTGTTCAGAAGGAACATTTTACTGACGAAATCACTAAACTAAGCAAAGGAGAAATGGTCTCTAAACAGAGTCAAATTGCGAAACTTTCACCATTCATCGATGAAGAAGGTATCTTGCGAGTTGGAGGTCGATTAGAAAATGCTAATCTCCCTTATTCACAAAAGCATCCGGTAATACTCCCACCAAGCAACTTCCTTACTTCACTCATCGTGCACGATGTCCATATGAAAACTCTCCATGGCGGCCAACAATTGATGATGGCTACGCTTCGAACAGAGTACTGGATATTGCGTTTAAAATCTGCTACTAAAAAATGTATTCACAAATGCTTGAAATGTTACAGGTTTAATGCAACACGCATGCAGCAGAAAATGGGTAATTTGCCAACCCTTCGAGTGATTCAAGCGCGACCTTTTCAAACATCGGGAGTGGACTATGCTGGTCCTGTTCAGCTTAAAGCTTGGAAAGGTCGATGTAACAAAGTTACAAAAGCCTACATAGCGATTTTTGTCTGTTTCTGCACAAAAGCAGTTCATTTAGAACTCGTAAGCGACTACACCACATCCGCATTTCTTGCAGCTTTTAAGCGTTTCACTGCTCGTCGTGGAATATGTGCAAACTTGTACAGTGACTGCGGTACGAACTTCAAAGGAGCTGCCAATGTAATGGAATCTGAAAGGACATTCATGCCCAAGCAATGGACATACGATATCGCTAGGTCGCTTCAAGAAAATGGCACACAATGGCATTTCAATCCTCCTGCAGCTCCGCATTTTGGGGGTCTTTGGGAAGCAGGTGTGAAGTCCATGAAATACCACTTAAAGCGGATAATAGGACACTACACTCTTACCTTTGAGGAATACGCAACCATACTTGCACAAGTAGAGGCTTGCTTGAATTCTCGACCACTCTGTCCTGTAAATGAAGATCCTGAAGATCTCTCAATTCTGACACCAGGACATTTTTTAATTGGATCAGCGCTTAACACAGCCCCGGAAAGGGACTTAACAGGAGTTAAGGAATCTCATTTAGACAGGTGGCAGCTCATGCAAAAAATTCACCAAGACATTTGGAAAAAGTGGAAGTCGGAATACTTGGTGCGACTACAAAAGCGTCCAAAGTGGCTAACGCCGAACAACGAACTCAAAGTGGGTAATCTTGTACTCTTGCCTAAAGAACAAACACCTCCTACTCTTTGGCAGATAGGAAAAATCACGGAGATGCACCCCGGAACAGATGGAAAGGTTCGTGTGGTCACAATAAAAACAGCAGCCACCTCATTAAAGCGCCCTATAGCCAAACTTTGTTTCCTGCCAATGCTAAACGAGTCAAACATACAAACCCAAACACACACACTTTAAATATATTATCTACTTTATATTATTTCATCAAATTTAAAATCTTAATTTAAGCTTAATTTCAACTTAATTACATAAAACTTAACACAAAAATCAATTTCAAATATATAACGCAATATAGCCACACACCATTCACCAAACCTACCTTTTTTTCTCTCTTTCATGTACCCACCTGTCATACGTCGAGGATCAACCATCCTAATCATCATCTCGATTCAAAGGTCTAAAATTTACTTAACAAGACGCATGCATACAACTCATTCTTTTGATGAAATCGTTTCTTATCCCGGGGGGCCCGGCAGGATGTTGCAACGCAACATGAAACATAAATCTCAACAAAACAATCATCATCTGCCAAGATACAAATCACCGACGGCATCGGCACACAAAATCCAATTACCGGCGGCTAATCCAAAATACCTGCACCCTGCATACAATATTCTTTTTTTGTTAAATTTGGGAGATCATAACAATAGATGACACTCAAAATATTATCGATCATAATTGTCTACTTGTGGGATTTAATACGCCCACTATGCGATGTTTTTAGTTGGACCCACCCACGATGCGATTGTGTGTATGTATGCAGTGGTCAAGCCCAGTGGTCAGCAGTCGACGATCGTTCGGTGGTGATAACTAAGATGAGAGGTGCGGGATGATGGACGACTTAACCAGAGTCAGCATAGAAAAAAACTTTGGAAGATGAACCACTATGTGTCAACGAACTATAGCTGGACCGCAAGAATTACCAGCTGGTGGATTAAGATCTGCGTGAGGGTATAATGATCTTGATGCTTACAGCTATATCTATAGACGAGCAGAAAAACCGATTTGTTGTATGCAAGTAAAAATGCATATTATTTCATTCCCAAATCAAAATTGTGCATGAGAAGTTCACAAAATAAAAGACTAGGTGTTATAGAATATAAACTATAAGTTTTGCATTTTTTTTCATTTTGTAAAAAGAAGGGAACATTTCTTTTGTTTCTGCTTCTGTGATTTTTCTTTCTGCATTCGATCTTTTTTGTGGTTTACCGCCGGCAACCTAAGGATTTGATTCCGCAACAGTTTGACTGCGGAAAATACAATCCATTATTTTTTTTTGTCTAAGGTTTAAAGCTAGTGTCCTTGCGGCAAACATTGGTCCTTCGAGGCGGATATTAAAGGATTCCTAAAAAAGGATCATACAAATAGTGCGCGTAAAAGACGATAAAAAACAATTTCGTGTGCGTGAAGGTTAGAAACAAACCTAAAAGACAATCGCGTTTGTGCGTCGCGTCGTGTAAAAGAAAAGACATTCGAAGTTCGTGTGGAGATTTTAAGATTATCCTGAACTATCCTGTGAAGATCTGGAAGCTGGTGCAGCGAGGGAGCAACGCATTTCTACAGGTGTGTGGCTTTTTAATAAAATAATTTATACTGCTTTTTATTCATTGATCATATTCGATCTTAATTAAAACGTGTGTTGTGTTTCTGGGTATATTTATTAAGTATTTATATTCAACATGAGCAAAATAAAGGTTCCTTGTGTAATCGATTCGGTTTCAACCATTCTTCGAGATTTAGATGCTGATTACAAGGCGTATGAAAAATTGGATTTTAAATCAAAAACATCGATTCACATGAATGAAGCACGTTTAATAAATTTAGAGGCATCTTTTGAAGAGGCTAGAGTCCTTCACCAAAAAATCGTTGAAGCTCCTACTGAAGAAGCAAAGGTCAATTATATGGATGCCCTCGTTTTTCATAAATTAAAAGAAATTTATTTCAATTATTCATGTCAATTAAAAGAGGTACTCTCAAAAATTGACAGCCATAGCCTACACAATAGGTCACTCAACGGATCAAATGTACCATCACCGTCGGTAGAACTTAAACTCCCTCCTATCAAAATTCCTACTTTTGATGGTTCTCTTAAAATGTGGCCAGAATTTAAAAGCTTGTTTGAAGCAATGGTAAATAAAAATACTTCAATATCTGATGCTCATAAGTTGCAGTATTTGAAAGGTAATTTATCTGGTGAAGCGGCGCGAATACTTCGAAATACCGATACAAACTTTGAATCTGCGTGGGCTTTGTTGGCCAAAAGATTTCAAAATGTCAGGTTATTGAAAGATAATCAATTCAAACTTCTTTTCGATCAGCCAAAAATAACTCAAGAGTCATCTGAAGATCTCAAAGTTTTATTAGATACAACAAACGAAGCCAAACAATCATTAAAAAACCTTGGAGTAGCTGTGGAATCGTGGGAAGACGTTCTTATCTTTCATACGGTTCAGAAACTTCCTTTTACAACTCGTGGGCTATGGGAATCGCATATTTCGACGCATGTTGACTACCCGCAATACAGCGTCTTAGAAGATTTCATTTTAATGAGATCAAGGACATTGGATGTCATTGGACCATCCTCTTCCGACTTAAATCAGCAGAAAGCTAAAAAACCTTCGCCGAGTACAGTTCGAGCACACAACTCTAAAATTTTCACCAAGTGTGTATTATGTAAGGGCTCACACTCGATTCGAAATTGCTTTAAGTTTAAAGCCTTTAACGTAAAAAAAAGGCATGAATTCGTTAAAACAAATAACCTTTGCTTTAACTGCCTTTCAAATGCACATTTTACTCAAAATTGCACAAGCACATTTACGTGTCCGACTTGCCACAAAAAGCATCATTCATTATTGCACCTGAACGATGCAACAACGGCATTGCAAGGCACCGAAAACACTCCGGTTTCACAACCAATTAAGGGAACTGTCAATTCAACTCCCACGGGATCGGGATCGTCAGAAAATTTTCGAAATTCTATCCCACTTGCTTCAGCAAACAACGCGTCTCTAGCCGAAAACAAGCTTGCACCCGTTCTTCTGGCTACGGCCCTTGTAAAGGTTTTGACACCTGCTGGCCAACCGTTGCTGCTGCGGGCGTTATTAGATCAAGGATCAGAATCCTCATTCATTACTGAGTCTGCCGCTCAACTTCTCAAATTAAAAAGGGTAAGAAGTTGTGTAGACGTAATTGGCGTTGGAGAAAGCAATGCAAGTACCTCAAATTGGAGGGTGACGTTCAAGATTTTATCCAACGTAAACCATGATTTTAAACTCCAGCTAAATGCCTTGGTCCTACCCAAATTAACAGCTGTTCTTCCCACACGAAAGATACCCAACGATAATTGGAACCATTTAAAGATGCTAGAACTTGCTGATCCAGACTACAACAAACCCAGCAAAATTGATGTGTTATTAGGTAGCGATGTTTACCCATCCATTATCCTTGAAGGTTTGGTAAAGGGAGAGCCAGGTACCCCTATTGCTCAGAGGACAGAACTTGGGTGGGTGCTTTCTGGGGGCATTTCACCTCATAGCCAATCAAAGGTCCAGGCGTTTCATATAAAAACTGAGTCTCAAGTCTTAGATACCTTGTTGAGCAAGTTTTGGGAACTTGAAGAAGTTCAAGGTCGAAAGTTCCTATCACCAGACGAAGAAAAATGTGAAAACCATTTTCGCAGGACACATCAACGACAATTAGATGGAAAATATGTTGTCCAACTTCCATTCAAAGAAGGAACATATCCTTTACTAGGGTTGTCTCAAAAATCAGCTCTTGTAAGATTCTTACAATTGGAAAGAAAATTCCAAACTAACACTTCTTTAAAGGCTGAATACACAAAGGTGTTCAATGAATACAAAGAGCTTGGTCATATGACCAAAGTACCATTTGCTGCAACAAAATATCCTCATTATTACCTCCCTCACCACGCAGTGCTGAAGGAAGCCAATTCAACGACAAAATTAAGAATTGTATTTGACGCGTCCTGTAAAACATCCGACGGGACGTCGCTCAATGATCATATGCATGTTGGCCCTAGATTGCAAGATGATATATTCGACCATATCGCACGTTTTAGGAGGTTTAAAATTGCATTCACTGCTGACATAAATGAAATGTATCGACAAATTTGGGTCACCCCAAGTGATTCAATGTTTCAATTAGTTTTATGGCGAGATGTGGAAGGCAAAGACGTAGAAACGTATCGACTTAACACAGTCACCTTCGGTACTGCTGCTGCACCTTATTTAGCTATCCGAACGCTTCAACAACTGGCATCTGATGAACGCGATGACTTCCCTCTTGCATCGAAGATAGCTATGAAGAATCTTTACGTCGATGATGTTATTCATGGGGCAGACTCAGTAGATGAAGCGTTGGAGATGCAGACACAGCTCCTAAAGATGTTGAAGAAAGGAGGCTTTCCGTTAAGAAAATGGGCAAGTAACTGCGAGGAGCTTTTAATGTCGGTGCCAGAAGAAGACAGGGAAATACAAATTCCATTATCTTTCGATGAGAAAAATTCAATTAAGGCTCTCGGGATCCAGTGGCACCCCGCAAAGGACATTTTCACATTCAAAATCTCTCTTCCGGAACATAAGACAATTACGAAGAGGACCATACTATCAGATCTTGCTCGCCTTTACGATCCAATGGGGTGGATAGCAGCCTGCGTCATCGTTGGCAAAATAATAATGCAAGATATTTGGAAAGACAAACAAACATGGGATTCTGAGCTCCCATCAACCATAATTTCTGCGTGGCAAACGTTGAAAGCTAGACTGAGCCTTTTAAGTGCAATCGAGATCCCTCGCTGGATTAATCTCACCAACGAATCACAGGTCGAGGTTCACGCATTCTGCGATGCATCTGAAAAGGCATATGCGGCAACCATATACCTTAGGGTTACCACCAAAAACGAAACCTTCGTTAATCTCATCGTGTCAAAAACTAGAGTGGCACCTCTTAAAACCAAATCACTGGCTCGGTTGGAGCTTTGTGGAGCTTTGCTGTTGGCACAGTTATTAGTTAACACGATAGACACGATGGAACTCCAATCGGCAAAGATTTTCACTTGGTGTGACTCTCAAATAACTTTAGCCTGGATTAAAAGCGCACCATATTTGAGAACTACGTTTGTGGCCAACAGAGTAGCAGAAATCCAAGAACTTATTGATGCTGAGTGTTGGAATTACGTTCCATCCAAGGACAACCCCGCTGACATGGCGTCGCGAGGAGTCTCTCCAAGTGAGCTCATTCAGAACCGTCAATGGTGGTATGGACCTGACTTCCTTCAATCGTTTGATAAAACTGTTCACCCTTCTGTTGAAATCAAACCAACCGAACTTGAAAGGAAAGGGTCAGGTAGTTCCAAAACCAAAAGTAAGTTGATCGCATCTGGGTACCCCATTATTAACATTTTTCAGCTCTGCGTTCACTTCACTACATTCAAATCAAATCAACTTCTATTCAATCGTTTTTCATCCCTTAATCGGTTATATCGAGCTGTAGCGTATTGGCGTCGATTCTTAACCAATTTTCAATTTAAAGCAAAAAAATTATCAACTCGTGTGCGTGGACCATTATCAGTCAATGAAATATCCTCAGCTCGACTTCGTTTGATTGCTTTTGTTCAGAAGGAACATTTTACTGACGAAATCACTAAACTAAGCAAAGGAGAAATGGTCTCTAAACAGAGTCAAATTGCGAAACTTTCACCATTCATCGATGAAGAAGGTATCTTGCGAGTTGGAGGTCGATTAGAAAATGCTAATCTCCCTTATTCACTAAAGCATCCGGTAATACTCCCACCAAGCAACTTCCTTACTTCACTCATCGTGCACGATGTCCATATGAAAACTCTCCATGGCGGCCAACAATTGATGATGGCTACGCTTCGAACAGAGTACTGGATATTGCGTTTAAAATCTGCTACTAAAAAATGTATTCACAAATGCTTGAAATGTTACAGGTTTAATGCAACACGCATGCAGCAGAAAATGGGTAATTTGCCAACCCTTCGAGTGATTCAAGCGCGACCTTTTCAAACATCGGGAGTGGACTATGCTGGTCCTGTTCAGCTTAAAGCTTGGAAAGGTCGATGTAACAAAGTTACAAAAGCCTACATAGCGATTTTTGTCTGTTTCTGCACAAAAGCAGTTCATTTAGAACTCGTAAGCGACTACACCACATCCGCATTTCTTACAGCTTTTAAGCGTTTCACTGCTCGTCGTGGAATATGTGCAAACTTGTACAGTGACTGCGGTACGAACTTCAAAGGAGCTGCCAATGTAATGGAATCTGAAAGGACATTCATGCCCAAGCAATGGACATACGATATCGCTAGGTCGCTTCAAGAAAATGGCACACAATGGCATTTCAATCCTCCTGCAGCTCCGCATTTTGGGGGTCTTTGGGAAGCAGGTGTGAAGTCCATGAAATACCACTTAAAGCGGATAATAGGACACTACACTCTTACCTTTGAGGAATACGCAACCATACTTGCACAAGTAGAGGCTTGCTTGAATTCTCGACCACTCTGTCCTGTAAATGAAGATCCTGAAGATCTCTCAATTCTGACACCAGGACATTTTTTAATTGGATCAGCGCTTAACACAGCCCCGGAAAGGGACTTAACAGGAGTTAAGGAATCTCATTTAGACAGGTGGCAGCTCATGCAAAAAATTCACCAAGACATTTGGAAAAAGTGGAAGTCGGAATACTTGGTGCGACTACAAAAGCGTCCAAAGTGGCTAACGCCGAACAACGAACTCAAAGTGGGTAATCTTGTACTCTTGCCTAAAGAACAAACACCTCCTACTCTTTGGCAGATAGGAAAAATCACGGAGATGCACCCCGGAACAGATGGAAAGGTTCGTGTGGTCACAATAAAAACAGCAGCCACCTCATTAAAGCGCCCTATAGCCAAACTTTGTTTCCTGCCAATGCTAAACGAGTCAAACATACAAACCCAAACACACACACTTTAAATATATTATCTACTTTATATTATTTCATCAAATTTAAAATCTTAATTTAAGCTTAATTTCAACTTAATTACATAAAACTTAACACAAAAATCAATTTCAAATATATAACGCAATATAGCCACACACCATTCACCAAACCTACCTTTTTTTCTCTCTTTCATGTACCCACCTGTCATACGTCGAGGATCAACCATCCTAATCATCATCTCGATTCAAAGGTCTAAAATTTACTTAACAAGACGCATGCATACAACTCATTCTTTTGATGAAATCGTTTCTTATCCCGGGGGGCCCGGCAGGATGTTGCAACGCAACATGAAACATAAATCTCAACAAAACAATCATCATCTGCCAAGATACAAATCACCGACGGCATCGGCACACAAAATCCAATTACCGGCGGCTAATCCAAAATACCTGCACCCTGCATACAATATTCTTTTTTTGTTAAATTTGGGAGATCATAACAATAGATGACACTCAAAATATTATCGATCATAATTGTCTACTTGTGGGATTTAATACGCCCACTATGCGATGTTTTTAGTTGGACCCACCCACGATGCGATGTTTTAAATTGTGTGTATGTATGCAGTGGTCAAGCCCAGTGGTCAGCAGTCGACGATCGTTCGGTGGTGATAACTAAGATGAGAGGTGCGGGATGATGGACGACTTAACCAGAGTCAGCATAGAAAAAAACTTTGGAAGATGAACCACTATGTGTCAACGAACTATAGCTGGACCGCAAGAATTACCAGCTGGTGGATTAAGATCTGCGTGAGGGTATAATGATCTTGATGCTTACAGCTATATCTATAGACGAGCAGAAAAACCGATTTGTTGTATGCAAGTAAAAATGCATATTATTTCATTCCCAAATCAAAATTGTGCATGAGAAGTTCACAAAATAAAAGACTAGGTGTTATAGAATATAAACTATAAGTTTTGCATTTTTTTTCATTTTGTAAAAAGAAGGGAACATTTCTTTTGTTTCTGCTTCTGTGATTTTTCTTTCTGCATTCGATCTTTTTTGTGGTTTACCGCCGGCAACCTAAGGATTTGATTCCGCAACAGTTTGACTGCGGAAAATACAATCCATTATTTTTTTTTGTCTAAGGTTTAAAGCTAGTGTCCTTGCGGCAAACATTGGTCCTTCGAGCCGGATATTAAAGGATTCCTAAAAAAGGATCATACAAATAGTGCGCGTAAAAGACGATAAAAAACAATTTCGTGTGCGTGAAGGTTAGAAACAAACCTAAAAGACAATCGCGTTTGTGCGTCGCGTCGTGTAAAAGAAAAGACATTCGAAGTTCGTGTGGAGATTTTAAGATTATCCTGAACTATCCTGTGAAGATCTGGAAGCTGGTGCAGCGAGGGAGCAACGCATTTCTACAGGTGTGTGGCTTTTTAATAAAATAATTTATACTGCTTTTTATTCATTGATCATATTCGATCTTAATTAAAACGTGTGTTGTGTTTCTGGGTATATTTATTAAGTATTTATATTCAACATGAGCAAAATAAAGGTTCCTTGTGTAATCGATTCGGTTTCAACCATTCTTCGAGATTTAGATGCTGATTACAAGGCGTATGAAAAATTGGATTTTAAATCAAAAACATCGATTCACATGAATGAAGCACGTTTAATAAATTTAGAGGCATCTTTTGAAGAGGCTAGAGTCCTTCACCAAAAAATCGTTGAAGCTCCTACTGAAGAAGCAAAGGTCAATTATATGGATGCCCTCGTTTTTCATAAATTAAAAGAAATTTATTTCAATTATTCATGTCAATTAAAAGAGGTACTCTCAAAAATTGACAGCCATAGCCTACACAATAGGTCACTCAACGGATCAAATGTACCATCACCGTCGGTAGAACTTAAACTCCCTCCTATCAAAATTCCTACTTTTGATGGTTCTCTTAAAATGTGGCCAGAATTTAAAAGCTTGTTTGAAGCAATGGTAAATAAAAATACTTCAATATCTGATGCTCATAAGTTGCAGTATTTGAAAGGTAATTTATCTGGTGAAGCGGCGCGAATACTTCGAAATACCGATACAAACTTTGAATCTGCGTGGGCTTTGTTGGCCAAAAGATTTCAAAATGTCAGGTTATTGAAAGATAATCAATTCAAACTTCTTTTCGATCAGCCAAAAATAACTCAAGAGTCATCTGAAGATCTCAAAGTTTTATTAGATACAACAAACGAAGCCAAACAATCATTAAAAAACCTTGGAGTAGCTGTGGAATCGTGGGAAGACGTTCTTATCTTTCATACGGTTCAGAAACTTCCTTTTACAACTCGTGGGCTATGGGAATCGCATATTTCGACGCATGTTGACTACCCGCAATACAGCGTCTTAGAAGTTTTCATTTTAATGAGATCAAGGACATTGGATGTCATTGGACCATCCTCTTCCGACTTAAATCAGCAGAAAGCTAAAAAACCTTCGCCGAGTACAGTTCGAGCACACAACTCTAAAATTTTCACCAAGTGTGTATTATGTAAGGGCTCACACTCGATTCGAAATTGCTTTAAGTTTAAAGCCTTTAACGTAAAAAAAAGGCATGAATTCGTTAAAACAAATAACCTTTGCTTTAACTGCCTTTCAAATGCACATTTTACTCAAAATTGCACAAGCACATTTACGTGTCCGACTTGCCACAAAAAGCATCATTCATTATTGCACCTGAACGATGCAACAACGGCATTGCAAGGCACCGAAAACACTCCGGTTTCACAACCAATTAAGGGAACTGTCAATTCAACTCCCACGGGATCGGGATCGTCAGAAAATTTTCGAAATTCTATCCCACTTGCTTCAGCAAACAACGCGTCTCTAGCCGAAAACAAGCTTGCACCCGTTCTTCTGGCTACGGCCCTTGTAAAGGTTTTGACACCTGCTGGCCAACCGTTGCTGCTGCGGGCGTTATTAGATCAAGGATCAGAATCCTCATTCATTACTGAGTCTGCCGCTCAACTTCTCAAATTAAAAAGGGTAAGAAGTTGTGTAGACGTAATTGGCGTTGGAGAAAGCAATGCAAGTACCTCAAATTGGAGGGTGACGTTCAAGATTTTATCCAACGTAAACCATGATTTTAATCTCCAGCTAAATGCCTTGGTCCTACCCAAATTAACAGCTGTTCTTCCCACACGAAAGATACCCAACGATAATTGGAACCATTTAAAGATGCTAGAACTTGCTGATCCAGACTACAACAAACCCAGCAAAATTGATGTGTTATTAGGTAGCGATGTTTACCCATCCATTATCCTTGAAGGTTTGGTAAAGGGAGAGCCAGGTACCCCTATTGCTCAGAGGACAGAACTTGGGTGGGTGCTTTCTGGGGGCATTTCACCTCATAGCCAATCAAAGGTCCAGGCGTTTCATATAAAAACTGAGTCTCAAGTCTTAGATACCTTGTTGAGCAAGTTTTGGGAACTTGAAGAAGTTCAAGGTCGAAAGTTCCTATCACCAGACGAAGAAAAATGTGAAAACCATTTTCGCAGGACACATCAACGACAATTAGATGGAAAATATGTTGTCCAACTTCCATTCAAAGAAGGAACATATCCTTTACTAGGGTTGTCTCAAAAATCAGCTCTTGTAAGATTCTTACAATTGGAAAGAAAATTCCAAACTAACACTTCTTTTAAGGCTGAATACACAAAGGTGTTCAATGAATACAAAGAGCTTGGTCATATGACCAAAGTACCATTTGCTGCAACAAAATATCCTCATTATTACCTCCCTCACCACGCAGTGCTGAAGGAAGCCAGTTCAACGACAAAATTAAGAATTGTATTTGACGCGTCCTGTAAAACATCCGACGGAACGTCGCTCAATGATCATATGCATGTTGGCCCTAGATTGCAAGATGATATATTCGACCATATCGCACGTTTTAGGAGGTTTAAAATTGCATTCACTGCTGACATAAATAAAATGTATCGACAAATTTGGGTCACCCCAAGTGATTCAATGTATCAATTAGTTTTATGGCGAGATGTGGAAGGCAAAGACGTAGAAACGTATCGACTTAACACAGTCACCTTCGGTACTGCTGCTGCACCTTATTTAGCTATCCGAACGCTTCAACAACTGGCATCTGATGAACGCGATGACTTCCCTCTTGCATCGAAGATAGCTATGAAGAATCTTTACGTCGATGATGTTATTCATGGGGCAGACTCAGTAGATGAAGCGTTGGAGATGCAGACACAGCTCCTAAAGATGTTGAAGAAAGGAGGCTTTCCGTTAAGAAAATGGGCAAGTAACTGCGAGGAGCTTTTAATGTCGGTGCCAGAAGAAGACAGGGAAATACAAATTCCATTATCTTTCGATGAGAAAAATTCAATTAAGGCTCTCGGGATCCAGTGGCACCCCGCAAAGGACATTTTCACATTCAAAATCTCTCTTCCGGAACATAAGACAATTACGAAGAGGACCATACTATCAGATCTTGCTCGCCTTTACGATCCAATGGGGTGGATAGCACCCTGCGTCATCGTTGGCAAAATAATAATGCAAGATATTTGGAAAGACAAACAAACATGGGATTCTGAGCTCCCATCAACCATAATTTCTGCGTGGCAAACGTTGAAAGCTAGACTGAGCCTTTTAAGTGCAATCGAGATCCCTCGCTGGATTAATCTCACCAACGAATCACAGGTCGAGGTTCACGGATTCTGCGATGCATCTGAAAAGGCATATGCGGCAACCATATACCTTAGGGTTACCACCAAAAACGAAACCTTCGTTAATATCATCGTGTCAAAAACTAGAGTGGCACCTCTTAAAACCAAATCACTGGCTCGGTTGGAGCTTTGTGGAGCTTTGCTGTTGGCACAGTTATTAGTTAACACGATAGACACGATGGAACTCCAATCGGCAAAGATTTTCACTTGGTGTGACTCTCAAATAACTTTAGCCTGGATTAAAAGCGCACCATATTTGAGAACTACGTTTGTGGCCAACAGAGTAGCAGAAATCCAAGAACTTATTGATGCTGAGTGTTGGAATTACGTTCCATCCAAGGACAACCCCGCTGACATGGCGTCGCGAGGAGTCTCTCCAAGTGAGCTCATTCAGAACCGTCAATGGTGGTATGGACCTGACTTCCTTCAATCGTTTGATAAAACTGTTCACCCTTCTGTTGAAATCAAACCAACCGAACTTGAAAGGAAAGGGTCAGGTAGTTCCAAAACCAAAAGTAAGTTGATCGCATCTGGGTACCCCATTATTAACATCTTTCAGCTCTGCGTTCACTTCACTACATTCAAATCAAATCAACTTCTATTCAATCGTTTTTCATCCCTTAATCGGTTATATCGAGCTGTAGCGTATTGGCGTCGATTCTTAACCAATTTTCAATTTAAAGCAAAAAAATTATCAACTCGTGTGCGTGGACCATTATCAGTCAATGAAATATCCTCAGCTCGACTTTGTTTGATTGCTTTTGTTCAGAAGGAACATTTTACTGACGAAATCACTAAACTAAGCAAAGGAGAAATGGTCTCTAAACAGAGTCAAATTGCGAAACTTTCACCATTCATCGATGAAGAAGGTATCTTGCGAGTTGGAGGTCGATTAGAAAATGCTAATCTCCCTTATTCACAAAAGCATCCGGTAATACTCCCACCAAGCAACTTCCTTACTTCACTCATCGTGCACGATGTCCATATGAAAACTCTCCATGGCGGCCAACAATTGATGATGGCTACGCTTCGAACAGAGTACTGGATATTGCGTTTAAAATCTGCTACTAAAAAATGTATTCACAAATGCTTGAAATGTTACAGGTTTAATGCAACACGCATGCAGCAGAAAATGGGTAATTTGCCAACCCTTCGAGTGATTCAAGCGCGACCTTTTCAAACATCGGGAGTGGACTATGCTGGTCCTGATCAGCTTAAAGCTTGGAAAGGTCGATGTAACAAAGTTACAAAAGCCTACATAGCGATTTTTGTCTGTTTTTGCACAAAAGCAGTTCATTTAGAACTCGTAAGCGACTACACCACATCCGCATTTCTTGCAGCTTTTAAGCGTTTCACTGCTCGTCGTGGAATATGTGCAAACTTGTACAGTGACTGCGGTACGAACTTCAAAGGAGCTGCCAATGTAATGGAATCTGAAAGGACATTCATGCCCAAGCAATGGACATACGATATCGCTAGGTCGCTTCAAGAAAATGGCACACAATGGCATTTCAATCCTCCTGCAGCTCCGCATTTTGGGGGTCTTTGGGAAGCAGGTGTGAAGTCCATGAAATACCACTTAAAGCGGATAATAGGACACTACACTCTTACCTTTGACGAATACGCAACCATACTTGCACAAGTAGAGGCTTGCTTGAATTCTCGACCACTCTGTCCTGTAAATGAAGATCCTGAAGATCTCTCAATTCTGACACCAGGACATTTTTTAATTGGATCAGCGCTTAACACAGCCCCGGAAAGGGACTTAACAGGAGTTAAGGAATCTCATTTAGACAGGTGGCAGCTCATGCAAAAAATTCACCAAGACATTTGGAAAAAGTGGAAGTCGGAATACTTGGTGCGACTACAAAAGCGTCCAAAGTGGCTAACGCCGAACAACGAACTCAAAGTGGGTAATCTTGTACTCTTGCCTGAAGAACAAACACCTCCTACTCTTTGGCAGATAGGAAAAATCACGGAGATGCACCCCGGAACAGATGGAAAGGTTCGTGTGGTCACAATAAAAACAGCAGCCACCTCATTAAAGCGCCCTATAGCCAAACTTTGTTTCCTGCCAATGCTAAACGAGTCAAACATACAAACCCAAACACACACACTTTAAATATATTATCTACTTTATATTATTTCATCAAATTTAAAATCTTAATTTAAGCTTAATTTCAACTTAATTACATAAAACTTAACACAAAAATCAATTTCAAATATATAACGCAATATAGCCAGACACCATTCACCAAACCTACCTTTTTTTCTCTCTTTCATGTACCCACCTGTCATACGTCGAGGATCAACCGTCCTAATCATCATCTCGATTCAAAGGTCTAAAATTTACTTAACAAGACGCATGCATACAACTCATTCTTTTGATGAAATCGTTTCTTATCCCGGGGGGCCCGGCAGGATGTTGCAACGCAACATGAAACATAAATCTCAACAAAACAATCATCATCTGCCAAGATACAAATCACCGACGGCATCGGCACACAAAATCCAATTACCGGCGGCTAATCCAAAATACCTGCACCCTGCATACAATATTCTTTTTTTGTTAAATTTGGGAGATCATAACAATAGATGACACTCAAAATATTATCGATCATAATTGTCTACTTGTGGGATTTAATACGCCCACTATGCGATGTTTTTAGTTGGACCCACCCACGATGCGATGTTTTAAATTGTGTGTATGTATGCAGTGGTCAAGCCCAGTGGTCAGCAGTCGACGATCGTTCGGTGGTGATAACTAAGATGAGAGGTGCGGGATGATGGACGACTTAACCAGAGTCAGCATAGAAAAAAACTTTGGAAGATGAACCACTATGTGTCAACGAACTATAGCTGGACCGCAAGAATTACCAGCTGGTGGATTAAGATCTGCGTGAGGGTATAATGATCTTGATGCTTACAGCTATATCTATAGACGAGCAGAAAAACCGATTTGTTGTATGCAAGTAAAAATGCATATTATTTCATTCCCAAATCAAAATTGTGCATGAGAAGTTCACAAAATAAAAGACTAGGTGTTATAGAATATAAACTATAAGTTTTGCATTTTTTTTCATTTTGTAAAAGGAAGGGAACATTTCTTTTGTTTCTGCTTCTGTGATTTTTCTTTCTGCATTCGATCTTTTTTGTGGTTTACCGCCGGCAACCTAAGGATTTGATTCCGCAACAGTTTGACTGCGGAAAATACAATCCATTATTTTTTTTTGTCTAAGGTTTAAAGCTAGTGTCCTTGCGGCAAACACCTCCCGAAATGAATGTTCACAATAAGGGGAATTTTTCGATCATGAAATTTCGGGTGAAACTCACAATAGGCAAAAAGTGAAATGTCAAATTTTCCGGGTGGAATTTTGTTCGGGTTAAACTCACAATAAGGCTGAATCCCTAACGTATGCTTTTACTAATTAATCAAAGTTATAGCTTGTCTGGGGTGCATTCAAGAGGACACAAGCGTCCACAAGCATTTCTCAAAGCGAACCTCTGTCTATCAACTCCTACTCTCACCTCCCCGTGGTCAACATCGGGTGCCTAGTACCTTTAATTGAAGATGGGGTTCCAACCCCTGTGGACGGTTTTAGGCGGCAGCAAACGAGAGAGGGGGGAGGAGTGTTCCCACTAAGGCACTTCTCCTTCATCCAGGCGGCAGCGGAGGAATTCCCCAGATGGAATCAACGGTGGCGTCTACAGTTCCAGTTAGGCTGAACTACTTAGTGAACACCTTTTATGGGCTACTACGACATATCCGTAGCTCAGGCCTACAAGGAGCGGTTTATCCGGCTCCCCACCCTTGGAGTTATAATGGTCCTCCTGGTCCTCCAGGCTAGGGGGTTGTGCGTCGGGGTAACTTCCCTACCACGGAAAAAGTTTTTTCGGTTCCGAAACAACAACAAGCCTCGGATATGGATGATTTTAATGTTGACGACCTAAGCAAACGAAACAAGGACAGTGAATTTCGGATTTGCACGTGGAATGTCCGGACTTTAAACAGGCCACGTGCAGCCGAACAACTAGTGGAGAGCCTGGATAGGCTAAGGGCTGACATTACAGCCATTCAGGAAGTGCGATGGGATGGAGAAGGCATACGAAGGATGAAAGCGTGTGATATTTACTTCGGCGAGTGCTGCAAAGAGCAGGGTCAGCGGCTTTTTGGTTGGTGTTTTGTGGTAAGGGGAAGACTTAGGCAAGAAGTCTTAGGCTTCAGAAATGTAAGCGAGCGCCTAGTCACAATCCGCATCAAAGCCAAGTTCAAAAACATCACGCTGATCTGTGCCCATGCCCCAACGGAAGAAAAAGATGACTCAACCAAGGAAGATTTATAAGATCTCCTGGAGAATACGTATGATAGGTGCCCCAAGTACGACGTCAAGATTATTCTTGGCGACTTCAACGCCAAGATCGGAAAAGAGGGCATCTTTGGTTCGATAGTCGGAGGGTACAGCCTGCACGACAACACTTCCGGTAACGGACTCAGGCTGATTGACTTTGCGGCGGGGCGAAATGTCATCATACACCTCAATATACACAAACGGACTTGGCGGTCTCCAGATCAACGAACCGTCAACCAGGGAGGAACGCCGACTTCTCAGGAGGAAAAAGAGAGAGCATGCGAAGCGGACGGTCGAGTCTGTTGAGGATTGTAGCGGCAGGGGGATGTTCGAAAGTTTTACCGAAGGGTGAGGCAATCTACCCAGGGATACAAGGCCAGAACGGAAGCCTGCCGAGACGAGAGTGGGAATATGGTGGTAGACACACAGTCAGTGCTGAGGATCTGGAAACAACGCTTTTCTAGACTGCTAAACGGCGAAGATGGCCAAAATTCCGCTGTTAGACAGAACACTACATTCAACCTGGACGACAATGGTCAAAATTTCCGTCCGCCCGACCTAAATGAAGTGCGGTTAGCAATAGCCAAGCTTAAAACGTACAAGGCTGCTGGTGCGGATGGCCTGCCAGCCGAGCTATTCAAAGCAGCGGGAGATGACTTGGTAGGGAGTATACACCAACTTATTTCCAAAATTTGGTCAGATGAAAGTATGCCCGATGAATGGAAACTAGGTATAGTGTGCCCTATCTACAAGAAAGGAGATGCTCTGAATTGTGCCAACTACAGAGGTATAAGTCTTCTCAACATACAAAATCTTGTCATCTGTACTGTGTGATCGCTTAAAACCGTTTGTCAACGATCTGATTGGCCCCTATCAGTGTGGTTTTAGGCCCGGCAAATCAACCGTCGACCAAATGTTCACACTCAGATTTTGGAAAAAACCCAGGAGTTTCAAATCGATACACACCACCTCTTTATCGATTTCAAAGTCGCATATTATAGCGTAGATAGAGAAGAATTATACAGAGCCATGACATCATTGGGAGAACGAAGCGAGCTGTTCCCGGCGCGTTTGTAAGTATTGAATCGGAGGCGGCAAAAATGGGTTTGGCTGTTAATGAGGACAAGACGAAGTATATGCTATCATCGAGAAATGAATCTCAACATCGTCGACTCGGGCAAAATGTCACGATGGATAGGTACAACTTCGAAGTCATCAAGGACTTTGTCTACCTGGGCTCCACTATTACATCGCAAAACGACATCAGTGCAGAGATCAAACGAAGAATTACACTTGATAATCGCTGTTTCTTCGGGCTAAGAAGGCATTGGAGTAGTAAAGCCCTCTCTCAAAGAACCAAGGAGACCCTATATAAGACCTTAATCATCCCGGTCCTGCTATATGGGGCAGAAGCATGGACACTGTCAAAAATGGATGAGAACCTGCTTGAGTGCTTTGAGAGGAAGATTCTTCGGGTGATCTTCGGTCCAGTCTGTATCGATGGAGTATGGAGGAGAAGATTCAACAACGAGCTGTACGGGCTTTACAGCGACGTCGACCTGGTCAAAAAGCTGAAAATACCCCGACGAGTCTTCGAATCTACCCCTGATGGTCTGCGCAGAAGAGGAAGACCCCTTAGGTGGCGCACACAAGTGGAGAACGACCTCAGCCAACTTGGAGTGCGAAACTGGAGGCAGCTAGCTAGGGACCGAGCTGGCTGGAGGGGCTTGTTGGTTGAGGCCATAGTCCATCCTGGACTGTAAGCGTCATCAAAAGTAAATTAAGTATAGCTTGTCTGGGGCCTCATCACGTTAAATGAAAACGATCGAACGATTTGAAGTTTATGGCTTGTGTGTTTGCTGAAAAAAGCACTTTCATATGCTAACTTAACATTGAAGTCGGACGTGCAATATGAATTTCTGGATTTTTTTTTTTAAATGAGGACTTCAAAATTTCACAGATCATACATAACATACATTGTATGATTTTGACAGGTTTAATACAACAATTCTGTTTTACAGAATTGATGTATGAACGCCTGTCATACATCGTAACATCGACTGGAATACTTCCAATATGATTCTGTTTCACAGAATTTTTACTTGCATTGTATGACAAGAATTTGGTTTAAAACGAAAAAGTATTAACAATGGTTTCAACTTCGACTGCATCTAAAAGGAAATATAATAAAGTAAGATCGTATTTATTACATAAATAATAATTAATGATATTACAATACTTTGGTTTTCATATTTTTAGACAACGAAGGACCTTCAACTCCTTGTGTTGAAGGAAATTTCAGAGGCAAAGGCCGTTCTATTCGGGAAATTTACTGGTTCACTGAATAAAGGGGAGATAAAAAGTAAATGGAGTACCATCGCACGGCTGGCCGCAAGCTATGCTCTCATAGCCGAGGATGATGGGGACAAGTTTCGGAGAATAACTTGGCAGAATTGGCGGCGCAATTCCATGGTAAGATTTTGTGAATAAATTTCACAAAAGCTAGAGCATGTAGATTGGATTAAGACAAGAAAGAAATCCTATGCGAGGGGAGGGTCTATTCCCCTCCGTTTATCTGGGAGGTGCAATTATTTAAAAAAATTACTTAAATCAGAAAAAAAAATTATTAAAAAACTACGGTTACACTTACAATGCCATGATATACCTTTTTGTAAAGTCATACATCTCTTCTTTCATCGAGTTTTTAAATAAAATTGTTTAAGAGAATGATTTTTGAAAAATTAATCTTCGAACTCAAAATTTTGAAAAAAAAAAATTGAAAAAATTTTGTTCAAACTAATTTTTTTTCAAAATTTTACGTAATTGAGTAATAGTTTTATTTTCAAAATTCGTTGCTCTTATTAGTTTTTAGTCAAATACCCAAAACCGGATGCTTAAATTTTTTGAGAAAATTGAAAATAAATAAATCTACTTTACTATACTTTACAAGCTACGTAGTGGAAATAGGATCGTTAGAGCAGCTTAATCAACGAATTGGAGTCAAATTAAGAGAATGTTATTTCTGTTATTTTCAATTTTCTAAAGAACTAGAAGAGATTTTAGCATGCGGTTTTTGGTGATTGACTAAATATTTTGAATATTAAAAAAAAAATATTACTTAATAACGTACAACTTTGAACAAAATTAGTTTGAACAAATTTTTTTCAATTTTTTTTTTCGAAAATTTCAGTTTGAAAATTAATTTTTCAAAAACTATTCACTAAAAAAACTTTATTTAAAAAGATGATAAAAGTAGAGATTTCTGGCTTTACAAAGAGGTATATCTTGGCATTCTCAGTGTAACCGTTGTTTTTTAATATTATTTTTTCTCTTTTAAGTCAATTTTTTAGTCAATTGCTGCTCCCGGCTAAACGGAGGGGAATAGACCCCTCTCTCATACGATTTTTTTCTTGTCTTAATCGAACCTACACGCTCTTGCTTTTTGTCACACCTTATACGAATCATGCTGCATAATAATCAAACATCTATGATTTTAGGGGAAGATCGATCGCATGAAGAAGACGGCTGTAGGTGGGGCTGGGCCCGATGACATATTAGACGAAAACGACAAGTTAATTCTTGAAATTGTCGGAACAGAGGTTTTTATAGTTTAGGCCATTATGAAGATTTTTTTATTTTGAAATTCTCTTTTTTTTTTGATAGACCGCTTTTGGAATCGGAACCGAAGAGTCTAATGCCAACTGCATCCCGATGAAATTGATGCGCGAGAAATTTTCACTTTACCCTCCCTTCCTGGTTGCATCCCTCGCCAGAGCAACCCCTTTATTTGGCTTCTTCTCCTCTCTATCCCTTCATTCCTCTCACCTCATCCTTCTCATCCCGTTAATAAAGAAAACTTACTCACAAATCATATTGTATGTGATTATAAATTTATTTAGTTGAAAATCAAAAATCATGTTTTGATATATAAAGGTTCACTCAATCATATTTATATTTAATTAAAAAAGTTGAAATTTTAAATTAAAATCAAAACAATTAAATTGATAAACTTTAAGCGAAAAAGGTAATTTCACCCGTTGGCAACCCTGTTGCTTATCAAAAAAAATTAAATTAAATTCTATTAAACTGTCTTCGATTTATTTACAAAGTTGGGATTTCTGATCCTCTTTTTTTTATATTCTTACACTTTTACACAATAATCCCCCAATCAAAACCCCCCCTGAACTCGCGTACTATGTCGTTTTTTTATACATATATTATTCACTGGAAGGTGATCAGCAATAATAATATCGGTAACTCACCCCTAAATTCCTTTGGAAGTGGCCACTCCAAGCGATCGTTTTAGAGATGATAATACATTTTTTTCTTTTTACTCTTGCACTTTGCTGTAACTCTTATTCACTTTTAAAATATAAACTATGATACTGCGGACTGAGAAAACTTACGTTTCGCGATTTAATATTCAAAAAAAAAACTTTTCTTTTTATACTCAACCAGGAGAACCAATTGATGAAACTGTCGTTATTAATTTATGTAAAAAGAATAAAAAAAAAATTGTATTGATTTTAACTGCGGTTCGAAACTGGTCGAATCTTTTACCCTAAAGGTACAGGTAGCTGCCGTTGTACGGTTTTGTTAACGTTGGATTTTATTACCCGTATGAAATGGCTGTGACGTCTGTGAAGTTGGCATAACAGTCTGGTCTGTTACCGATCTTCCAACCTCTCCCCCTTTGATACGTACTACGAATTGTAGTCTATCGAAACAAGGTATGGAGAAAAATGGAGGCGGAACAAGACGGCATACTTAAAGGCGCTTAGAAAAATGCTGATGCTCCAAATGCATTTGATAAACAATAACATCCCATTTTCGATATGTGACGTCAGTGGTCTCAGGCGGCGGAATGAGTAGTGCATACGGCTTCTAAGACTGAGCAAATCTGATATCGTGGGTTCGATCCCTATGATGGGCATGTAGAAAGTTTTTCATAATAAAATTGGATTAAAGCTCAGCACCACTAATAAGAGGAGACTGATGATAGGTGGCTTGGCACCCCTTGAAACAGCTGTATCTCTAGCCAAAATAAACGAATTATAAATTAATTCGTAAACAATTGGTTGTAGCACCTTTAAGTTGTTGTTGTTGTTCAAAAATTCAATGAAATTGACGGAATAAAGAATGGTCAAGTCTAATAAACTGACATTCTAGTATGAATAGTACAATAAATAATAATCATAATAATTTTCACCTAGACTAATGGGACCATAACAGGAATTTGCAGTTTTTTGCATTTTTTTGCATTTCCATTCCGGATTTTGCAGTTGACCAAATTTTGGGTGTAATCCCATGTACTGCTTACTTCACTGTGAAGTGTTTTTTAATCAACCAGACATGCTACCCCTTTGAAATAGGGCTCCAAATTTGCAGTTTAATTTGCAGTTCCAGAAAATAATTACCCACATTTTTGAAGTCCTCATATAAAAAAATTAATCAAAAAAATCAAATTATACCGCCGACTTCACTGTGAAGTTGGCAGTACATGCTGTTTTCTCAACAACCACGCAAGCTAGAAACTTGCAGTAAGTGTCCAAGTATGCAGTTATTCTTTCAGTTCAAGAAAAAAACTACCCAAAATTTTGAATTCGTCAGTTAAAAAAAAAATTCATACTCCTAAATTCATTGTGAAGTTAGCAGTATATTGGGTATTTTAATCAACTAGAGAAACTATATTATAATATTTATACTGTTACAATTTTACTACCTAACTACTTTTGAATCAAAGGATAATCAGCCTTATTGTGAGTTTCACCCTTAAAATATTTCAACTTAAAATTTTTTGTTCGCCCGGAATTTTTAAAGCTATTGTGAGTTTCGCCCGAACGAAATTTCGTTCGCCTACAAAAAAGAAGTGAAAATGACATTACATCCCTCCCGAAATGAATGTTCACAATAAGGGGAATTTTTCGATCATGATATTTCGGGTGAAACTCACAATAGGCAAAAAGTGAAATGTCAATTTTTCCGGGTGGAATTTTGTTCGGGTTAAACTCACAATAAGGCTGAATCCCTAACGTATGCTTTTACTAATTAATCAAAGTTATAGCTTGTCTGGGGTGCATTCAAGAGGACACAAGCGTCCACAAGCATTTCTCAAAGCGAACCTCTGTCTATCAACTCCTACTCTCACCTCCCCGTGGTCAACATCGGGTGCCTAGTACCTTTAATTGAAGATGGGGTTCCAACCCCTGTGGACGGTTTTAGGCGGCAGCAAACGAGAGAGGGGGGAGGAGTGTTCCCACTAAGGCACTTCTCCTTCATCCAGGCGGCAGCGGAGGAATTCCCCAGATGGAATCAACGGTGGCGTCTACAGTTCCAGTTAGGCTGAACTACTTAGTGAACACCTTTTATGGGCTACTACGACATATCCGTAGCTCAGGCCTACAAGGAGCGGTTTATCCGGCTCCCCACCCTTGGAGTTATAATGGTCCTCCTGGTCCTCCAGGCTAGGGGGTTGTGCGTCGGGGTAACTTCCCTACCACGGAAAAAGTTTTTTCGGTTCCGAAACAACAACAAGCCTCGGATATGGATGATTTTAATGTTGACGACCTAAGCAAACAAAACAAGGACAGTGAATTTCGGATTTGCACGTGGAATGTCCGGACTTTAAACAGGCCACGTGCAGCCGAACAACTAGTGGAGAGCCTGGATAGGCTAAGGGCTGACATTACAGCCATTCAGGAAGTGCGATGGGATGGAGAAGGCATACGAAGGATGAAAGCGTGTGATATTTACTTCGGCGAGTGCTGCAAAGAGCAGGGTCAGCGGCTTTTTGGTTGGTGTTTTGTGGTAAGGGGAAGACTTAGGCAAGAAGTCTTAGGCTTCAGAAATGTAAGCGAGCGCCTAGTCACAATCCGCATCAAAGCCAAGTTCAAAAACATCACGCTGATCTGTGCCAATGCCCCAACGGAAGAAACAGATGACTCAACGAAGGAAGATTTATAAGATCTCCTGGAGAATACGTATGATAGGTGCCCCAAGTACGACGTCAAGATTATTCTTGGCGACTTCAACGCCAAGATCGGAAAAGAGGGCATCTTTGGTTCGATAGTCGGAGGGTACAGCCTGCACGACAACACTTCCGGTAACGGACTCAGGCTGATTGACTTTGCGGCGGGGCGAAATGTCATCATACACCTCAATATACACAAACGGACTTGGCGGTCTCCAGATCAACGAACCGTCAACCAGGGAGGAACGCCGACTTCTCAGGAGGAAAAAGAGAGAGCATGCGAAGCGGACGGTCGAGTCTGTTGAGGATTGTAGCGGCAGGGGGATGTTCGAAAGTTTTACCGAAGGGTGAGGCAATCTACCCAGGGATACAAGGCCAGAACGGAAGCCTGCCGAGACGAGAGTGGGAATATGGTGGTAGACACACAGTCAGTGCTGAGGATCTGGAAACAACGCTTTTCTAGACTGCTAAACGGCGAAGATGGCCAAAATTCCGCTGTTAGACAGAACACTACATTCAACCTGGACGACAATGGTCAAAATTTCCGTCCGCCCGACCTAAATGAAGTGCGGTTAGCAATAGCCAAGCTTAAAACGTACAAGGCTGCTGGTGCGGATGGCCTGCCAGCCGAGCTATTCAAAGCAGCGGGAGATGACTTGGTAGGGAGTATACACCAACTTATTTCCAAAATTTGGTCAGATGAAAGTATGCCCGATGAATGGAAACTAGGTATAGTGTGCCCTATCTACAAGAAAGGAGATGCTCTGAATTGTGCCAACTACAGAGGTATAAGTCTTCTCAACATACAAAATCTTGTCATCTGTACTGTGTGATCGCTTAAAACCGTTTGTCAACGATCTGATTGGCCCCTATCAGTGTGGTTTTAGGCCCAGCAAATCAACCGTCGACCAAATGTTCACACTCAGACAGATTTTGGAAAAAACCCAGGAGTTTCAAATCGATACACACCACCTCTTTATCGATTTCAAAGTAGCATAATATAGCGTAGATAGAGAAAAATTATACAGAGCCATGACATCATTGGGAGAACGAAGCGAGCTGTTACCGGCGCGTTTGTAAGTATTGAATCGGAGGCGGCAAAAATGGGTTTGGCTGTTAATGAGGACAAGACGAAGTATATGCTATCATCGAGAAATGAATCTCAACATCGTCGACTCGGGCAAAATGTCACGATGGATAGGTACAACTTCGAAGTCATCAAGGACTTTGTCTACCTGGGCTCCACGATTACATCGCAAAATGACATCAGTGCAGAGATCAAACGAAGAATTACACTTGATAATCGCTGTTTCTTCGGGCTAAGAAGGCATTGGAGTAGTAAAGCCCTCTCTCAAAGAACCAAGGAGACCCTATATAAGACCTTAATCATCCCGGTCCTGCTATATGGGGCAGAAGCATGGACCCTGTCAAAAATGGATGAGAACCTGCTTGAGTGCTTTAACAGGAAGATTCTTCGGGTGATCTTCGGTCCAGTCTGTATCGATGGAGTATGGAGGAGAAGATTCAACAACGAGCTGTACGGGCTTTACAGCGACGTCGACCTGGTCAAAAAGCTGAAAATACCCCGACGAGTCTTCGAATCTACCCCTGATGGTCTGCGCAGAAGAGGAAGACCCCACCTTAGGTGGCGCACACAAGTGGAGAACGACCTCAGCCAACTTGGAGTGCGAAACTGGAGGCAGCTAGCTAGGGACCGAGCTGGCTGGAGGGGCTTGTTGGTTGAGGCCGTAGTCCATCCTGGACTGTAAGCGTCATCAAAAGTAAATTAAGTATAGCTTGTCTGGGGCCTCATCACGTTAAATGAAAACGATCGAACGATTTGAAGTTTATGGCTTGTGTGTTTGCTGAAAAAAGCACTTTCATATGCTAACTTTACATTGAAGTCGGACGTGCAATATGAATTTCTGGATTTTTTTTTTTAAATGAGGACTTCAAAATTTCACAGATCATACATAACATACATTGTATGATTTTGACAGGTTTAATACAACAATTCTGTTTTACAGAATTGATGTATGAACGCCTGTCATACATCGTAACATCGACTGGAATACTTCCAATATGATTCTGTTTCACAGAATTTTTACTTGCATTGTATGACAAGAATGTATGACATATTTTGATACATTTAATACATCAGAAAAATTTGGTTTAAAACGAAAAAGTATTAACGATGGTTTCAACTTCGACTGCATCTAAAAGGAAATATAATAAAGTAAGATCGTATTTATTACATAAATAATAATTAATGATATTACAATACTTTGGTTTTCATATTTTTAGACAACGAAGGACCTTCAACTCCTTGTGTTGAAGGAAATTTCAGAGGCAAAGGCCGTTCTATTCGGGAAATTTACTGGTTCACTGAATAAAGGGGAGATAAAAAGTAAATGGAGTACCATCGCACGGCTGGCCGCAAGCTATGCTCTCATAGCCGAGGATGATGGGGACAAGTTTCGGAGAATAACTTGGCAGAATTGGCGGCGCAATTCCATGGTAAGATTTTGTGAATAAATTTCACAAAAGCTAGAGCATGTAGATTGGATTAAGACAAGAAAGAAATCCTATGCGAGGGGAGGGTCTATTCCCCTCCGTTTATCTGGGAGGTGCAATTATTTAAAAAAATTACTTAAATCAGAAAAAAAAATTATTAAAAAACTACGGTTACACTTACAATGCCATGATATACCTTTTTGTAAAGTCATACATCTCTTCTTTCATCGAGTTTTTAAATAAAATTGTTTAAGAGAATGATTTTTGAAAAATTAATCTTCGAACTCAAAATTTTGAAAAAAAAAAATTGAAAAAATTTTGTTCAAACTAATTTTTTTTCAAAATTTTACGTAATTGAGTAATAGTTTTATTTTCAAAATTCGTTGCTCTTATTAGTTTTTAGTCAAATACAGAAAACCGGATGCTTAAATTTTTTGAGAAAATTGAAAATAAATAAATCTACTTTACTATACTTTACAAGCTACGTAGTGGAAATAGGATCGTTAGAGCAGCTTAATCAACGAATTGGAGTCAAATTAAGAGAATGTTATTTCTGTTATTTTCAATTTTCTAAAGAACTAGAAGAGATTTTAGCATGCGGTTTTTGGTGATTGACTAAATATTTTGAATATTAAAAAAAAAAATATTACTTAATAACGTACAACTTTGAACAAAATTAGTTTGAACAAATTTTTTTCAATTTTTTTTTTCGAAAATTTCAGTTTGAAAATTAATTTTTCAAAAACTATTCACTAAAAAAACTTTATTTAAAAAGATGATAAAAGTAGAGATTTCTGGCTTTACAAAGAGGTATATCTTGGCATTCTCAGTGTAACCGTTGTTTTTTAATATTATTTTTTCTCTTTTAAGTCAATTTTTTAGTCAATTGCCGCTCCCGGCTAAACGGAGGGGAATAGACCCCTCTCTCATACGATTTTTTTCTTGTCTTAATCGAACCTACACGCTCTTGCTTTTTGTCACACCTTATACGAATCATGCTGCATAATAATCAAACATCTATGATTTTAGGGGAAGATCGATCGCATGAAGAAGACGGCTGTAGGTGGGGCTGGGCCCGATGACATATTAGACGAAAACGACAAGTTAATTCTTGAAATTGTCGGAGCAGAGGTTTTTATAGTTTAGGCCATTATAAAGATTTTTTTATTTTGAAATTCTCTTTTTTTTTTGATAGACCGCTTTTGGAATCGGAACCGAAGAGTCTAATGCCAACTGCATCCCGATGAAATTGATGCGCGAGAAATTTTCACTTTACCCTCCCTTCCTGGTTGCATCCCTCGCCAGAGCAACCCCTTTATTTGGCTTCTTCTCCTCTCTATCCCTTCATTCCTCTCACCTCATCCTTCTCATCCCGTTAATAAAGAAAACTTACTCACAAATCATATTGTATGTGATTATAAATTTATTTAGTTGAAAATCAAAAATCATGTTTTGATATATAAAGGTTCACTCAATCATATTTATATTTAATTAAAAAAGTTGAAATTTTAAATTAAAATCAAAACAATTAAATTGATAAACTTTAAGCGAAAAAGGTAATTTCACCCGTTGGCAACCCTGTTGCTTATCAAAAAAAATTAAATTAAATTCTTTTAAACTGTCTTCGATTTATTTACAAAGTTGGGATTTCTGATCCTCTTTTTTTTATATTCTTACACTTTTACACAATAATCCCCCAATCAAAACCCCCCCTGAACTCGCGTACTATGTCGTTTTTTTATACATATATTATTCACTGGAAGGTGATCAGCAATAATAATATCGGTAACTCACCCCTAAATTCCTTTGGAAGTGGCCACTCCAAGCGATCGTTTTAGAGATGATAATACATTTTTTTCTTTTTACTCTTGCACTTTGCTGTAACTCTTATTCACTTTTAAAATATAAACTATGATACTGCGGACTGAGAAAACTTACGTTTCGCGATTTAATATTCAAAAAAAAAACTTTTCTTTTTATACTCAACCAGGAGAACCAATTGATGAAACTGTCGTTATTAATTTATGTAAAAAGAATAAAAAAAAAAATTGTATTGATTTTAACTGCGGTTCGAAACTGGTCGAATCTTTTACCCTAAAGGTACAGGTAGCTGCCGTTGTACGGTTTTGTTAACGTTGGATTTTATTACCCGTATGAAATGGCTGTGACGTCTGTGAAGTTGGCATAACAGTCTGGTCTGTTACCGATCTTCCAACCTCTCCCCCTTTGATACGTACTACGAATTGTAGTCTATCGAAACAAGGTATGGAGAAAAATGGAGGCGGAACAAGACGGCATACTTAAAGGCGCTTAGAAAAATGCTGATGCTCCAAATGCATTTGATAAACAATAACATCCCATTTTCGATATGTGACGTCAGTGGTCTCAGGCGGCGGAATGAGTAGTGCATACGGCTTCTAAGACTGAGCAAATCTGATATCGTGGGTTCGATCCCTATGATGGGCATGTAGAAAGTTTTTCATAATAAAATTGGATTAAAGCTCAGCACCACTAATAAGAGGAGACTGATGATAGGTGGCTTGGCACCCCTTGAAACAGCTGTATCTCTAGCCAAAATAAACGAATTATAAATTAATTCGTAAACAATTGGTTGTAGCACCTTTAAGTTGTTGTTGTTGTTCAAAAATTCAATGAAATTGACGGAATAAAGAATGGTCAAGTCTAATAAACTGACATTCTAGTATGAATAGTACAATAAATAATAATCATAATAATTTTCACCTAGACTAATGGGACCATAACAGGAATTTGCAGTTTTTTGCATTTTTTTGCATTTCCATTCCGGATTTTGCAGTTGACCAAATTTTGGGTGTAATCCCATGTACTGCTTACTTCACTGTGAAGTGTTTTTTAATCAACCAGACATGCTACCCCTTTGAAATAGGGCTCCAAATTTGCAGTTTAATTTGCAGTTCCAGAAAATAATTACCCACATTTTTGAAGTCCTCATATAAAAAAATTAATCAAAAAAATCAAATTATACCGCCGACTTCACTGTGAAGTTGGCAGTACATGCTGTTTTCTCAACAACCACGCAAGCTAGAAACTTGCAGTAAGTGTCCAAGTATGCAGTTATTCTTTCAGTTCAAGAAAAAAACTACCCAAAATTTTGAATTCGTCAGTTAAAAAAAAAATTCATACTCCTAAATTCATTGTGAAGTTAGCAGTATATTGGGTATTTTAATCAACTAGAGAAACTATATTATAATATTTATACTGTTACAATTTTACTACCTAACTACTTTTGAATCAAAGGATAATCAGCCTTATTGTGAGTTTCACCCTTAAAATATTTCAACTTAAAATTTTTTGTTCGCCCGGAATTTTTAAAGCTATTGTGAGTTTCGCCCGAACGAAATTTCGTTCGCCTACAAAAAAGAAGTGAAAATGACATTACATCCCTCCCGAAATGAATGTTCACAATAAGGGGAATTTTTCGATCATGAAATTTCGGGTGAAACTCACAATAGGCAAAAAGTGAAATGTCAAATTTTCCGGGTGGAATTTTGTTCGGGTTAAACTCACAATAAGGCTGAATCCCTAACGTATGCTTTTACTAATTAATCAAAGTTATAGCTTGTCTGGGGTGCATTCAAGAGGACACAAGCGTCCACAAGCATTTCTCAAAGCGAACCTCTGTCTATCAACTCCTACTCTCACCTCCCCGTGGTCAACATCGGGTGCCTAGTACCTTTAATTGAAGATGGGGTTCCAACCCCTGTGGACGGTTTTAGGCGGCAGCAAACGAGAGAGGGGGGAGGAGTGTTCCCACTAAGGCACTTCTCCTTCATCCAGGCGGCAGCGGAGGAATTCCCCAGATGGAATCAACGGTGGCGTCTACAGTTCCAGTTAGGCTGAACTACTTAGTGAACACCTTTTATGGGCTACTACGACATATCCGTAGCTCAGGCCTACAAGGAGCGGTTTATCCGGCTCCCCACCCTTGGAGTTATAATGGTCCTCCTGGTCCTCCAGGCTAGGGGGTTGTGCGTCGGGGTAACTTCCCTACCACGGAAAAAGTTTTTTCGGTTCCGAAACAACAACAAGCCTCGGATATGGATGATTTTAATGTTGACGACCTAAGCAAACAAAACAAGGACAGTGAATTTCGGATTTGCACGTGGAATGTCCGGACTTTAAACAGGCCACGTGCAGCCGAACAACTAGTGGAGAGCCTGGATAGGCTAAGGGCTGACATTACAGCCATTCAGGAAGTGCGATGGGATGGAGAAGGCATACGAAGGATGAAAGCGTGTGATATTTACTTCGGCGAGTGCTGCAAAGAGCAGGGTCAGCGGCTTTTTGGTTGGTGTTTTGTGGTAAGGGGAAGACTTAGGCAAGAAGTCTTAGGCTTCAGAAATGTAAGCGAGCGCCTAGTCACAATCCGCATCAAAGCCAAGTTCAAAAACATCACGCTGATCTGTGCCCATGCCCCAACGGAAGAAACAGATGACTCAACGAAGGAAGATTTATAAGATCTCCTGGAGAATACGTATGATAGGTGCCCCAAGTACGACGTCAAGATTATTCTTGGCGACTTCAACGCCAAGATCGGAAAAGAGGGCATCTTTGGTTCGATAGTCGGAGGGTACAGCCTGCACGACAACACTTCCGGTAACGGACTCAGGCTGATTGACTTTGCGGCGGGGCGAAATGTCATCATACACCTCAATATACACAAACGGACTTGGCGGTCTCCAGATCAACGAACCGTCAACCAGGGAGGAACGCCGACTTCTCAGGAGGAAAAAGAGAGAGCATGCGAAGCGGACGGTCGAGTCTGTTGAGGATTGTAGCGGCAGGGGGATGTTCGAAAGTTTTACCGAAGGGTGAGGCAATCTACCCAGGGATACAAGGCCAGAACGGAAGCCTGCCGAGACGAGAGTGGGAATATGGTGGTAGACACACAGTCAGTGCTGAGGATCTGGAAACAACGCTTTTCTAGACTGCTAAACGGCGAAGATGGCCAAAATTCCGCTGTTAGACAGAACACTACATTCAACCTGGACGACAATGGTCAAAATTTCAGTCCGCCCGACCTAAATGAAGTGCGGTTAGCAATAGCCAAGCTTAAAACGTACAAGGCTGCTGGTGCGGATGGCCTGCCAGCCGAGCTATTCAAAGCAGCGGGAGATGACTTGGTAGGGAGTATACACCAACTTATTTCCAAAATTTGGTCAGATGAAAGTATGCCCGATGAATGGAAACTCGGTATAGTGTGCCCTATCTACAAGAAAGGAGATGCTCTGAATTGTGCCAACTACAGAGGTATAAGTCTTCTCAACATACAAAATCTTGTCATCTGTACTGTGTGATCGCTTAAAACCGTTTGTCAACGATCTGATTGGCCCCTATCAGTGTGGTTTTAGGCCCGGCAAATCAACCGTCGACCAAATGTTCACACTCAGACAGATTTTGGAAAAAACCCAGGAGTTTCAAATCGATACACACCGCCTCTTTATCGATTTCAAAGTCGCATATTATAGCGTAGATAGAGAAGAATTATACAGAGCCATGACATCATTGGGAGAACGAAGCGAGCTGTTACCGGCGCGTTTGTAAGTATTGAATCGGAGGCGGCAAAAATGGGTTTGGCTGTTAATGAGGACAAGACGAAGTATATGCTATCATCGAGAAATGAATCTCAACATCGTCGACTCGGGCAAAATGTCACGATGGATAGGTACAACTTCGAAGTCATCAAGGACTTTGTCTACCTGGGCTCCACTATTACATCGCAAAATGACATCAGTGCAGAGATCAAACGAAGAATTACACTTGATAATCGCTGTTTCTTCGGGCTAAGAAGGCATTGGAGTAGTAAAGCCCTCTCTCAAAGAACCAAGGAGACCCTATATAAGACCTTAATCATCCCGGTCCTGCTATATGGGGCAGAAGCATGGACCCTGTCAAAAATGGATGAGAACCTGCTTGAGTGCTTTGAGAGGAAGATTCTTCGGGTGATCTTCGGTCCAGTCTGTATCGATGGAGTATGGAGGAGAAGATTCAACAACGAGCTGTACGGGCTTTACAGCGACGTCGACCTGGTCAAAAAGCTGAAAATACCCCGAGAGTCTTCGAATCTACCCCTGATGGTCTGCGCAGAAGAGGAAGACCCCACCTTAGGTGGCGCACACAAGTGGAGAACGACCTCAGCCAACTTGGAGTGCGAAACTGGAGGCAGCTAGCTAGGGACCGAGCTGGCTGGAGGGGCTTGTTGGTTGAGGCCGTAGTCCATCCTGGACTGTAAGCGTCATCAAAAGGAAATTAAGTATAGCTTGTCTGGGGCCTCATCACGTTAAATGAAAACGATCGAAAGATTTGAAGTTTATGGCTTGTGTGTTTGCTGAAAAAAGCACTTTCATATGCTAACTTTACATTGAAGTCGGACGTGCAATATGAATTTCTGGATTTTTTTTTTTAAATGAGGACTTCAAAATTTCACAGATCATACATAACATACATTGTATGATTTTGACAGGTTTAATACAACAATTCTGTTTTACAGAATTGATGTATGAACGCCTGTCATACATCGTAACATCGACTGGAATACTTCCAATATGATTCTGTTTCACAGAATTTTTACTTGCATTGTATGACAAGAATGTATGACATATTTTGATACATTTAATACATCAGAAAAATTTGGTTTAAAACGAAAAAGTATTAACGATGGTTTCAACTTCGACTGCATCTAAAAGGAAATATAATAAAGTATTATTATTACATAAATTATTATTATTACATAAATAATAATTAATGATATTACAATACTTTGGTTTTCATATTTTTAGACAACGAAGGACCTTCAACTCCTTGTGTTGAAGGAAATTTCAGAGGCAAAGGCCGTTCTATTCGGGAAATTTACTGGTTCACTGAATAAAGGGGAGATAAAAAGTAAATGGAGTACCATCGCACGGCTGGCCGCAAGCTATGCTCTCATAGCCGAGGATGATGGGGACAAGTTTCGGAGAATAACTTGGCAGAATTGGCGGCGCAATTCCATGGTAAGATTTTGTGAATAAATTTCACATAAGCTAGAGCATGTAGATTGGATTAAGACAAGAAAGAAATCCTATGCGAAGGGAGGGTCTATTCCCCTCCGTTTATCTGGGAGGTGCAATTATTTAAAAAAATTACTTAAATCAGAAAAAAAAATTATTAAAAAACTACGGTTACAATTACAATGCCATGATATACCTTTTTTGTAAAGTCATACATCTCTTCTTTCATCGAGTTTTTAAATAAAATTGTTTAAGAGAATGATTTTTGAAAAATTAATCTTCGAACTCAAAATTTTGAAAAAAAAAAATTGAAAAAATTTTGTTCAAACTAATTTTTTTTCAAAATTTTACGTAATTGAGTAATAGTTTTATTTTCAAAATTCGTTGCTCTTATTAGTTTTTAGTCAAATACAGAAAACCGGATGCTTAAATTTTTTGAGAAAATTGAAAATAAATAAATCTACTTTACTATACTTTACAAGCTACGTAGTGGAAATAGGATCGTTAGAGCAGCTTAATCAACGAATTGGAGTCAAATTAAGAGAATTTTATTTCTGTTATTTTCAATTTTCTAAAGAACTAGAAGAGATTTTAGCATGCGGTTTTTGGTGATTGACTCAATATTTTGAATATTTAAAAAAAAAATATTACTTAATAACGTACAACTTTGAACAAAATTAGTTTGAAGAAATTTTTTCAAATTTTTTTTTCGAAAATTTGAGTTTGAAAATTAATTTTTCAAAAACTATTCACTAAAAAAACTTTATTTAAAAAGATGATAAAAGTAGAGATTTCTGGCTTTACAAAAAGGTATATCTTATTTTATTATTTTTTCTCTTTTAAGTCAATTTTTTAGTCAATTGCCGCTCCCGGTTAAACGGAGGGGAATAGACCCCTCTCTCATACGATTTTTTTCTTGTCTTGATCGAACCTACACGCTCTTGCTTTTTGTCACACCTTATACGAATCATGCTGCATAATAATCAAACATCTATGATTTTAGGGGAAGATCGATCGCATGAAGAAGACGGCTGTAGGTGGGGCTGGGCCCGATGACATATTAGACGAAAACGACAAGTTAATTCTTGAAATTGTCGGAGCAGAGGTTTTTATAGTTTAGGCCATTATGAAGATTTTTTTATTTTGAAATTCTCTTTTTTTTTTTGATAGACCGCTTTTGGAATCGGAACCGAAGAGTCTAATGCCAACTGCATCCCGATGAAATTGATGCTCGAGAAATTTTCACTTTACCCTCCCTTCCTGGTTGCATCCCTCGCCAGAGCAACCCCTTTATTTGGCTTCTTCTCCTCTCTATCCCTTCATTCCTCTCACCTCATCCTTCTCATCCCGTTAATAAAGAAAACTTACTCATAAATCATATTGTATGTGATTATAAATTTATTTAGTTGAAAATCAAAAATCATGTTTTGATATATAAAGGTTCACTCAATCATATTTATATTTAATTAAAAAAGTTGAAATTTTAAATTAAAATCAAAACAATTAAATTGATAAACTTTAAGCGAAAAAGGTAATTTCACCCGTTGGCAACCCTGTTGCTTATCAAAAAAAAATTACATTAAATTCTATTAAACTGTCTTCGATTTATTTACAAAGTTGGGATTTCTGATCCTCTTTTTTTTATATTCTTACACTTTTACACAATAATCCCCCAATCAAAACCCCCCCTGAACTCGCGTACTATGTCGTTTTTTTATACATATATTATTCACTGGAAGGTGATCAGCAATAATAATATCGGTATATCATAAAAAAACTCACCCCTAAATTCCTTTGGAAGTGGCCACTCCAAGCGATCGTTTTAGAGATGATAATACATTTTTTTCTTTTTACTCTTGCACTTTGCTGTAACTCTTATTCACTTTTAAAATATAAACTATGATACGCGGACTGAGAAAACTTACGTTTCGCGATTTAATATTCAAAAAAAAAACTTTTCTTTTTATACTCAACCAGGAGAACCAATTGATGAAACTGTCGTTATTAATTTATGTAAAAAGAATAAAAAAAAAAATTGTATTGATTTTAACTGCGGTTCGAAACTGGTCGAATCTTTTACCCTAAAGGTACAGGTAGCTGCCGTTGTACGGTTTTGTTTACGTTGGATTTTATTACCCGTATGAAATGGCTGTGACGTCTGTGAAGTTGGCATAACAGTCTGGTCTGTTACCGATCTTCCAACCTCTCCCCCTTTGATACGTACTACGAATTGTAGTCTATCGAAACAAGGTATGGAGAAAAATGGAGGCGGAACAAGACGGCATACTTAAAGGCGCTTAGAAAAATGCTGATGCATCAAATGCATTTGATAAACAATAACATCCCATTTTCGATATGTGACGTCAGTGGTCTCAGGCGGCGGAATGAGTAGTGCATACGGCTTCTAAGACTGAGCAAATCTGATATCGTGGGTTCGATCCCTATGATGGGCATGTAGAAAGTTTTTCATAATAAAATTGGATTAAAGCTCAGCACCACTAATAAGAGGAGACTGATGATAGGTGGCTTGGCACCCCTTGAAACAGCTGTATCTCTAGCCAAAATAAACGAATTATAAATTAATTCGTAAACAATTGGTTGTAGCACCTTTAAGTTGTTGTTGTTGTTCAAAAATTCAATGAAATTGACGGAATAAAGAATGGTCAAGTCTAATAAACTGACATTCTAGTATGAATAGTACAATAAATAATAATCATAATAATTTTCACCTAGACTAATGGGACCATAACAGGAATTTGCAGTTTTTTGCATTTTTTTGCATTTCCATTCCGGATTTTGCAGTTGACCAAATTTTGGGTGTAATCCCATGTACTGCTTACTTCACTGTGAAGTGTTTTTTAATCAACCAGACATGCTACCCCTTTGAAATAGGGCTCCAAATTTGCAGTTTAATTTGCAGTTCCAGAAAATAATTACCCACATTTTTGAAGTCCTCATATAAAAAAATTAATCAAAAAAATCAAATTATACCGCCGACTTCACTGTGAAGTTGGCAGTACATGCTGTTTTCTCAACAACCACGCAAGCTAGAAACTTGCAGTAAGTGTCCAAGTATGCAGTTATTCTTTCAGTTCAAGAAAAAAACTACCCAAAATTTTGAATTCGTCAGTTAAAAAAAAAAATTCATACTCCTAAATTCATTGTGAAGTTAGCAGTATATTGGGTATTTTAATCAACTAGAGAAACTATATTATAATATTTATACTGTTACAATTTTACTACCTAACTACTTTTGAATCAAAGGATAATCAGCCTTATTGTGAGTTTCACCCTTAAAATATTTCAACTTAAAATGTTTTGTTCGCCCGGAATTTTTAAAGCTATTGTGAGTTTCGCCCGAACGAAATTTCGTTCGCCTACAAAAAAGAAGTGAAAATGACATTACATCCCTCCCGAAATGAATGTTCACAATAAGGGGAATTTTTCGATCATGAAATTTCGGGTGAAACTCACAATAGGCAAAAAGTGAAATGTCAAATTTTCCGGGTGGAATTTTGTTCGGGTTAAACTCACAATAAGGCTGAATCCCTAACGTATGCTTTTACTAATTAATCAAAGTTATAGCTTGTCTGGGGTGCATTCAAGAGGACACAAGCGTCCACAAGCATTTCTCAAAGCGAACCTCTGTCTATCAACTCCTACTCTCACCTCCCCGTGGTCAACATCGGGTGCCTAGTACCTTTAATTGAAGATGGGGTTCCAACCCCTGTGGACGGTTTTAGGCGGCAGCAAACGAGAGAGGGGGGAGGAGTGTTCCCACTAAGGCACTTCTCCTTCATCCAGGCGGCAGCGGAGGAATTCCCCAGATGGAATCAACGGTGGCGTCTACAGTTCCAGTTAGGCTGAACTACTTAGTGAACACCTTTTATGGGCTACTACGACATATCCGTAGCTCAGGCCTACAAGGAGCGGTTTATCCGGCTCCCCACCCTTGGAGTTATAATGGTCCTCCTGGTCCTCCAGGCTAGGGGGTTGTGCGTCGGGGTAACTTCCCTACCACGGAAAAAGTTTTTTCGGTTCCGAAACAACAACAAGCCTCGGATATGGATGATTTTAATGTTGACGACCTAAGCAAACGAAACAAGGACAGTGAATTTCGGATTTGCACGTGGAATGTCCGGACTTTAAACAGGCCACGTGCAGCCGAACAACTAGTGGAGAGCCTGGATAGGCTAAGGGCTGACATTACAGCCATTCAGGAAGTGCGATGGGATGGAGAAGGCATACGAAGGATGAAAGCGTGTGATATTTACTTCGGCGAGTGCTGCAAAGAGCAGGGTCAGCGGCTTTTTGGTTGGTGTTTTGTGGTAAGGGGAAGACTTAGGCAAGAAGTCTTAGGCTTCAGAAATGTAAGCGAGCGCCTAGTCACAATCCGCATCAAAGCCAAGTTCAAAAACATCACGCTGATCTGTGCCCATGCCCCAACGGAAGAAAAAGATGACTCAACCAAGGAAGATTTATAAGATCTCCTGGAGAATACGTATGATAGGTGCCCCAAGTACGACGTCAAGATTATTCTTGGCGACTTCAACGCCAAGATCGGAAAAGAGGGCATCTTTGGTTCGATAGTCGGAGGGTACAGCCTGCACGACAACACTTCCGGTAACGGACTCAGGCTGATTGACTTTGCGGCGGGGCGAAATGTCATCATACACCTCAATATACACAAACGGACTTGGCGGTCTCCAGATCAACGAACCGTCAACCAGGGAGGAACGCCGACTTCTCAGGAGGAAAAAGAGAGAGCATGCGAAGCGGACGGTCGAGTCTGTTGAGGATTGTAGCGGCAGGGGGATGTTCGAAAGTTTTACCGAAGGGTGAGGCAATCTACCCAGGGATACAAGGCCAGAACGGAAGCCTGCCGAGACGAGAGTGGGAATATGGTGGTAGACACACAGTCAGTGCTGAGGATCTGGAAACAACGCTTTTCTAGACTGCTAAACGGCGAAGATGGCCAAAATTCCGCTGTTAGACAGAACACTACATTCAACCTGGACGACAATGGTCAAAATTTCCGTCCGCCCGACCTAAATGAAGTGCGGTTAGCAATAGCCAAGCTTAAAACGTACAAGGCTGCTGGTGCGGATGGCCTGCCAGCCGAGCTATTCAAAGCAGCGGGAGATGACTTGGTAGGGAGTATACACCAACTTATTTCCAAAATTTGGTCAGATGAAAGTATGCCCGATGAATGGAAACTCGGTATAGTGTGCCCTATCTACAAGAAAGGAGATGCTCTGAATTGTGCCAACTACAGAGGTATAAGTCTTCTCAACATACAAAATCTTGTCATCTGTACTGTGTGATCGCTTAAAACCGTTTGTCAACGATCTGATTGGCCCCTATCAGTGTGGTTTTAGGCCCGGCAAATCAACCGTCGACCAAATGTTCACACTCAGACAGATTTTGGAAAAAACCCAGGAGTTTCAAATCGATACACACCGCCTCTTTATCGATTTCAAAGTCGCATATTATAGCGTAGATAGAGAAGAATTATACAGAGCCATGACATCATTGGGAGAACGAAGCGAGCTGTTACCGGCGCGTTTGTAAGTATTGAATCGGAGGCGGCAAAAATGGGTTTGGCTGTTAATGAGGACAAGACGAAGTATATGCTATCATCGAGAAATGAATCTCAACATCGTCGACTCGGGTAAAATGTCACGATGGATAGGTACAACTTCGAAGTCATCAAGGACTTTGTCTACCTGGGCTCCACTATTACATCGCAAAATGACATCAGTGCAGAGATCAAACGAAGAATTACACTTGATAATCGCTGTTTCTTCGGGCTAAGAAGGCGTTGGAGTAGTAAAGCCCTCTCTCAAAGAACCAAGGAGACCCTATATAAGACCTTAATCATCCCGGTCCTGCTATATGGGGCAGAAGCATGGACCCTGTCAAAAATGGATGAGAACCTGCTTGAGTGCTTTGAGAGGAAGATTCTTCGGGTGATCTTCGGTCCAGTCTGTATCGATGGAGTATGGAGGAGAAGATTCAACAACGAGCTGTACGGGCTTTACAGCGACGTCGACCTGGTCAAAAAGCTGAAAATACCCCGACGAGTCTTCGAATCTACCCCTGATGGTCTGCGCAGAAGAGGAAGACCCCACCTTAGGTGGCGCACACAAGTGGAGAACGACCTCAGCCAACTTGGAGTGCGAAACTGGAGGCAGCTAGCTAGGGACCGAGCTGGCTGGAGGGGCTTGTTGGTTGAGGCCGTAGTCCATCCTGGACTGTAAGCGTCATCAAAAGGAAATTAAGTATAGCTTGTCTGGGGCCTCATCACGTTAAATGAAAACGATCGAAAGATTTGAAGTTTATGGCTTGTGTGTTTGCTGAAAAAAGCACTTTCATATGCTAACTTTACATTGAAGTCGGACGTGCAATATGAATTTCTGGATTTTTTTTTTTAAATGAGGACTTCAAAATTTCACAGATCATACATAACATACATTGTATGATTTTGACAGGTTTAATACAACAATTCTGTTTTACAGAATTGATGTATGAACGCCTGTCATACATCGTAACATCGACTGGAATACTTCCAATATGATTCTGTTTCACAGAATTTTTACTTGCATTGTATGACAAGAATGTATGACATATTTTGATACATTTAATACATCAGAAAAATTTGGTTTAAAACGAAAAAGTATTAACGATGGTTTCAACTTCGACTGCATCTAAAAGGAAATATAATAAAGTAAGATCGTATTTATTACATAAATAATAATTAATGATATTACAATACTTTGGTTTTCATATTTTTAGACAACGAAGGACCTTCAACTCCTTGTGTTGAAGGAAATTTCAGAGGCAAAGGCCGTTCTATTCGGGAAATTTACTGGTTCACTGAATAAAGGGGAGATAAAAAGTAAATGGAGTACCATCGCACGGCTGGCCGCAAGCTATGCTCTCATAGCCGAGGATGATGGGGACAAGTTTCGGAGAATAACTTGGCAGAATTGGCGGCGCAATTCCATGGTAAGATTTTGTGAATAAATTTCACATAAGCTAGAGCATGTAGATTGGATTAAGACAAGAAAGAAATCCTATGCGAAGGGAGGGTCTATTCCCCTCCGTTTATCTGGGAGGTGCAATTATTTAAAAAAATTACTTAAATCAGAAAAAAAAATTATTAAAAAACTACGGTTACAATTACAATGCCATGATATACCTTTTTGCAAAGTCATACATCTCTTCTTTCATCGAGTTTTTAAATAAAATTGTTTAAGAGAATGATTTTTGAAAAATTAATCTTCGAACTCAAAATTTTGAAAAAAAAAAATTGAAAAAATTTTGTTCAAACTAATTTTTTTTCAAAATTTTACGTAATTGAGTAATAGTTTTATTTTCAAAATTCGTTGCTCTTATTAGTTTTTAGTCAAATACAGAAAACCGGATGCTTAAATTTTTTGAGAAAATTGAAAATAAATAAATCTACTTTACTATACTTTACAAGCTACGTAGTGGAAATAGGATCGTTAGAGCAGCTTAATCAACGAATTGGAGTCAAATTAAGAGAATTTTATTTCTGTTATTTTCAATTTTCTAAAGAACTAGAAGAGATTTTAGCATGCGGTTTTTGGTGATTGACTCAATATTTTGAATATTAAAAAAAAAAAATATTACTTAATAACGTACAACTTTGAACAAAATTAGTTTGAACAAATTTTTTTCAATTTTTTTTTTCGAAAATTTGAGTTTGAAAATTAATTTTTCAAAAACTATTCACTAAAAAAACTTTATTTAAAAAGATGATAAAAGTAGAGATTTCTGGCTTTACAAAAAGGTATATCTTATTATATTATTTTTTCTCTTTTAAGTCAATTTTTTAGTCAATTGCCGCTCCCGGCTAAACGGAGGGGAATAGACCCCTCTCTCATACGATTTTTTTCTTGTCTTGATCGAACCTACACGCTCTTGCTTTTTGTCACACCTTATACGAATCATGCTGCCTAATAATCAAACATCTATGATTTTAGGGGAAGATCGATCGCATGAAGAAGACGGCTGTAGGTGGGGCTGGGCCCGATGACATATTAGACGAAAACGACAAGTTAATTCTTGAAATTGTCGGAGCAGAGGTTTTTATAGTTTAGGCCATTATGAAGATTTTTTTATTTTGAAATTCTCTTTTTTTTTTGATAGACCGCTTTTGGAATCGGAACCGAAGAGTCTAATGCCAACTGCATCCCGATGAAATTGATGCGCGAGAAATTTTCACTTTACCCTCCCTCCCTGGTTGCATCCCTCGCCAGAGCAACCCCTTTATTTGGCTTCTTCTCCTCTCTATCCCTTCATTCCTCTCACCTCATCCTTCTCATCCCGTTAATAAAGAAAACTTACTCACAAATCATATTGTATGTGATTATAAATTTATTTAGTTGAAAATCAAAAATCATGTTTTGATATATAAAGGTTCACTCAATCATATTTATATTTAATTAAAAAAGTTGAAATTTTAAATTAAAATCAAAACAATTAAATTGATAAACTTTAAGCGAAAAAGGTAATTTCACCCGTTGGCAACCCTGTTGCTTATCAAAAAAAAAATTAAATTAAATTCTATTAAACTGTCTTCGATTTATTTACAAAGTTGGGATTTCTGATCCTCTTTTTTTTATATTCTTACACTTTTACACAATAATCCCCCAATCAAAACCCCCCCTGAACTCGCGTACTATGTCGTTTTTTTATACATATATTATTCACTGGAAGGTGATCAGCAATAATAATATCGGTATATCATAAAAAAACTCACCCCTAAATTCCTTTGGAAGTGGCCACTCCAAGCGATCGTTTTAGAGATGATAATACATTTTTTTCTTTTTACTCTTGCACTTTGCTGTAACTCTTATTCACTTTTAAAATATAAACTATGATACGCGGACTGAGAAAACTTACGTTTCGCGATTTAATATTCAAAAAAAAAACTTTTCTTTTTATACTCAACCAGGAGAACCAATTGATGAAACTGTCGTTATTAATTTATGTAAAAAGAATAAAAAAAAAAATTGTATTGATTTTAACTGCGGTTCGAAACTGGTCGAATCTTTTACCCTAAAGGTACAGTTAGCTGCCGTTGTACGGTTTTGTTAACGTTGGATTTTATTACCCGTATGAAATGGCTGTGACGTCTGTGAAGTTGGCATAACAGTCTGGTCTGTTACCGATCTTCCAACCTCTCCCCCTTTGATACGTACTACGAATTGTAGTCTATCGAAACAAGGTATGGAGAAAAATGGAGGCGGAACAAGACGGCATACTTAAAGGCGCTTAGAAAAATGCTGATGCTCCAAATGCATTTGATAAACAATAACATCCCGTTTTCGATATGTGACGTCAGTGGTCTCAGGCGGCGGAATGAGTAGTGCATACGGCTTCTAAGACTGAGCAAATCTGATATCGTGGGTTCGATCCCTATGATGGGCATGTAGAAAGTTTTTCATAATAAAATTGGATTAAAGCTCAGCACCACTAATAAAAGGAGACTGATGATAGGTGGCTTGGCACCCCTTGAAACAGCTGTATCTCTAGCCAAAATAAACGAATTATAAATTAATTCGTAAACAATTGGTTGTAGCACCTTTAACTTGTTGTTGTTGTTCAAAAATTCAATGAAATTGACGGAATAAAGAATGGTCAAGTCTAATAAACTGACATTCTAGTATGAATAGTACAATAAATAATAATCATAACAATTTTCACCTAGACTAATGGGACCATAACAGGAATTTGCAGTTTTTTGCATTTTTTTGCATTTCCATTCCGGATTTTGCAGTTGACCAAATTTTGGGTGTAATCCCATGTACTGCTTACTTCACTGTGAAGTGTTTTTTAATCAACCAGACATGCTACCCCTTTGAAATAGGGCTCCAAATTTGCAGTTTAATTTGCAGTTCCAGAAAATAATTACCCACATTTTTGAAGTCCTCATATAAAAAAATTAATCAAAAAAATCAAATTATACCGCCGACTTCACTGTGAAGTTGGCAGTACATGCTGTTTTCTCAACAACCACGCAAGCTAGAAACTTGCAGTAAGTGTCCAAGTATGCAGTTATTCTTTCAGTTCAAGAAAAAAACTACCCAAAATTTTGAATTCGTCAGTTAAAAAAAAAATTCATACTCCTAAATTCATTGTGAAGTTAGCAGTATATTGGGTATTTTAATCAACTAGAGAAACTATATTATAATATTTATACTGTTACAATTTTACTACCTAACTACTTTTGAATCAAAGGATAATCAGCCTTATTGTGAGTTTCACCCTTAAAATATTTCAACTTAAAATTTTTTGTTCGCCCGGTATTTTTAAAGCTATTGTGAGTTTCGCCCGAACGAAATTTCGTTCGCCTACAAAAAAGAAGTGAAAATGACATTACATCCCTCCCGAAATGAATGTTCACAATAAGGGGAATTTTTCGATCATAAAATTTTGGGTGAAACTCACAATAGGCAAAAAGTGAAATGTCAAATTTTCCGGGTGGAATTTTGTTCGGGTTAAACTCACAATAAGGCTGAATCCCTAACGTATGCTTTTACTAATTAATCAAAGTTATAGCTTGTCTGGGGTGCATTCAAGAGGACACAAGCGTCCACAAGCATTTCTCAAAGCGAACCTCTGTCTATCAACTCCTACTCTCACCTCCCCGTGGTCAACATCGGGTGCCTAGTACCTTTAATTGAAGATGGGGTTCCAACCCCTGTGGATGGTTTTAGGCGGCAGCAAACGAGAGAGGGGGGAGGAGTGTTCCCACTAAGGCACTTCTCCTTCATCCAGGCGGCAGCGGAGGAATTCCCCAGATGGAATCAACGGTGGCGTCTACAGTTCCAGTTAGGCTGAACTACTTAGTGAACACCTTTTATGGGCTACTATGACATATCCGTAGCTCAGGCCTACAAGGAGCGGTTTATCCGGCTCCCCACCCTTGGAGTTATAATGGTCCTCCTGGTCCTCCAGGCTAGGGGGTTGTGCGTCGGGGTAACTTCCCTACCACGGAAAAAGTTTTTTCGGTTCCGAAACAACAACAAGCCTCGGATATGGATGATTTTAATGTTGACGACCTAAGCAAACGAAACAAGGACAGTGAATTTCGGATTTGCACGTGGAATGTCCGGACTTTAAACAGGCCACGTGCAGCCGAACAACTAGTGGAGAGCCTGGATAGGCTAAGGGCTGACATTACAGCCATTCAGGAAGTGCGATGGGATGGAGAAGGCATACGAAGGATGAAAGCGTGTGATATTTACTTCGGCGAGTGCTGCAAAGAGCAGGGTCAGCGGCTTTTTGGTTGGTGTTTTGTGGTAAGGGGAAGACTTAGGCAAGAAGTCTTAGGCTTCAGAAATGTAAGCGAGCGCCTAGTCACAATCCGCATCAAAGCCAACTTCAAAAACATCACGCTGATCTGTGCCCATGCCCCAACGGAAGAAAAAGATGACTCAACCAAGGAAGATTTATAAGATCTCCTGGAGAATACGTATGATAGGTGCCCCAAGTACGACGTCAAGATTATTCTTGGCGACTTCAACGCCAAGATCGGAAAAGAGGGCATCTTTGGTTCGATAGTCGGAGGGTACAGCCTGCACGACAACACTTCCGGTAACGGACTCAGGCTGATTGACTTTGCGGCGGGGCGAAATGTCATCATACACCTCAATATACACAAACGGACTTGGCGGTCTCCAGATCAACGAACCGTCAACCAGGGAGGAACGCCGACTTCTCAGGAGGAAAAAGAGAGAGCATGCGAAGCGGACGGTCGAGTCTGTTGAGGATTGTAGCGGCAGGGGGATGTTCGAAAGTTTTACCGAAGGGTGAGGCAATCTACCCAGGGATACAAGGCCAGAACGGAAGCCTGCCGAGACGAGAGTGGGAATATGGTGGTAGACACACAGTCAGTGCTGAGGATCTGGAAACAAAACTTTTCTAGACTGCTAAACGGCGAAGATGGCCAAAATTCCGCTGTTAGACAGAACACTACATTCAACCTGGACGACAATGGTCAAAATTTCCGTCCGCCCGACCTAAATGAAGTGCGGTTAGCAATAGCCAAGCTTAAAACGTACAAGGCTGCTGGTGCGGATGGCCTGCCAGCCGAGCTATTCAAAGCAGCGGGAGATGACTTGGTAGGGAGTATACACCAACTTATTTCCAAAATTTGGTCAGATGAAAGTATGCCCGATGAATGGAAACTCGGTATAGTGTGCCCTATCTACAAGAAAGGAGATGCTCTGAATTGTGCCAACTACAGAGGTATAAGTCTTCTTAACATACAAAATCTTGTCATCTGTACTGTGTGATCGCTTAAAACCGTTTGTCAACGATCTGATTGGCCCCTATCAGTGTGGTTTTAAGCCCGGCAAATCAACCGTCGACCAAATGTTCACACTCAGACAGATTTTGGAAAAAACCCAGGAGTTTCAAATCGATACACACCACCTCTTTATCGATTTCAAAGTCGCATATTAAAGCGTAGATAGAGAAAAATTATACAGAGCCATGACATCATTGGGAGAACGAAGCGAGCTGTTACCGGCGCGTTTGTAAGTATTGAATCGGAGGCGGCAAAAATGGGTTTGGCTGTTAATGAGGACAAGACGAAGTATATGCTATCATCGAGAAATGAATCTCAACATCGTCGACTCGGGCAAAATGTCACGATGGATAGGTACAACTTCGAAGTCATCAAGGACTTTGTCTACCTGGGCTCCACTATTACATCGCAAAATGACATCAGTGCAGAGATCAAACGAAGAATTACACTTGATAATCGCTGTTTCTTCGGGCTAAGAAGGCATTGGAGTAGTAAAACCCTCTCTCAAAGAACCAAGGAGACCCTATATAAGACCTTAATCATCCCGGTCCTGCTATATGCGGCAGAAGCATGGACCCTGTCAAAAATGGATGAGAACCTGCTTGAGTGCTTTGAGAGGAAGATTCTTCGGGTGATCTTCGGTCCAGTCTGTATCGATGGAGTATGGAGGAGAAGATTCAACAACGAGCTGTACGGGCTTTACAGCGACGCACAGTGGTTCGGTTTGTATGGGAGAGCGGAAAAAAGTCTGTTTTATCTGAACGGTTCAACGGATTTAAATGAAATTTGGCAAACATGTTTATATTAGTCTTATACATATTTGATCAAAATTTGGTTGAAAAAAAATAATTAGAAACAAAGTTATTGACATTTTTCTAAAATTTGAGGGATTTGATGTTTGTATGGGAGAGCGGAAAAAAAGTCTGTAACATCTGAACTGTTTAACGGATTAAGATGAAATTTGATTCGCATTTTTAAATTAGTTTTATACACATTTTGTCAAAATTTGGCTAAGAAGAAATCATTAGTAAAAAAGTTATTAATTTTTTTTTCTAAAATTTGAGTGTTTTGATGTTTGTATGGGAGAGCGGAAAAAAGTCTGTAAAATTTGAACTATTTAACGAATTTAAATGAAATTTGACAAACATGTTAGGATTAGTCTTATACATGCTTGGTCAAAATTTGGTCAAGAAAAAATTGTGAGAAAAAAAGTTATTGACATTTTTATAAAATTTGACGGTTTTGATGTTATATTTAAATAAAAGTTTTTTTTAGTAAAATCTTAACTTTTTATTTTGAATAAAATATTATTATTAATTAATATATATATTATAAAATTAAATAAATAAATAGATAAATACATAAACAAAAATAAATAAAAAACAATTATGAAGTAGTAATTTTATAACGCTAGAATGAGGTTTTTAGCGTCTGCGCTGATTGGAAGTATTTTCTTTTTTGCCTGTGGCCTTAAACCTGTTATTATTGGATCTGAGGATATGAGTATATGATGCATCACATCTTCATTCGTCGCAATTCGGCTGCATTTTCTCCGAATGAAACCTGCGGTAGGCTTTATAATCCTTATTTCGGCATTCTTGGGCTTCCTCGGAGAGCGATCCAACAGGAAATGCACAGCTTTTAATTATTTCTTCTCCATGAAATGAGAAATAAAACGTTTCTTTAATTCTGACAGCACAGTTTCTATTTGCTCAGAAATTAAGTTGGGGTATTTCATTTATCACGACCATTAGTAATAAGTTCACTACACAACACCGAATAAGGAATTTCGATTGAATCCATTTTAATGTATTGAATTCACTATATATGTTTGTTATTATATTTCACTTCACTTTCACTTTTTGGTTGACCAAAGAGTAAACATTTTTCTTACACACCTTGCACAAATGCTCAATAAATCAATGCTGACTTTTTTTTCATTAATCCTTTATATATATAGATTTAAGTAAGAGATTTTATTCTAATAAGCCATTACTAATCCTTACAGGTAATAAAAAATTACGCAATACAGAACAAAAACAAAGCAATAAAACTTTAAAAAGAACACCTTTTTTATTTTTACCTGCCCTACTTTTAGGGAAAAATAAAAAAAAAATAAAAGATTATCCCTAATCCTTTTCTTTATTTTGTATTAAGCTCTATCATATAATTCAAAATATCATAAAACTATATTATTTTTCGTGTGTTGCTTTCAAGAAAATTGAGTTGAAAGTTGAAAAATTTTCCAGGCAGAAATAAATGGTTTCGCAAAAATCGAAATTCTCAGCCCTGGGTCAATGTATTAATTTTGTTTTATTTTTAAAATAAAGTTTGACATTTTTCCTTAAAATAATGGGCTTAACCAGTTCATTCTGACAATTAATACCGAAGTAATCAAATTTTTTGGTAAACACCACCGTCAAGACGGAGTTTTTTGAAATCCAATTAAGCGAAACATTTTTGAGCATAACTTCCACATCTGCACGTATCTGCAGCTGATTTTTTCTGTGCTTTAACATGAATGTATGGAGCATATGGTGGCATACTTACTTTTTTGGTATCTTTTGGAGCTGGTTTTTTAAATCAAAAAGTTTTAAAAAAAAGCATTTTTTCTAAGTACTTAAGCTTCAGGCTGCTTATAGAAGGTATCTTTTATAAATAATTAATATTTTTTTTTATTTTTAGATGATCGAAAATAGACCAATTAAATTATTAAAGAAGCTAGAGAATTTACCTACAGGAACTTCGGAAAAAAACATCTCAAAATTTGTTGAAAATACGGTTCGCGATTTGAGTAAAATTATTTTTCAACTTTGAGGGCTTGTAAATCAGTACATACAATATATATGTTAAAAAATACTTTTAAATCATACCCTCGGATTATCTAAGAGTACTTAAACATAAAGTTTAAAACGATAGACATGACTTTTTCAAAAGACTTTTTTCCGCTCTCGCACCACTGTGCGACGTCGACCTGGTCAAAAAGCTGAAAATACCCCGACGAGTCTTCGAATCTACCCCTGATGGTCTGCGCAGAAGAGGAAGACCCCACCTTAGGTGGCGCACACAAGCGGAGAACGACCTCAGCCAACTTGGAGTGCGAAACTGGAGGCAGCTAGCTAGGGACCGAGCTGGCTGGAGGGGCTTGTTGGTTGAGGCCGTAGTCCATCCTGGACTGTAAGCGTCATCAAAAGTAAATTAAGTATAGCTTGTCTGGGGCCTCATCACGTTAAATGAAAACGATCGAACGATTTGAAGTTTATGGCTTGTGTGTTTGCTGAAGAAAGCACTTTCATATGCTAACTTTACATTGAAGTCGGACGTGCAATATGAATTTCTGGATTTTTTTTTTTAAATGAGGACTTCAAAATTTCATAGATCATAATACATAACATACATTGTATGATTTTGACAGGTTTAATACAACAATTCTGTTTTACAGAATTGCCTGTCATACATCGTAACATCGACTGGAATACTTCCAATATGATTCTGTTTCACAGAATTTTTACTTGCATTGTATGACAAGAATGTATGACATATTTTGATACATTTAATACATCAGAAAAATTTGGTTTAAAACGAAAAAGTATTAACGATGGTTTCAACTTCGACTGCATCTAAAAGGAAATATAATAAAGTAAGATCGTATTTATTACATAAATAATAATTAATGATATTACAATACTTTGGTTTTCATATTTTTAGACAACGAAGGACCTTCAACTCCTTGTGTTGAAGGAAATTTCAGAGGCAAAGACCGTTCTATTCGGGAAATTTACTGGTTCACTGAATAAAGGGGAGATAAAAAGTAAATGGAGTACCATCGCACGGCTGGCCGCAAGCTATGCTCTCATAGCCGAGGATGATGGGGACAAGTTTCGGAGAATAACTTGGCAGAATTGGCGGCGCAATTCCATGGTAAGATTTTGTGAATAAATTTCACAAAAGCTAGAGCATGTAGATTGGATTAAGACAAGAAAGAAATCCTATGCGAGGGGAGGGTCCATTCCCCTCCGTTTATCTGGGAGGTGCAATTATTTAAAAAAATTACTTAAATCAGAAAAAAAAATTATTAAAAAACTACGGTTACACTTACAATGCCATGATATACCTTTTTGTAAAGTCATACATCTCTTCTTTCATCGAGTTTTTAAATAAAATTGTTTAAGAGAATGATTTTTGAAAAATTAATCTTCGAACTCAAAATTTTGAAAAAAAAAAATTGAAAAAATTTTGTTCAAACTAATTTTTTTTCAAAATTTTACGTAATTGAGTAATAGTTTTATTTTCAAAATTCGTTGCTCTTATTAGTTTTTAGTCAAATACAGAAAACCGGATGCTTAAATTTTTTGAGAAAATTGAAAATAAATAAATCTACTTTACTATACTTTACAAGCTACGTAGTGGAAATAGGATCGTTAGAGCAGCTTAATGAACGAATTGGAGTCAAATTAAGAGAATTTTATTTCTGTTATTTTCAACAAGAACTAGAAGAGATTTTAGCATGCGGTTTTTGGTGATTGACTAAATATTTTGAATATTAAAAAAAAAAATATTACTTAATAACGTACAACTTTGAACAAAATTAGTTTGAACAAATTTTTTTCAATTTTTTTTTCAAAAATTTGAGTTTGAAAATTAATTTTTCAAAAACTATTCACTAAAAAAGATGATAAAAGTAGAGATTTCTGGCTTTACAAAAAGGTATATCTTGGCATTCTCAGTGTAACCGTTGTTTTTTAATATTATTTTTTCTCTTTTAAGTCAATTTTTTAGTCAATTGCCGCTCCCGGCTAAACGGAGGGGAATAGACCCCTCTCTCATACGATTTTTTTCTTGTCTTGATCGAACCTACACGCTCTTGCTTTTTGTCACACCTTATACGAATCATGCTGCATAATAATCAAACATCTATGATTTTAGGGGAAGATCGATCGCATGAAGAAGACGGCTGTAGGTGGTGATATATAAAGGCTCACTCAATCATTTTTATATTTAATTAAAAAAGTTGAAATTTTAAATTAAAATCAAAACAATTAAATTGATAAACTTTAAGCGAAAAAGGTAATTTCACCCGTTGGCAACCCTGTTGCTTATCAAAAAAAAATTAAATTAAATTCTATTAAACTGTCTTCGATTTATTTACAAAGTTGGGATTTCTGATCCTCTTTTTTTTATATTCTTACACTTTTACACAATAATCCCCCAATCAAAACCCCCCCTGAACTCGCGTACTATGTCGTTTTTTTATACATATATTATTTACTGGAAGGTGATCAGCAATAATAATATCGGTATATCATAAAAAAACTCACCCCTAAATTCCTTTTGAAGTGGCCACTCCAAGCGATCGTTTTAGAGATGATAATACATTTTTTCTTTTTACTCTTGCACTTTGCTGTAACTCTTATTCACTTTTAAAATATAAACTATGATACGCGGACTGAGAAAACTTACGTTTCGCGATTTAATATTCAAAAAAAAAACTTTTCTTTTTATACTCAACCAGGAGAACCAATTGATGAAACTGTCGTTATTAATTTATGTAAAAAGAATAAAAAAAAAAATTGTATTGATTATAGCTGCAGTTCGAAACTGGTCGAATCTTTTACCCTAAACGTACAGGTAGCTGCCGTTGTACGGTTTTGTTAACGTTGGATTTTATTACCCGTATGAAATGGCTGTGACGTCTGTGAAGTTGGCATAACAGTCTGGTCTGTTACCGATCTTCCAACCTCTCCCCCTTTGATACGTACTACGAATTGTAGTCTATCGAAACAAGGTATGGAGAAAAATGGAGGCGGAACAAGACGGCATACTTAAAGGCGCTTAGAAAAATGCTGATGCTCCAAATGCATTTGATAAACAATAACATCCCATTTTCGATATGTGACGTCAGTGGTCTCAGGCGGCGGAATGAGTAGTGCATACGGCTTCTAAGACTGAGCAAATCTGATATCGTGGGTTCGATCCCTATGATGGGCATGTAGAAAGTTTTTCATAATAAAATTGGATTAAAGCTCAGCACCACTAATAAGAGGAGACTGATGATAGGTGGCTTGGCACCCCTTGAAACAGCTGTATCTCTAGCCAAAATAAACGAATTATAAATTAATTCGTAAACAATTGGTTGTAGCACCTTGTTGCACAACATGTTTCACCAACCTATTCTTTTCCTTAATCCATTTTTAGCCTTCCTTTTTCGTTGCGGCTCCAAAATACCGGTAGAGTGCAGTTGAAACCTGGTTTCCATCAGCCAGAGTCCTACTCTTAAGGTATCTTGGAAAAGCAACACAAATAGGTTTTCGTAGTTTAAGTTGTGTGACGGGCGGTCCACAAAACAATTTGGTGGGTGACAGATTGTCAGAGACAAATTAATCGTGTGACAGATTGTTCACGAAATCAACGAGTGTGGGACCCATGTTCAACGACATGTGTTACACCTTGTTCATACCACCCTAAATTTAGTATGGCTTAATGCCCAGCCTAAAGTGTCTTCAACACAAAAGTAAAATCACTTTGCGATGTGTTTCCCTTCCCCTTTTAAAATCTGCGCGAAAGTCTACGGGTTTTGCTTAATTTAACTTTCGCGAAAGGCAGTGAATCCTGTCTCCTCATTTAAGTTGGAAAAGGGTGGTGATCCCATCTGACAAAATGTTTTCTTCCAACTTCGTAGTCTGGGCCGGTTCGCGCTGGGGGCTTTGTTCGTAGTTTTAAATAATTTTTCGCTTTTAGATATAGGAATTGACGGGTGGGGACTGAACTTGTCCATTGAGCTACTTTTAGAAAGAGATCGCATGCGTGGCTCGATTCGACAACAGCGCACACTTCAGCTAATTGGCGGAGTGCTGCAGTTAGACTGTGACCGAAAAACACACGGACAAGCGATCTGAAAGAGATAGCAATATATGGAATGGACGGCATGGACGAGCTAAGTCCGCCATTTTTGACGACTTTTGAAAAAGGTTACGAAAGCGGCTAGTTCAGAAGATTCTAAGCGAAAAATTATTTTCGATTTTTGCGAGTTTTTTTTTTGTTTGTTAACAGAAAATTGTGTTACGAAGGATCCCAGTTTGGGGATCAATAAGGGAAAAAAATAGAGGAGCTATTTTTTTCCTGGTGTTATAAGTTGGAGAGGAAAACTTTTTGCTGGAGGTGGTCAGGACAGGTAGTTCCAGATTGGGAAAACAATTGAGGAGATAGGATTCCACTATAAGAAAGAAGCTAAGTATTGCATTGTTTAGTTTTGTCCAGTGTCTATTCGTTTGTTGTCCGTTTAAGTTGTCCTTGTACAGTTGTGGTTTTCGGGAACTTTCCCTTTGTGATTTTACTTAGTGTTCTCGTGACACAAAGAAATTGTTCTTGCTATTTTTTTTTTGAGTTATTATTTTCTTTCAATTTCGAGAATTTGCCTTCTGCCAATCTCGAAAAACCTTTGTTTCACTTTTCTTTTGTATTTGAAAAGATTCTGGGTTTTAATCCAGGCTTCGGCCACGGTTTCCCAGACACACCCCATACAGATTAATAAAACTTTCAATTTCCCATTAGGAAATTAATTTCAGTATTTTATTTTGCAATTTTGGAATTTATTTTACAGGTACTGGTTAAGGCAAACTACCTTTTAAAAAGTTTCCTGGCGCCCACTTTCGAAAGTAAGTACGCCCCTGTACTTACCTTCTCGTTTTATTATTTCATTTTATATCATTTTTATATTTGGTTGATATTCCTCTTTAATCGAATCGGATTAAAAAGGAATATCAAATCGAACCCACCCCTAAGACTGAGCTACGGGAGACAGCACTGTATGTGTTGTTGGTTGTTGATTTGTTCATCGAACGAACCTGTTGTCATTTTGACATTTCGAATTTCATTTCTAATTAAATTCATAAGTCGTGTTGCACGCCGGGATCGTGCTTTCGTTTTGTTTCATTTAATATATTATTCTAATTATTAATTAATCGAATTCGTTTTGTTATCGTGATATTGGAATCCGTTTTCCAATATTACGATTATAGTTTAAAGTCGGTTCGCGGAACAAATTTTTGCAACAACCTTTAAGTTGTTGTTGTTGTTCAAAAATTCAATGAAATTGACGGAATAAAGAATGGTCAAGTCTAATAAACTGACATTCTAGTATGAATAGTACAATAAATAATAATCATAACAATTTTCACCTAGACTAATGGGACCATAACAGGAATTTGCAGTTTTTTGCATTTTTTTGCATTTCCATTCCGGATTTTGCAGTTGACCAAATTTTGGGTGTAATCCCATGTACTGCTTACTTCACTGTGAAGTGTTTTTTAATCAACCAGACATGCTACCCCTTTGAAATAGGGCTCCAAATTTGCAGTTTAATTTGCAGTTCCAGAAAATAATTACCCACATTTTTGAAGTCCTCATATAAATATTTAATCAAAAAAATCAAATTATACCGCCGACTTCACTGTGAAGTTGGCAGTACATGCTGTTTTCTCAACAACTACGCAAGCTAGAAACTTGCAGTAAGTGTCCAAGTATGCAGTTATTCTTTCAGTTCAAGAAAAAAACTACCCAAAATTTTGAATTCGTCAATTAAAAAAAATTTCATACTCCTAAATTCATTGTGAAGTTAGCAGTATATTGGGTATTTTAATCAACTAGAGAAACTATATTATAATATTTATACTGTTACAATTTTACTACCTAACTACTTTTGAATCAAAGGATAATCAGCCTTATTGTGAGTTTCACCCTAAAAATATTTCAACTTAAAATTTTTTGTTCGCCCGGAATTTTTAAAGCTATTGTGAGTTTCGCCCGAACGAAATTTCGTTCGCCTACAAAAAATAAGTGGAAATGACATTACATCCCTCCCGAAATGAATGTTCACAATAAGGGGAATTTTTCGATCATGAAATTTCGGGTGAAACTCACAATAGGCAAAAAGTGAAATGTCAAATTTTCCGGTTGGAATTTTGTTCGGGTTAAACTCACAATAAGGCTGAATCCCTAACGTATGCTTTTACTAATTAATCAAAGTTATAGCTTGTCTGGGGTGCATTCAAGAGGACACAAGCGTCCACAAGCATTTCTCAAAGCGAACATCTGTCTATCAACTCCTACTCTCACCTCCCCGTGGTCAACATCGGGTGCCTAGTACCTTTAATTGAAGATGGGGTTCCAACCCCTGTGGACGGTTCTAGGCGGCAGCAAACGAGAGAGGGGGGAGGAGTGTTCCCACTAAGGCACTTCTCCTTCATCCAGGCGGCAGCGGAGGAATTCCCCAGATGGAATCAACGGTGGCGTCTACAGTTCCAGTTAGGCTGAACTACTTAGTGAACACCTTTTATGGGCTACTACGACATATCCGTAGCTCAGGCCTACAACGAGCGGTTTATCCGGCTCCCCACCCTTGGAGTTATAATGGTCCTCCTGGTCCTCCAGGCTAGGGGGTTGTGCGTCGGGGTAACTTCCCTACCACGGAAAAAGTTTTTTCGGTTCCGAAACAACAACAAGCCTCGGATATGGATGATTTTAATGTTGACGACCTAAGCAAACGAAACAAGGACAGTGAATTTCGGATTTGCACGTGGAATGTCCGGACTTTAAACAGGTCACGTGCAGCCGAACAACTAGTGGAGAGCCTGGATAGGCTAAGGGCTGACATTACAGCCATTCAGGAAGTGCGATGGGATGGTGAAGGCATACGAAGGATGAAAGCGTGTGATATTTACTTCGGCGAGTGCTGCAAGGAGCAGGGTCAGCAATGTAAGCGAGCGCCTAGTCACAATCCGCATCAAAGCCAAGTTCAAAAACATCACGCTGATCTGTGCCCATGCCCCAACGGCAGAAAAAGATGACTCAACCAAGGAAGATTTCTACGATCTCCTCGAGAATACGTATGATAGGTGCCCCAAGTACGACGTCAAGATTATTCTTGGCGACTGCAACCCCAAGATCGGAAAAGAGGGCATCTTTGGTTCGATAGTCGGAGGGTACAGCCTGCACGACAACACTTCCGGTAACGGACTCAGGCTGATTGACTTTACGGCGGGGCGAAATGTCATCATAGCAAGTACTCGATTCCCACACCTCAATATACACAAAGGGACTTGGCGGTCTCCAGATCAACGAACCGTCAACCAGGGAGGAACGCCGACTTCTCAGGAGGAAAAAGAGAGAGCATGCGAAGCGGACGGTCGAGTCTGTTGAGGATTGTAGCGGCAGGGGGATGTTCGAAAGTTTTACCGAAGGGTGAGGCAATCTACCCAGGGATACAAGGCCAGAACGGAAGCCTGCCGAGACGAGAGTGGGAATATGGTGGTAGACACACAGTCAGTGCTGAGGATCTGGAAACAAAACTTTTCTAGACTGCTAAACGGCGAAGATGGCCAAAATTCCGCTGTTAGACAGAACACTACATTCAACCTGGACGACAATGGTCAAAATTTCCGTCCGCCCGACCTAAATGAAGTGCGGTTAGCAATAGCCAAGCTTAAAACGTACAAGGCTGCTGGTGCGGATGGCCTGCCAGCCGAGCTATTCAAAGCAGCGGGATATGACTTGGTAGGGAGTATACACCAACTTATTTCCAAAATTTGGTCAGATGAAAGTATGCCCGATGAATGGAAACTCGGTATAGTGTGCCCTATCTACAAGAAAGGAGATGCTCTGAATTGTGCCAACTAAAGAGGTATAAGTCTCCTCAACGTCGCATACAAAATCCTGTCATCTGTACTGTGTGATCGCTTAAAACCGTTTGTCAACGATCTGATTGGCCCCTTTCAGTGTGGTTTTAGGCCCGGCAAATCAACCGTCGACCAAATGTTCACACTCAGACAGATTTTGGAAAAAACCCAGGAGTTTCAAATCGATACACACCACCTCTTTATCGATTTCAAAGTCGCATATTATAGCGTAGATAGAGAAGAATTATATAGAGCCATGTCACATCTCGGCATCCCTGCCGAACTCGTCCGCTTGTGCAGGATGACGATGGAGAAATCTCGCTGCTCCGTTAAAGTCGGTAAGAACACCACCGAAGCCTTTGAAGTCGAGAAAGGTTTAAGGCAAGGCGACGCGTTATCATGCAACCTGTTTAACATCGCTCTTGAAGCAATTGTACGTAACCGCAAATCAACAACAGAGGTACAATTTTTCAGAAGTCCGTTCAACTACTTGCTTATGCGGATGATATTGACATCATTGGGAGAATGAAGCGAGCTGTTACCGGCGCGTTTGTAAGTATTGAATCGGAGGCGCCGAAAATGGGTTTGGCCGTTAATGAGGACAAGACGAAGTATATGCTATCATCCAGAGAGGAATCTCAACATCGTCGACTCGGGCAAAACGTCACGATGGATAGGTACAACTTCGAAGTCATCAAGGACTTTGTCTACCTGGGCTCCACTATTACATCGCAAAATGACATCAGTGCAGAGATCAAACGAAGAATTACACTTGCCAATCGCTGTTTCTTCGGGCTAAGAAGGCATTTGAGTAGTAAAGCCCTCTCTCAAAGAACCAAGGAGACCCTATATAAGACCTTAATCATCCCGGTCCTGCTATATGGGGCAGAAGCATGGACCCTGTCAAAAATGGATGAGAACCTGCTTGAGTGCTTTGAGAGGAAGATTCTTCGGGTGATCTTCGGTCCAGTCTATGTCGATGGAGTATGGAGGAGAAGATTCAACAACGAGCTGTACGGGCTTTACAGCGACGTCGACCTGGTCAAAAAGCTGAAAATACAGCGGCTGAGATGGCTGGGACACGTGGAGCGTATGGACACCAACGCACCACCCCGACGAGTCTTCGAATCTACCCCTGATGGTCTGCGCAGCAGAGGAAGACCCCACCTTAGGTGGCGCACACAAGTGGAGAACGACCTCAGCCAACTTGGATAGCGAAACTGGAGGCAGCTAGCTAGGGACCGAGCTGGCTGGAGGGGCTTGTTGGTTGAGGCTGTAGTACATCCTGGACTGTAAGCGTCATCAAAAGTAAATTAAGTATAGCTTGTCTGGGGCCTCATCACGTTAAATGAAAACGATCGAACGATTTGAAGTTTATGGCTTGTGTGCTTGCTGAAAAAAGCACTTTCATATGCTAACTTTACATTGAAGTCGGACGTGCAATATGAATTTCTGGATTTTTTTTTTAAATGAGGACTTCAAAATTTCACAGATCATACATAACATACATTGTATGATTTTGAGAGGTTTAATACAACAATTCTGTTTTACAGAATTGATGTGTGAACGCCTGTCATACATCGTAACATCGACTGGAATACTTCCAATATGATTCTGTTTCACAGAATTTTTACTTGCATTGTATGACAAGAATGTATGACATATTTTGATACATTTAATACATCAGAAAAATTTGGTTTAAAACGAAAAAGTATTAACGATGGCTTCAACTTCGACTGCATCTAAAAGGAAATATAATAAAGTAAGATCGTATTTATTACATAAATAATAATTAATGATATTACAATACTTTGGTTTTCATATTTTTAGACAACGAAGGACCTTCAACTCCTTGTGTTGAAGGAAATTTCAGAGGCAAAGGCCGGCCGTTCTATTCGGGAAATTTACTGGTTCACTGAATAAAGGGGAGATAAAAAGTAAATGGAGTACCATCGCACGGCTGGCCGCAAGCTATGCTCTCATAGCCGAGGATGATGGGGACAAGTTTCGGAGAATAACTTGGCAGAATTGGCGGCGCAATTTCAAGGTAAGATTTTGTGAATAAATTTCACAAAAGCTAGAGCATGTAGATTGGATTAAGACAAGAAAAAAATCCTATGGGAGGGGAGGGTCTATTCCCCTCCGTTTATCTGGGAGGTGCAATTATTTAAAAAAATTACTTAAATCAGAAAAAAAATTATTAAAAACTACGGTTACACTTACAATGCCATGATATCCCTTTTTGTAAAGTCATACATCTCTTCTTTCATCGAGTTTTTAAATAAAATTGTTTAAGCGCTAAGTATGAGCAGCTGAGTAGACGTGTATCTGATTCTGGTGACATATTATTTTTATTTTTGATCGTAAAACGCATTCAATCGTGCATAATTGCTTCCACAGTCTCCCATAAGCTGACTTTTGTTGATTTTAGTTTTTTTTTCGGGCAAAAGTGATATTTTTATTAATAAATTTGACCAAATTGATAGTGAAATATATTTTATTTTCCTTTGTGTAAACTACATAAGATCAAATCATTGAGTGTTTATTACCCTGCTCTCTTAACCCACAGATCTTTTATATCATAAATATAACTCACCCATTTATTGCCACCTATACTTTAACGTATCCGTGATTATAACCGAGAACTCACACTTATGTCGTCAAATCCTCCTAAACGGCTTCGCTCCAAAAATTCCAACTCTGTCTTAGATTCGCCCCAAAGCGCTTCATCTTCCCCTTGCAAAACACCTTTAACCAAAACCATGGACAAAGCTTGGATGGATGAAAAGCTTCGCCAGCAAAGTGAGTTTATTGTTTCTCTTTTATCAAAAAAAGTAGAGGAGTCGGAAAAAAAAATTACTGAAGAGCTAGGCCGGGAAATTAAAGACATTAAAACACTATCACTGACATAAATAATCGAGTTGTACAATTAGAATCCTCGAACACCGATATAAAATGTGATATCGATTCACTCAACACCGAAATAACAAATCTCAAAATGTCACTTGCCAATGTAACTTCTGAATGCTTGATCAATAAAGCTTCATTAACTGATAAATCTGTTGAACTCACTAATGTTAACAATAACTTTGATCACACCACCGATGAATTAAATAAACTTAAACAATCTATAAACTCCTACGAAAATCGATTAATTGCGCGAGATGCTTTTATATTCGGTATTCCGTGCATACCCAACGAAAATCTAAAGTCCATCTTTAATTTAATATGCAGTACAATTAATATAAAGCCACCCACTCTTACCAATATTTACCGCACTCGCCCGAAACCAAATACAAAAAACTCTGCGATTATGTTAAAGTTTAATTCTCCGTACGATAAAAATTATGTTTTAACTTCTATCGCGAATTACCGAAAAATAAACAATAAACAGCTCTGCCTAAATGACATTAACTTTGCCCTGGATACTTCAACCACCTCCGCGTCACCTTCTACCATCTATATTCGCGAGAGCTTAACCCAGCATAACAAAAGTATTATGCAGCGGGCGCTTGCTTTGAAAAAAAGTAAACAAATATCGTCAGTATACACCACACGTGGGGTAGTTTATGTCAAACGTCATAATGATGACACAGCGGTGCTCGTTGACTGCATCGAGGGACTTTAGGACGTTGCCAGATCAGCAGCATATGAATATTGATATTACAATTAAATTATACCAATTAAATTAAATTTTGTTGTTTTTCAATTTCACTCTAATTATTATTATTAGATACATACATTTTATTTTCTTTAATTATTACCTAAATTATACTTTCTTTAATTATTTCTTAAATTTCCTTTTCATTCTTTTCGTTTTTGATTTAAATTTATTTTCTTTTTCCTTTTTTTTTCTTGTTGTCGTACCCGTTATGACTAATATAATAACTTTGCGTTCGATGGTCAGAGTTCTGAGCAAGCAAAAATGCGGTCTCAGGGTTTGTCACATCAATGCGCAAAGCTTGCTCCCAAAAATTGATGAATTTCGTGATATCTTTGTAGAATCGGATGTAGATGTTGTTTGCGTTACGGAAACATGGCTTAGGGATGAGTTAAGTGATGAGGCGTGTTGCTTAAAGGGTTACCATGTTTTTCGCTTAAATCGAAAGGATCGTGTTGGGGGAGGTGTGGCAATATATGTTAAAGCGACTATAAAATGCAAGTTTAAGCTATCATCTGACGCTGGCAGCAATATTGAGTATTTGTTCGTTGATCTAGTGGGAAATGAGGGTAATCTACTTTTAGGGGCAATCTATAGGCCTAATCGACATATTGACTTTTCACCCCTATTTTCACTTTTAGAAGATATCTCGCTGGGTTCCCCTAATATTGTCATATGTGGAGACTTTAATTGCAATATTCTGAACCCTAATATTCTGTCTGATAACATGCGAACGTTAAATTTAAGACCAGTTAACACAAGCACACCAACTCACTACTTTGGTGGGGATGCTACACTGTTAGACTTGTTTTTGGTTAGTGACATAGACGATGTAGCTTTGTACGATCAGCTTTCTGCGCCTGCTTTTTCAAAGCATGATTTGATCTTTCTAACGATAAAATTTAGCTTTGATTATTCTATCAAGAAAATCACATATCGCGATTTTATCAATATAAATGCTCCACTTTTAGAAGAGCACACAAGAGCTGTTAATTGGGACCTTATTTTTTATATGCCATCCTCTGATGAACAGATGCAGTTTTTAACGCAAAATATAAAATTTCTTTTTGATACACACGTACCTCTTAAAACCAAAATTCTAAAACCAATCAATAAGCCTTGGTTTACGCGTAATATAAGATTTTTAATGCAACAACGGGACGATGCATATAACACCTGGAAACGATATCGGTTGATTGAGTTGCGGCGTGCGTACTGTTCTCTTCGTAACAAAGTTGTAGCTGAAATACGTTTAGTTAAATCTGAAATTTTCTCTCATCAGCTTAGTACTTCCTTGAACGGGCGACAGTTGTGGAAGAACTTACGCAACATTGGTATTGGAAAGTCAAGAAACTTGTCAGCTGAAGATGTAGATGTTAATGCTCTCAATAAAACCTTCGTTTCTTTACCATCGACACTAGTTCCTTCATCGAGTACCTCAGTGACATCATCTTTTATCGATCAGTCAAATCATCCTGGATTTGGCTTTCGCGCCGTGGATAGTACTGATGTTGTCGAAAGTTTGCTTTCTGTTAAGTCAAATGCCGTTGGACTGGATGCTATTCACCCCAAATTTTTGTATATGATTCTGCCAATCGTGTTACCTTATCTTACGTTTGTGCTTAATACAATTCTGATGTCAGGAGTGTATCCTGATCTGTGGAAGGTAGCTAAAATCATACCACATCCAAAAAATGCTAAGGGGGTTGAATTTAGGCCTATCTCAGTCCTACCCTATTTGTCTAAAGTGTTTGAGAAAGTTTTACAGAAACAAATAAATGATTACCTTATGGCGAACTCGTAAGAAGCACAATTGTATCACAGCACTTTTGAACGTTACTGAAGATATAAGGCAAGCGTTGGATAAAGATGAGGTAACGTTTTTGGTTTTGCTTGATTTCTCAAAGGCTTTCGACACAGTCAATCACGTAAATTTATGTAATAAGCTTCTACAACAGTTTAATTTCTCATCATGTGCTACAAAGCTTATATATTCTTATTTGACTCATAGAAGGCAAGCAGTTCAAGTTGGGGATAGGTTGTCTGATTTTCTGCCAATAGTTACCGGTGTTCCTCAGGGGTCCATACTTGGTCCCCTATTGTTCTCTATTTATGTCAACGAACTTCCATCTTTAATTAAAAACTGCTCGTGTCATATGTATGCAGATGATGTTCAGCTTTACTTTAGCTGCCCCCTTGAACTCATTGAGCATGGAGCTTTCAGTGTCAACGAAGACCTTGAAAAAATTTTAAATTGGTCCCATTTAAATGGTCTTATTTTAAACCCGAAAAAATCAAAATGTGTAGTTATTTCCAGAAAGAGTCTAAATCTTGATTATTTTCCGCCGATTATGTTGAACAATGATCGAGTCAAATATGTTGAAACTGCCAAAAATCTTGGAGTGACTTTTAACCGCTTCTTGACTTGGGACAACCATATAAACGGACTTGTAGGCAAAGTATATGGTGCACTACGTGCATTATGGGCAACCCAGTCTTTTACACCAGTAAAGACACGTTTACTTCTTGCCAAGACTTTAATAATACCCATTTTGATATATGGGTGCGAAATTTACTGCAACTGTAACTTTGTTAGCAAGCGTAAACTTATTGTGGCCTTCTATAGTACTGTTCGTTATGTCTTTGGCTTACGAAGGTACGACAGATTATCTCGGTTTGCAACTCTATTGCTGGACATGTCATTGGAAAGTTACCTTAAACTTCGAAGCTTGATCTTGCTCTCTGATATACTGCTAACACGCCAACCACAATACTGTTTTGACAAAATTAGTTTTGCTATTTCGCATAGATCTCATCAACTGACTCATCCTCGCTATTCGTTTTTAACATCCGAGCGTCAATTTTTCGTAAATTCAGTCCGTCTTTGGAACTCCTTACCACGTAATATAACAGAAATTCAAAACGCAACAAGCATTAAAAAGGCTTTAAAAAATCATTTTTCAGGAAATATGTAAATGAAATTGTAGATACTTCATTAATGATTAATGACAAATTGTTTGATTATTGAATTCAATTTTTATTTAATTTAACTCTTTGCTTGCTCTACTTTGTAAAATTAGCTTATAACTATCTTATAAGATATTGTATCTTACAGTTATTTAGCATTCACGAAATAAATAAATAAATAAATAAAATAAATAAAAATTTTGTTCAAAATAATTTTTTTCAAAATTTATGTAATTGAGTAATAGTTTTATTTTCAAAATTCGTTGCTCTTATTAGTTTTTAGTCAAATACAGAAAACCGGATGCTTAAATTTTTTGAGAAAATTGAAAATAAATAAATCTACTTTACTATACTTTACAAGCTACGTAGTGGAAATAGGATCGTTAGAGCAGCTTAATCAACGGATTGGAGTCAAATTAAGAGAATGTTATTTCTGTTATTTTCAATTTTCTAAAGAACTAGAAGAGATTTTAGCATCCGGTTTTTGGTGATTGACAAAATATTTTGAATATTAAAAACAAAAATATTACTTAATAACGTACAACTTTGAACAAAACTAGTTTGAACAAATTTTTTTCAATTTTTTTTTTCAAAAATTTGAGTTTGAAAATTAATTTTTCAAAAACTATTCACTAAAAAAACTTTAGTTAAAAAGATGATAAAAGTAGAGATTTCTGGCTTTACAAAAAGGTATATTTGGGCATTCTCAGTGTAACCGTTGTTTTTTAATATTATTTTGTCTCTTTTAAGTCAATTTTTTAGTAAATTGCCGCTCCCGGCTAAACGGAGGGGAATAGACCCCTCTCTCATACGATTTTTTTCTTGTCTTGATCGAACCTACACGCTCTTGCTTTTTGTCACACCTTATACGAATCACGCTGTATAATAAACAAACATCTATGATTTTAGGGGAAGATCGGTCACATGAAGAAGACGGCTGTAGGTGGGGCTGGGCCCGAGGACATATTAGACGAAAACGACAAGTTAATTCTTGAAATTGTCGGAGCAGAGGTTTTTATAGTTTAGGCCATTATGAAGATTTTTTTATTTTGAAATTCTCTTTTTTTTTTTTGATAGACCGCTTTTGGAATCGGAACCGAAGAGTCTCATGGCAGCGAGGTTAACATCACGAAACCAAGTCCAAAGCGCCCACTGTTGGCCCAACTCCATCCGCAGCCGTCTTCAACCAGAGTACGCGCCCAAAATCCGCAGCCGTCTTCGACTAGAGTACGCGTCCCAAAGCCATCTGATGAGAGGCTAACGGACCTTAAAGAAAACTTGTTACGGGTGTCAATATATCTCAAAAAACTTAAATGCCGGGAAAAAGAAATGCTGTCCGGTAGGGTGTCCCGACAAATTTTTTTTTGGATTTTCCGAACAAAAGACCTCTCAAAACTTGCGTAACTTACTTAGATTACAAAAATATATAAAAAAAAAATATTAAAATTTGTCTAGGGGGTTGTACCGACCCTCAAAATTTTGACAAATTGATATTTTTATGCTTTTTTTTCCTTCCTTAATTTCGGTTCCTGAGCTACTATTTATTATAAAATATTAACTTTTTGATCTTATTAGGTTTAGAACATATTTGACGTTTTGATTTGCATGCAACAATACGTTTCCAGCGGTTTCAAATTTATAAGGTTTTAAGCTAAAAATACCCCCAATAGGTGACCAAAATTGAATTTTTTTAATTTTTGGCGCATATTGCTATTATCATAATTTTCCTTGAACTTAAAACCACTGCTCTGACTTTGAAGTCCTTAGTATTCATTCGAGATCCTCAACGGGTTGTGTAAAGTGCGTTGTAACAGTTTTAAAAGCAATTTTTGTGATTTTTTTAAAATAATGAGTTCAAGACGTAGTGGGACTACTTGTGCTATATTGGGATCATACAAAAAACTTGACGATCGGCAGCTACCAACTACAAGAGATGTCATTAAATTCATTTTGTTTGTAAGGAACGAACTAAAACTTAAATTCAACGGAAAGGATCCTTCCCATTCAGAAATATATGCGATTGTTTTTGAAGAAATCGACAATATTTGGGCTAAAGCTTCGATTCCAATTGTAACTAAGGAAAGAGTTATTCAATTACTTAAATCCTGTTTCGAAAGGTACAATATTGTGAAGCGATACCCCAAAAGCAAAGAAAATGCTAGTTTCGAAAACAAACTGAAGTGTTTTTTAGAGTCATCTGACAAGCTTTTCGACGTTGCTGCTTGTAAATGCACTTCATTTGAAACTTGTTCGTGTTTAAAACCAAAGAAAGTTCCCATCCATGAGAGAAGTTTTTTGTTGGATCAAAGAAATGAAAGGAAAATGGTTATAAGCGGGGTTGACAAGAAAGAAACAATTATCTTGAAGAAACGACAGCAGAGGCAAATTGAAGAATCAAAGAGGGAAGCAAAAAAATGGTCTACGCAGGAAACGGATATTGTCTCAGGCAACTGCAATGAAGAGTTGGTGCGTGAATCTTCCCCAGAAACACATTCGGTAACAGAGGCATCCCCAACAAACCCCCCTTTGACAGAGGCACCATCGACTTCAAGAGCTTATCGCAATAGATTGATGTTGCCAACACTTGCCAAGGTATGTGATCGATACGGTTTATAGACGCGATCTGCTGCTGCTGTCGCTTCTGCTGTTTTGGCTGATGTCGGCTTGGTTTCTTCCAAAGATTCAACTCTTGTTATAGACAAAAATAAGATCCACCGAGCTGTATCGAAATCACGTAAAGAAGCTTTAGAAAATATTGGAGGTATTGCTATAAAAAGCATTTACTTTGATGGAAGAAAGGACAAGACCCTGATAAATGAGAAAATATGGGCGCGTTATCACCGTAAAGAAATTTTTGAAGAACACATCTCAATTTTGGCAGAACCTGGATCAATTTACTTGGGACACACAACACCAGGTCGTGGCACCGCAAAAGGCATTTTTACTTCCATCACAACCTTTTTAGAGAGTCAAGGTTGGAATTTAGATGACGTGCTTTGCATTGGATGTGACGGAACTGCAACTAACACTGGTTGGAAGGGAGGCGTCATTCAATATTTAGAGGAGTTCTTGAAGAGACCGCTGCAATGGTGTATTTGCATGCTTCACGCCAATGAGTTACCTCTTCGTCATTTATTCTTGACATTAGATGGTTGCACTTCGGGTCCTAGAGAATATTCTGGACCTATTGGGAAACAATTAGCTGATTGCGAAAGTAAAACCACCGTGAGCTTTTGTGCAGTGGCTGGTAATATGCCTGACTTGCCGAAAAATGTGGTTGATGAACTTAGTACGGATCAAAAATATCTTTATCAGATATGTCAAGCTGTATCTACTGGTTTCTGTTCTCCTGAGCTGGCAAACCGTCAAGCTGGAAAAATGGCGCACGCGAGATGGCTTACTTCAGCTAATCGCATACTGAGACTTTATGTTAGTACTTTTCGTCCATCAGAGAATTTGCTATTGCTTGTCAACTACGTCGTCAAAGTATACGCTCCAATTTGGTTCCGAATCAAGCGACAGGCGTCTTTTAAGGATGGAGCCTAACATATTTTCCAATTAATTATGTACTCTCGATATTTACCCGAAAATTTGAGATGTGTTGTGGATTCTGTTATAGAAAGAAATGCTTATTTTGCACATCCAGAAAACCTGCTTATCAGTATGTTGTTTGATGAAAGGGACCACATTCGGGAGCTGGCATTGCGAAGAATAAAAAAAGCTAGAGAAGCTGAAAATATCAACAAACGCAGGATATATAAACCACCAAAGATCAACTTCTCTGCTAAAGATTATACCGAAATTATTTTGTGGTACGAATGTCAGGTAACATCACCCCCGGTTCTTCGACATATTTCTTTTGAAGACCTTCACATCATGGCAAAAGATAAGAGCTTGGAAATTGTTGACTTTCCCTGTCACACCCAATCTGTGGAAAGATGTGTTAAACTGGTAACAGAGGCATCACAGAGTGTAACTGACCCTACTTCTAGAGATGGCTTTATTAAAAACAAGTTGAAATCTCGTGCAGAAATGCCAAATTTTGGACACAAAAATAAGTTTAAATTCTAAGGTTATTTCATTGATTAAAAATTATTTCTTGCTTATTTTGTTTTTATGTGATTTGTTTAAATAATATTAATAATAAAATACGTTTAAAACTTAATTTTTTGTATAGTTTTATTCAAACGGTTAAAGTATGTAAAAACATGAAATTTAAAAATCTTCAAACCCCCAAGATAACATGTTCTTTCAGTTTTTTTGACGTTTTCTTTATCTGTGTAAAATTACGCAAATTTTGATACCCCTTTTGATAGTGTAGCTCGAAAAAAAAATTTTCTCATACATCGACGGGACACCCTACTGTCCGGTCTGCCTCCATCGGAATTCACTGCGGACCTAAGCATGACGGTGTCCGATGATGACGATTAAGTTTTTTTTGAAAAAAAAAAATATATTTTTGAATTACTTTAAAAACAATGAATTGCTATTTTTTTTTTTTTTGTATAACCATTATTAACTTTTAATATTAAATATTAAAAATCTATTTTTAGAACTTAATTTTTAGTCCAATAAAATGAAAGGCTGTGCATCGCTCTTATTACAAGTTATTTTAAATTATAATAGGAATATATTTACTTCCGATATTAATGCTCCTCGATATTTTAACGATAAGTTCAATCATTGAATTATTGAAACTAATTTTAGCAAGTTGGTTCCATCTAATTTATGAAGCAATCTTTTTAGATAATTGTGAGAAGCGAAATTATCGATGACTATTATCTGTTTTTAACTTACAATTATTGTCAACAGGAGCAATGTTTCAAATAATTGCTTCAAAGCAAAAATTGGGTGTATCCTTTTAAAAGATCAATAACAGATACCAAAAAGGTATATATCCACCTTGTAGCACTTTCCGTTCGACAGGTACACGCCAAAACCTTTTTGACTTTTTCAAAAGGAAATATTATAAAGTAAGATCGTATGTATTACATTAATAATTATTAATGATATTACAATACTTTGGTTTTCATATTTTTAGACAACGAAGGACCTTCAACTCCTCGTGTTGAAGGAAATTTCAGAGGCAAAGGCCGTTCTATTCGGGAAATTTACTGGTTCGCTGAAAAAAGGGGAGATAAAAAGTAAATGGAGTACCATCGCACGGCTAGCCGCAATCTATGCTCTCATAGCCGAGGATGATGGGGACAAGTTTCGGAGAATAACTTGGCAGAATTGGAGGCGCAATTCCATGGTAAGATTTTGTGAACAAATTTCACAAAAGCTAGAGCATGTAGATTGGATTAAGACAAGAAAAAAATTCTATGGGAGGGGAGGGTCTATTCCCCTCCGTTTATCTGGGAGGTGCAATTATTTAAAAGAAAATACTTAAATCAGAAAAAAAAATTATTAAAAAACTACGGTTACACTTACAATGCCATGATATACCTTTTTGTAAAGTCATACATCTCTTCTTTCATCGAGTTTTTAAATAAAATTGTTTAAGAGAATGATTTTTGAAAAATTGATCTTCGAACTCAAAATTTTGAAAAAAAAAAATTGAAAAAATTTTGTTCAAACTAATTTTTTTCAAAATTTGACGTAATTGAGTAATAGTTTTATTTTCAAATTTCGTTGCTCTTATTACTTTTTAGTCAAATACAGAAAACCGGATGCTTAAATTTTTTGAGAAAATTGAAAATAAATAAATCTACTTTACTATACTTTACAAGCTACGTAGTGGAAATAGGATCGTTAGAGCAGCTTAATCAACGGATTGGAGTCAAATTAAGAGAATGTTATTTCTGTTATTTTCAATTTTCTAAAGAACTAGAAGAGATTTTAGCATCCGGTTTTTGGTGATTGACAAAATATTTTGAATATTAAAAACAAAAATATTACTTAATAACGTACAACTTTGAACAAAATTAGTTTGAACAAATTTTTTTCAATTTTTTTTTCAAAAATTTGAGTTTGAAAATTAATTTTTCAAAAACTATTCACTAAAAAAAACTTTATTTAAAAAGATGATAAAAGTAGAGATTTCTGGCTTTACAAAAAGGTATATTTGGGCATTCTCAGTGTAACCGTTGGTTTTTAATATTATTTTGTCTCTTTTAAGTCAATTTTTTAGTAAATTGCCGCTCCCGGCTAAACGGAGGGGAATAGACCCCTCTCTCATACGATTTTTTTCTTGTCTTGATCGAACCTACACGCTCTTGCTTTTTGTCACACCTTATACGAATCACGCTGTATAATAAACAAACATCTATGATTTTAGGGGAAGATCGGTCGCATGAAGAAGACGGCTGTAGGTGGGGCTGGGCCCGAGGACATATTAGACGAAAACGACAAGTTAATTCTTGAAATTGTCGGAGCAGAGGTTTTTATAGTTTAGGCCATTATGAAGATTTTTTTATTTTGAAATTCTCTTTTTTTTTTTGATAGACCGCTTTTGGAATCGGAACCGAAGAGTCTCTTGGCAGCGAGGTAAACATCACGAAACCAAGTCCAAAGCGCCCACTGTTGGCCCAACTCCATCCGCAGCCGTCTTCAACCAGAGTACGCGCCCAAAATCCGCAGCCGTCTTCGACTAGAGTACGCGTCCCAAAGCCATCTGATGAGAGGCTAACGGACCTTAAAGAAAACTTGTTACGGGTGTCAATATATCTCAAAAAACTTAAATGCCGGGAAAAAGAAATGCTGTCCGGTAGGGTGTCCCGACAAATTTTTTTTTGGATTTTCCGAACAAAAGACCTCTCAAAACTTGCGTAACTTACTTAGATTACAAAAATATATAAAAAAAAAATATTAAAATTTGTCTAGGGGGTTGTACCGACCCTCAAAATTTTGACAAATTGATATTTTTATGCTTTTTTTTCCTTCCTTAATTTCGGTTCCTGAGCTACTATTTATTATAAAATATTAACTTTTTGATCTTATTAGGTTTAGAACATATTTGACGTTTTGATTTGCATGCAACAATACGTTTCCAGCGGTTTCAAATTTATAAGGTTTTAAGCTAAAAATACCCCCAATAGGTGACCAAAATTGAATTTTTTTAATTTTTGGCGCATATTGCTATTATCATAATTTTCCTTGAACTTAAAACCACTGCTCTGACTTTGAAGTCCTTAGTATTCATTCGAGATCCTCAACGGGTTGTGTAAAGTGCGTTGTAACAGTTTTAAAAGCAATTTTTGTGATTTTTTTAAAATAATGAGTTCAAGACGTAGTGGGACTATTTGTGCTATATTGGGATCATACAAAAAACTTGACGATCGGCAGCTACCAACTACAAGAGATGTCATTAAATTCATTTTGTTTGTAAGGAACGAACTAAAACTTAAATTCAACGGAAAGGATCCTTCCCATTCAGAAATATATGCGATTGTTTTTGAAGAAATCGACAATATTTGGGCTAAAGCTTCGATTCCAATTGTAACTAAGGAAAGAGTTATTCAATTACTTAAATCCTGTTTCGAAAGGTACAATATTGTGAAGCGATACCCCAAAAGCAAAGAAAATGCTAGTTTCGAAAACAAACTGAAGTGTTTTTTAGAGTCATCTGACAAGCTTTTCGACGTTGCTGCTTGTAAATGCACTTCATTTGAAACTTGTTCGTGTTTAAAACCAAAGAAAGTTCCCATCCATGAGAGAAGTTTTTTGTTGGATCAAAGAAATGAAAGGAAAATGGTTATAAGCGGGGTTGACAAGAAAGAAACAATTATCTTGAAGAAACGACAGCAGAGGCAAATTGAAGAATCAAAGAGGGAAGCAAAAAAATGGTCTACGCAGGAAACGGATATTGTCTCAGGCAACTGCAATGAAGAGTTGGTGCGTGAATCTTCCCCAGAAACACATTCGGTAACAGAGGCATCCCCAACAAACCCCCCTTTGACAGAGGCACCATCGACTTCAAGAGCTTATCGCAATAGATTGATGTTGCCAACACTTGCCAAGGTATGTGATCGATACGGTTTATAGACGCGATCTGCTGCTGCTGTCGCTTCTGCTGTTTTGGCTGATGTCGGCTTGGTTTCTTCCAAAGATTCAACTCTTGTTATAGACAAAAATAAGATCCACCGAGCTGTATCGAAATCACGTAAAGAAGCTTTAGAAAATATTGGAGGTATTGCTATAAAAAGCATTTACTTTGATGGAAGAAAGGACAAGACCCTGATAAATGAGAAAATATGGGCGCGTTATCACCGTAAAGAAATTTTTGAAGAACACATCTCAATTTTGGCAGAACCTGGATCAATTTACTTGGGACACACAACACCAGGTCGTGGCACCGCAAAAGGCATTTTTACTTCCATCACAACCTTTTTAGAGAGTCAAGGTTGGAATTTAGATGACGTGCTTTGCATTGGATGTGACGGAACTGCAACTAACACTGGTTGGAAGGGAGGCGTCATTCAATATTTAGAGGAGTTCTTGAAGAGACCGCTGCAATGGTGTATTTGCATGCTTCACGCCAATGAGTTACCTCTTCGTCATTTATTCTTGACATTAGATGGTTGCACTTCGGGTCCTAGAGAATATTCTGGACCTATTGGGAAACAATTAGCTGATTGCGAAAGTAAAACCACCGTGAGCTTTTGTGCAGTGGCTGGTAATATGCCTGACTTGCCGAAAAATGTGGTTGATGAACTTAGTACGGATCAAAAATATCTTTATCAGATATGTCAAGCTGTATCTACTGGTTTCTGTTCTCCTGAGCTGGCAAACCGTCAAGCTGGAAAAATGGCGCACTCGAGATGGCTTACTTCAGCTAATCGCATACTGAGACTTTATGTTAGTACTTTTCGTCCATCAGAGAATTTGCTATTGCTTGTCAACTACGTCGTCAAAGTATACGCTCCAATTTGGTTCCGAATCAAGCGACAGGCGTCTTTTAAGGATGGAGCCTAACATATTTTCCAATTAATTATGTACTCTCGATATTTACCCGAAAATTTGAGATGTGTTGTGGATTCTGTTATAGAAAGAAATGCTTATTTTGCACATCCAGAAAACCTGCTTATCAGTATGTTGTTTGATGAAAGGGACCACATTCGGGAGCTGGCATTGCGAAGAATAAAAAAAGCTAGAGAAGCTGAAAATATCAACAAACGCAGGATATATAAACCACCAAAGATCAACTTCTCTGCTAAAGATTATACCGAAATTATTTTGTGGTACGAATGTCAGGTAACATCACCCCCGGTTCTTCGACATATTTCTTTTGAAGACCTTCACATCATGGCAAAAGATAAGAGCTTGGAAATTGTTGACTTTCCCTGTCACACCCAATCTGTGGAAAGATGTGTTAAACTGGTAACAGAGGCATCACAGAGTGTAACTGACCCTACTTCTAGAGATGGCTTTATTAAAAACAAGTTGAAATCTCGTGCAGAAATGCCAAATTTTGGACACAAAAATAAGTTTAAATTCTAAGGTTATTTCATTGATTAAAAATTATTTCTTGCTTATTTTGTTTTTATGTGATTTGTTTAAATAATATTAATAATAAAATACGTTTAAAACTTAATTTTTTGTATAGTTTTATTCAAACGGTTAAAGTATGTAAAAACATGAAATTTAAAAATCTTCAAACCCCCAAGATAACATGTTCTTTCAGTTTTTTTGACGTTTTCTTTATCTGTGTAAAATTACGCAAATTTTGATACCCCTTTTGATAGTGTAGCTCGAAAAAAAATTTTTCTCATACATCGACGGGACACCCTACTGTCCGGTCTGCCTCCATCGGAATTCACTGCGGACCTAAGCATGACGGTGTCCGATGATGACGATTAAGTTTTTTTTGAAAAAAAAAAAATATATTTTTGAATTACTTTAAAAACAATGAATTGCTATTTTTTTTTTTTTTTGTATAACCATTATTAACTTTTAATATTAAATATTAAAAATCTATTTTTAGAACTTAATTTTTAGTCCAATAAAATGAAAGGCTGTGCATCGCTCTTATTACAAGTTATTTTAAATTATAATAGGAATATATTTACTTCCGATATTAATGCTCCTCGATATTTTAACGATAAGTTCAATCATTGAATTATTGAAACTAATTTTAGCAAGTTGGTTCCATCTAATTTATGAAGCAATCTTTTTAGATAATTGTGAGAAGCGAAATTATCGATGACTATTATCTGTTTTTAACTTACAATTATTGTCAACAGGAGCAATGTTTCAAATAATTGCTTCAAAGCAAAAATTGGGTGTATCCTTTTAAAAGATCAATAACAGATACCAAAAAGGTATATATCCACCTTGTAGCACTTTCCGTTCGACAGGTACACGCCAAAACCTTTTTGACTTTTTCAAAAGGAAATATTATAAAGTAAGATCGTATGTATTACATTAATAATTATTAATGATATTACAATACTTTGGTTTTCATATTTTTAGACAACGAAGGACCTTCAACTCCTCGTGTTGAAGGAAATTTCAGAGGCAAAGGCCGTTCTATTCGGGAAATTTACTGGTTCGCTGAAAAAAGGGGAGATAAAAAGTAAATGGAGTACCATCGCACGGCTAGCCGCAATCTATGCTCTCATAGCCGAGGATGATGGGGACAAGTTTCGGAGAATAACTTGGCAGAATTGGAGGCGCAATTCCATGGTAAGATTTTGTGAACAAATTTCACAAAAGCTAGAGCATGTAGATTGGATTAAGACAAGAAAAAAATTCTATGGGAGGGGAGGGTCTATTCCCCTCCGTTTATCTGGGAGGTGCAATTATTTAAAAGAAAATACTTAAATCAGAAAAAAAAATTATTAAAAAACTACGGTTACACTTACAATGCCATGATATACCTTTTTGTAAAGTCATACATCTCTTCTTTCATCGAGTTTTTAAATAAAATTGTTTAAGAGAATGATTTTTGAAAAATTGATCTTCGAACTCAAAATTTTGAAAAAAAAAAATTGAAAAAATTTTGTTCAAACTAATTTTTTTCAAAATTTTACGTAATTGAGTAATAGTTTTATTTTCAAATTTCGTTGCTCTTATTACTTTTTAGTCAAATACAGAAAACCGGATGCTTAAATTTTTTGAGAAAATTGAAAATAAATAAATCTACTTTACTATACTTTACAAGCTACGTAGTGGAAATAGGATCGTTAGAGCAGCTTAATCAACGGATTGGAGTCAAATTAAGAGAATGTTATTTCTGTTATTTTCAATTTTCTAAAGAACTAGAAGAGATTTTAGCATCCGGTTTTTGGTGATTGACAAAATATTTTGAATATTAAAAACAAAAATATTACTTAATAACGTACAACTTTGAACAAAATTAGTTTGAACAAATTTTTTTCAATTTTTTTTTCAAAAATTTGAGTTTGAAAATTAATTTTTCAAAAACTATTCACTAAAAAAAACTTTATTTAAAAAGATGATAAAAGTAGAGATTTCTGGCTTTACAAAAAGGTATATTTGGGCATTCTCAGTGTAACCGTTGGTTTTTAATATTATTTTGTCTCTTTTAAGTCAATTTTTTAGTAAATTGCCGCTCCCGGCTAAACGGAGGGGAATAGACCCCTCTCTCATACGATTTTTTTCTTGTCTTGATCGAACCTACACGCTCTTGCTTTTTGTCACACCTTATACGAATCACGCTGTATAATAAACAAACATCTATGATTTTAGGGGAAGATCGGTCGCATGAAGAAGACGGCTGTAGGTGGGGCTGGGCCCGAGGACATATTAGACGAAAACGACAAGTTAATTCTTGAAATTGTCGGAGCAGAGGTTTTTATAGTTTAGGCCATTATGAAGATTTTTTTATTTTGAAATTCTCTTTTTTTTTTTGATAGACCGCTTTTGGAATCGGAACCGAAGAGTCTCTTGGCAGCGAGGTAAACATCACGAAACCAAGTCCAAAGCGCCCACTGTTGGCCCAACTCCATCCGCAGCCGTCTTCAACCAGAGTACGCGCCCAAAATCCGCAGCCGTCTTCGACTAGAGTACGAGTCCCAAAGCCATCTGATGAGAGGCTAACGGACCTTAAAGAAAACTTGTTACGGGTGTCAATATATCTCAAAAAACTTAAATGCCGGGAAAAAGAAATGCTGTCCGGTCTGCCTCCATCGGAATTCACTGCGGACCTAAGCATGACGGTGTCCGATGATGACGATTAAGTTTGTTTTGAAAAAAAAAAATATATTTTTAAATTACTTTAAAAACAATGAATTGCTATTTTTTTTTTTTTTTGTATAACCATTATTAACTTTTAATATTAAATATTAAAAATCTATTTTTAGAACTTAATTTTTAGTCCAATAAAATGAAAGGCTGTGCATCGCTCTTATTACAAGTTATTTTAAATTATAATAGGAATATATTTACTTCCGATATTAATGCTCCTCGATGTTTTAACGATAAGTTCAATCATTGAATTATTGAAACTAATTTTAGCAAGTTGGTTCCATCTAATTTATGAAGCAATCTTTTTAGATAATTGTGAGAAGCGAAATTATCGATGACTACTATCTGTTTTTAACTTACAATTATTGTCAACAGGAGCAATGTTTCAAATAATTGCAAAAATTGGGTGTATCCTTTTAAAAGATCAATAACAGATACCAAAAAGGTATATATCCACCTTGTAGCACTTTCCGTTTGACAGGTACACGCCAAAACCTTTTTGACTTTTTCAAAAGGAAATATAATAAAGTAAGATCGTATGTATTACATTAATAATTATTAATGATATTACAATACTTTGGTTTTCATATTTTTAGACAACGAAGGACCTTCAACTCCTTGTGTTGAAGGAAATTTCAGAGGCAAAGGCCGTTCTATTCGGGAAATTTACTGGTTCGCTGAAAAAAGGGGAGATAAAAAGTAAATGGAGTACCATCGCACGGCTAGCCGCAATCTATGCTCTCATAGCCGAGGATGATGGGGACAAGTTTCGGAGAATAACTTGGCAGAATTGGAGGCGCAATTCCATGGTAAGATTTTGTGAACAAATTTCACAAAAGCTAGAGCATGTAGATTGGATTAAGACAAGAAAAAAATTCTATGGGAGGGGAGGGTCTATTCCCCTCCGTTTATCTGGGAGGTGCAATTATTTAAAAAAAATACTTAAATCAGAAAAAAAAATTATTAAAAAACTACGGTTACACTTACAATGCCATGATATACCTTTTTGTAAAGTCATACATCTCTTCTTTCATCGAGTTTTTAAATAAAATTGTTTAAGAGAATGATTTTTGAAAAATTGATCTTCGAACTCAAAATTCTGAAAAAAAAAATTGAAAAAATTTTGTTCAAACTAATTTTTTTCAAAATTTTACGTAATTGAGTAATAGTTTTATTTTCAAAATTCGTTGCTCTTATTACTTTTTAGTCAAATACAGAAAACCGGATGCTTAAATTTTTTGAGAAAATTGAAAATAAATAAATCTACTTTACTATACTTTACAAGCTACGTAGTGGAAATAGGATCGTTAGAGCAGCTTGATCAACGGATTGGAGTCAAATTAAGAGAATGTTATTTCTGTTATTTTCAATTTTCTAAAGAACTAGAAGAGATTTTAGCATCCGGTTTTTGGTGATTGACAAAATATTTTGAATATTAAAAACAAAAATATTACTTAATAACGTACAACTTTGAACAAAATTAGTTTGAACAAATTTTTTTCAATTTTTTTTTCAAAAATTTGAGTTTGAAAATTAATTTTTCAAAAACTATTCACTAAAGAAACTTTATTTAAAAAGATGATAAAAGTAGAGATTTCTGGCTTTACAAAAAGGTATATTTTGGCATTCTCAGTGTAACCGTTGTTTTTTAATATTAATTTGTCTCTTTTAAGTCAAATTTTTCTCAAATTGCCGCTCCCGGCTAAACGGAGGGGAATATACCCCTCTCTCATACGATTTTTTTCTTGTCTTGATCGAACCTACACGCTCTTGCTTTTTGTCACACCTTATACGAATCACGCTGTATAATAATCAAACATCTATGATTAGATCTATGTAGGTGGGGCTGGGCCCGAGGACATATTAGACGAAAACGACAAGTTAATTCTTGAAATTGTCGGAGCAGAGGTTTTTATAGTTTAGGCCATTATGAAGATTTTTTTATTTTGAAATTCTCTTTTTTTTTGATAGACCGCTTTTGGAATCGGAACCGAAGAGTCTAATGCCAACTGCATCCCGATGAAATTGATGCGCGAGAAATTTTCACTTTACCCTCCCTTCCTGGTTGCATCCCTCGCCAGAGCAACCCCTTTATTTGGCTTCTTCTCCTCTCTATCCCTTCATTCCTCTCACCTCATCCTTCTCATCCCGTTAATAAAGAAAACTTACTCACAAATCATATTGTATGTGATTATAAATTTATTTAGTTGAAAATCAAAAATCATGTTTTGATATAATTATAAAGGTTCACTCAATCATATTTATATTTAATTAAAAAAGTTGAAATTTTAAATTAAAATCAAAACAATTAAATTGATAAACTTTAAGCGAAAAAGGTAATTTCACCCGTTGGCAACCCTGTTGCTTATCAAAAAAAAATTAAATTAAATTCTATTAAACTGTCTTCGATTTATTTACAAAGTTGGGATTTCTGATCCTCTTTTTTTTATATTCTTACACTTTTACACAATAATCCCCCAATCAAAACCCCCCCTGAACTCGCGTACTATGTCGTTTTTTTATACATATATTATTCACTGGAAGGTGATCAGCAATAATAATATCGGTATATCATAAAAAAACTCACCCCTAAATTCCTTTGGAAGTGGCCACTCCAAGCGATCGTTTTAGAGATGATAATACATTTTTTTCTTTTTACTCTTGCACTTTGCTGTAACTCTTATTCACTTTTAAAATATAAACTATGATACGCGGACTGAGAAAACTTACGTTTCGCGATTTAATATTCAAAAAAAAAACTTTTCTTTTTATACTCAACCAGGAGAACCAATTGATGAAACTGTCGTTATTAATTTATGTAAAAAGAATAAAAAAAAAAAATTGTATTGATTTTAGCTGCGGTTCGAAACTGGTCGAATCTTTTACCTTAAAGGTACAGGTAGCTGCCGTTGTACGGTTTTGTTAACGTTGGATTTTATTACCCGTATGAAATGGCTGTGACGTCTGTGAAGTTGGCATAACAGTCTGGTCTGTTACCGATCTTCCAACCTCTCCCCCTTTGATACGTACTACGAATTGTAGTCTATCGAAACAAAGTATGGAGAAAAATGGAGGCGGAACAAGACGGCATACTTAAAGGCGCTTAGAAAAATGCTGATGCTCCAAATGCATTTTATAAACAATAACATCCCATTTTCGATATGTGACGTCAGTGGTCTCAGGCGGCGGAATGAGTAGTGCATACGGCTTCTAAGACTGAGCAAATCTGATATCGTGGGTTCGATCCCTATGATGGGCATGTAGAAAGTTTTTCATAATAAAATTGGATTAAAGCTCAGCACCACTAATAAGAGGAGACTGATGATAGGTGGCTTGGCACCCCTTGAAACAGCTGTATCTCTAGCCAAAATAAACGAATTATAAATTAATTCGTAAGCAATTGGTTGTAGCACCTTTAAGTTGTTGTTGTTGTTCAAAAATTCAATGAAATTGGCGGAATAAAGAATGGTCAAGTCTAATAAACTGACATTCTAGTATGAATAGTACAATAAATAATAATCATAACAATTTTCACCTAGACTAATGGGACCATAACAGGAATTTGCAGTTTTTTGCATTTTTTTGCATTTCCATTCCGGATTTTGCAGTTGACCAAATTTTGGGTGTAATCCCATGTACTGCTTACTTCACTGTGAAGTGTTTTTTAATCAACCAGACATGCTACCCCTTTGAAATAGGGCTCCAAATTTGCAGTTTAATTTGCAGTTCCAGAAAATAATTACCCACATTTTTGAAGTCCTCTTATAAAAAAATTAATCAAAAAAATCAAATTATACCGCCGACTTCACTGTGAAGTTGGCAGTACATGCTGTTTTCTCAACAACCACGCAAGCTAGAAACTTGCAGTAAGTGTCCAAGTATGCAGTTATTCTTTCAGTTCAAGAAAAAAACTACCCAAAATTTTGAATTCGTCAGTTAAAAAAAAAATTCATACTCCTAAATTCATTGTGAAGTTAGCAGTATATTGGGTATTTTAATCAACTAGAGAAACTATATTATAATATTTATACTGTTACAATTTTACTACGTAACTACTTTTGAATCAAAGGATAATCAGCCTTATTGTGAGTTTCACCCTTAAAATATTTCAACTTAAAATTTTTTGTTCGCCCGGAATTTTTAAAGCTATTGTGAGTTTCGCCCGAACGAAATTTCGTTCGCCTACAAAAAAGAAGTGAAAATGACATTACATCCCTCCCGAAATGAATGTTCACAATAAGGGGAATTTTTCGATCATGAAATTTCGGGTGAAACTCAGAATAGGCAAAAAGTGAAATGTCAAATTTGCCGGGCGGAATTTTGTTCGGGTTAAACTCACAATAAGGCTGAATCCCTAACGTATGCTTTTACTAATTAATCTAAGTTATAGCTTGTCTGGGGTGCATTCAAGAGGACACAAGCGTCCACAAGCATTTCTCAAAGCGAACCTCTGTCTATCAACTCCTACTCTCACCTCCCCGTGGTCAACATCGGGTGCCTAGTACCTTTAATTGAAGATGTGGTTCCAACCCCTGTGGACGGTTTTAGGCGGCAGCACACGAGAGAGGGGGGAGGAGTGTTCCCACTAAGGCACTTCTCCTTCATCCAGGCGGCAGCGGAGGAATTCCCCAGATGAAATCAACGGTGGCGTCTACAGTTCCAGTTAGGCTGAACTACTTAGTGAACACCTTTTATGGGCTACTACGACATATCCGTAGCTCAGGCCTACAAGGAGCGGTTTATCCGGCTCCCCACCCTTGGAGTTATAATGGTCCTCCTGGTCCTCCAGGCTAGGGGGTTGTGCGTCGGGGTAACTTCCCTACCACGGAAAAAGTTTTTTCGGTTCCGAAACAACAACAAGCCTCGGATATGGATGATTTTAATGTTGACGACCTAAGCAAACGAAACAAGGACAGTGAATTTCGGATTTGCACGTGGAATGTCCGGACTTTAAACAGGTCACGTGCAGCCGAACAACTAGTGGAGAGCCTGGATAGGCTAAGGGCTGACATTACAGCCATTCAGGAAGTGCGATGGGATGGTGAAGGCATACGAAGGATGAAAGCGTGTGATATTTACTTCGGCGAGTGCTGCAAGGAGCAGGGTCAGCAATGTAAGCGAGCGCCTAGTCACAATCCGCATCAAAGCCAAGTTCAAAAACATCACGCTGATCTGTGCCCATGCCCCAACGGCAGAAAAAGATGACTCAACCAAGGAAGATTTCTACGATCTCCTGGAGAATACGTATGATAGGTGCCCCAAGTACGACGTCAAGATTATTCTTGGCGACTTCAACGCCAAGATCGGAAAAGAGGGCATCTTTGGTTCGATAGTCGGAGGGTACAGCCTGCACGACAACACTTCCGGTAACGGACTCAGGCTGATTGACTTTGCGGCGGGGCGAAATGTCATCATAGCAAGTACTCGATTCCCACACCTCAATATACACAAAGGGACTTGGCGGTCTCCAGATCAACGAACCGTCAACCAGGGAGGAACGCCGACTTCTCAGGAGGAAAAAGAGAGAGCATGCGAAGCGGACGGTCGAGTCTGTTGAGGATTGTAGCGGCAGGGGGATGTTCGAAAGTTTTACTGAAGGGTGAGGCAATCTACCCAGGGATACACGGCCAGAACGGAAGCCTGCCGAGACGAGAGTGGGAATATGGTGGTAGACACACAGTCAGTGCTGAGGATCTGGAAACAACACTTTTCTACACTGCTAAACGGCGAAGATGGCCAAAATTCCGCTGTTAGACAGAACGCTACATTCAACCTGGACGAAAATGGTCAAAATTTCCGTCCACCCGACCAAAATGAAGTGCGGTTAGCAATAGCCAAGCTTAAAACGTACAAGGCTGCTGGTGCGGATGGCCTGCCAGCCGAGCTATTCAAAGCAGTGGGAGATGACTTGGTAGGGAGTATACACCAACTTATTTCCAAAATTTGGGCAGATGAAAGTATGCCCGATGAATGGAAACTCGGTATAGTGTGCCCTATCTACAAGAAAGGAGGTGCTCTGAATTGTGCCAACTACAGAGGTATAAGTCTCCTCAACGTCGCATACAAAATCCCGTCATCTGTACTGTGTGATCGCTTAAAACCGTTTGTCAACGATCTGATTGGCCCCTATCAGTGTGGTTTTAGGCCCGGCAAATCAACCTTCGACCAAATGTTCACACTCAGACAGATTTTGGAAAAAACCCAGGAGTTTCAAATCGATACACACCACCTCTTTATCGATTTCAAAGTCGCATATTATAGCGTAAATAGAGAAGAATTATATAGAGCCATGTCGCATCTCGGCATCCCTGCCGAACTCGTCCGCTTGTGCAGGATGACGATGGAGAAATCTCGCTGCTCGTTAAAGTCGGTAAGAACACCACCGAACCCTTTGAAGTCGAGAAAGGTTTAAGGCAAGGCGACGCGTTATCATGCAACCTGTTTAACATCGTTCTTGAAGCAATTGTACGTAACCGCAAATCAACAACAGAGGTACAATTTTTCAAAAGTCCGTTCAACTACTTGCTTATGCGGATGATATTGACATCAATGGGAGAACGAAGCGAGGTGTTACCGGCGCGTTTGTAAGTATTGAATCGGAGGCGGCAAAAATGGGTTTGGCTGTTAATGAGGACAAGACGAAGTATATGCTATCATCGAGAAAGGAATCTCAATCGTCGACTCGGGCAAAATGTCACGATGGATAGGTACAACTTCGAAGTCATCAAGGACTTTGTCTACCTGGGCTCCACTATTACATCGCAAAATGACATCAGTAGTGAGTAGTAAAGCCCTCTCTCAAAGAACCAAGGAGACCCTATATAAGACCTTAATCATCCCGGTCCTGCTATATGGGGCAGAAGCATGGACCCTGTCAAAAATGGATGAGAACCTGCTTGAGTGCTTTGAGAGGAATATTCTTCGGGTGATCTTCGGTCCAGTCTGTATCGATGGAGTATGGAGGAGAAGATTCAACAACGAGCTGTACGGGCTTTACAGCGACGTCGACCTGGTCAAAAAGCTGAAAATACAGCGGCTGAGATGGCTGGGACACGTGGAATCTACCCCTGATGGTCTGCGCAGCAGAGGAAGACCCCACCTTAGGTGGCGCAAACAAGTGGAGAACGACCTCAGCCAACTTGGATAGCGAAACTGGAGGCAGCTAGCTAGGGATCGAGCTGGCTGGAGGGGCTTGTTGGTTGAGGCCGTAGTACATCCTGGACTGTAAGCGTCATCAAAAGTAAATTAAGTATAGCTTGTCTGGGGCCTCATCACGTTAAATGAAAACGATCGAACGATTTGAAGTTTATGACTTGTGTGCTTGCTGAAAAAAGCACTTTCATATGCTAACTTTACATTGAAGTCGGACGTGCAATATGAATTTCTGGATTTTTTTTTTTTAAATGAGGACTTCAAAATTTCACAGATCATACATAACATACGTTGTATGATTTTGACAGGTTTAATACAACAATTCTGTTTTACAGAATTGATGTATGAACGCCTGTCATACATCGTAACATCGACTGGAATACTTCCAATATGATTCTGTTTCACAGAATTTTTACTTGCATTGTATGACAAGAATGTATGACATATTTTGATACATTTAATACATCAGAAAAATTTGGTTTAAAACGAATAAGTATTAACGATGGTTTCAACTTCGACTGCATCTAAAAGGAAATATAATAAAGTAAGATCGTATTTATTACATAAATAATAATTAATGATATTACAATACTTTGGTTTTCATATTTTTAGACAACGAAGGACCTTCAACTCCTTGTGTTGAAGCAAATTTCAGAGTCACAGGCCGTTCTATTCGGGAAATTTACTGGTTCACTGAATAAAGGGGAGATAAAAAGTAAATGGAGTACCATCGCACGGCTGGCCGCAAGCTATGCTCTCATAGCCGAGGATGATGGGGACAAGTTTCGGAGAATAACTTGGCAGAATTGGCGGCGCAATTCCATGGTAAGATTTTGTGAATAAATTTCACAAAAGCTAGAGCATGTAGATTGGATTAAGACAAGAAAAAAATCCTATGGGAGGGGAGGGTCTATTCCCCTCCGTTTATCTGGGAGGTGCAATTATTTAAAAAAATTACTTAAATCAGAAAAAAAATTATTAAAAAACTACGGTTACACTTACAATGACATGATATACCTTTTTTTAAAGTCATACATCTCTTCTTTCATCGAGTTTTTAAATAAAATTGTTTAAGAGAATGATTTTTGAAAAATTAATCTTCGAACTCAAAATTTTGAAAAAAAAAATTGAAAAAATTTTGTTCAAACTAATTTTTTTCAAAATTTTACGTAATTGAGTAATAATTTTATTTTCAAAATTCGTTGCTCTTATTACTTTTTAGTCAAATACAGAAAACCGGATGCTTAAATTTTTTGAGAAAATTGAAAATAAATAAATCTACTTTACTATACTTTACAAGCTACGTAGTGGAAATAGGATCGTTAGAGCAGCTTAATCACCGAATTGGAGTCAAATTAAGAGAATTTTATTTCTGTTATTTTCAATTTTCTAAAGAACTAGAAGAGATTTTAGCATCCGGTTTTTGGTGATTGACCAAATATTTTGAATATTAAAAACAAAAATATAACTTAATAACGTACAACTTTGAACAAAATTAGTTTGAACAAATTTTTTTCAATTTTTTTTTTTCAAAAATTTGAGTTTGAAAATTAATTTTTTAAAAACTATTCACTAAAAAAACTTTATTTAAAAAGATGATAAAAGTAGAGATTTCTGGCTTTAAAAAAAAGGTATATCTTGGCATTCTCAGTGTAACCCTTGTTTTTTAATATTATTTTTTCTCTTTTAAGTCAATTTTTTAGTCAATTGCCGCTCCCGGCTAAACGGAGGGGAATAGACCCCTCTCTCATACGATTTTTTTCTTGTCTTGATCGAACCTACACGCTTTTGCTTTTTGTCACACCTTATACGAATCATGCTGCATAATAATCAAACATCTATGATTTTAGGGGAAGATCGATCGCATGAAGAAGACGGCTGTAGGTGGGGCTGGGCCCGAGGACATATTAGACGAAAACGACAAGTTAATTCTTGAAATTGTCGGAGCAGAGGTTTTTATAGTTTAGGCCATTATGAAGATTTTTTTATTTTGAAATTATCTTTTTTTTTTTGATAGACCGCTTTTGGAATCGGAACCGAAGAGTCTAATGCCAACTGTATCCCGATGAAATTGATGCGCGAGAAATTTTCACTTTACCCTCCCTTCCTGGTTGCATCCCTCGCCAGAGCAACCCCTTTATTTGGCTTCTTCTCCTCTCTATCCCTTCATTCCTCTCACCTCATCCTTCTCATCCCGTTAATAAAGAAAACTTACTCACAAATCATATTGTATGTGATTATAAATTTATTTAGTTGAAAATCAAAAATCATGTTTTGATATATAAAGGTTCACTCAATCATATTTATATTTAATTAAAAAAGTTGAAATTTTAAATTAAAATCAAAACAATTAAATTGATAAACTTTAAGCGAAAAAGGTAATTTCACCCGTTGGCAACCCTGTTGCTTATCAAAAAAAAATTAAATTAAATTCTATTAAACTGTCTTCGATTTATTTACAAAGTTGGGATTTCTGATCCTCTTTTTTTTTATATTCTTACACTTTTACACAATAATCCCCCAATCAAAACCCCCCCTGAACTCGCGTACTATGTCGTTTTTTTATACATATATTATTTACTGGAAGGTGATCAGCAATAATAATATCGGTATATCATAAAAAAACTCACCCCTAAATTCCTTTTGAAGTGGCCACTCCAAGCGATCGTTTTAGAGATGATAATACATTTTTTCTTTTTACTCTTGCACTTTGCTGTAACTCTTATTCACCTTTAAAATATAAACTATGATACGCGGACTGTGAAAACTTACGTTTCGCGATTTAATATTCAAAAAAAAAACTTTTCTTTTTATACTCAACCAGGAGAACCAATTGATGAAACTGTCGTTATTAATTTATGTAAAAAGAATAAAAAAAAAAATTGTATTGATTTTAGCTGCGGTTCGAAACTGGTCGAATCTTTTACCCTAAAGGTACAGGTAGCTGCCGTTGTACGGTTTTGTTAACGTTGGATTTTATTACCCGTATGAAATGGCTGTGACGTCTGTGAAGTTGGCATAACAGTCTGGTCTGTTACCGATCTTCCAACCTCTCCCCCTTTGATACGTACTACGAATTGTAGTCTATCGAAACAAGGTATGGAGAAAAATGGAGGCGGAACAAGACGGCATACTTAAAGGCGCTTAGAAAAATGCTGATGCTCCAAATGCATTTGATAAACAATAACATCCCATTTTCGATATGTGACGTCAGTGGTCTCAGGCGGCGGAATGAGTAGTGCATACGGCTTCTAAGACTGAGCAAATCTGATATCGTGGGTTCGATCATTATGATGGGCATGTAGAAAGTTTTTCATAATAAAATTGGATTAAAGCTCAGCACCACTAATAAGAGGAGACTGATGATAGGTGGCTTGGCACCCCTTGAAACAGCTGTATCTCTAGCCAAAATAAACGAATTATAAATTAATTCGTAAACAATTGGTTGTAGCACCTTGTTGCGGTAAAATTTACCACAACAAGTTTCACCAACCTATTCTTTTCCTTAATCCATTTTTAGCCTTCCTTTTTCGTTGCGGCTCCAAAATACCGGTAGAGTGCAGTTGAAACCTGGTTTCCATCAGCCAGAGTCCTACTCTTAAGGTATCTTGGAAAAGCAACACAAATAGGTTTTCGTAGTTTAAGTTGTGTGACGGGCGGTCCACAAAACAATTTGGTGGGTGACAGATTGTCAGAGACAAATTAATCGTGTGACAGATTGTTCACGAAATCATCGAGTGTGCGACAGATGGTCCACAAGAGGATACAACATGAGGAATCTGACCCATGTTCAACGACATGTGTGACACCTTGTTCATACCACCCTAAATTTAGTATGGCTTAATGCCCAGCCTAAAGTGTCTTGAACACAAAAGTAAAATCACTTTGCGATGTGTTTCCCTTCCCCTTTTAAAATCTGCGCGAAAGTCTACGGGTTTTGCTTAATTTAACTTTCGCGAAAGGCAGTGAATCCTGTCTCCTCATTTAAGTTGGAAAAGGGTGGTGATCCCATCTGACAAAATGTTTTCTTCCAACTTCGTAGTCTGGACCGGTTCGCGCTGGGGGCTTTGTTCGTAGTTTTAAATAATTTTTCGCTTTTAGCTATAGGAATTGACGGGTGGGGACTGAACTTGTCCATTGAGCTACTTTTAGAAAGAGATCGCATGCGTGGCTCGATTCGACAACAGCGCACACTTCAGCTAATTGGCGGAGTGCTGCAGTTAGACTGTGACCGAAAAACACACGGACAAGCGATCTGAAAGAGATAGCAATATATGGAATGGACGGCATGGACGAGCTAAGTCCGCCATTTTTGACGACTTTTGAAAAAGGTTACGAAAGCGGCTAGTTCAGAAGATTCTAAGCAAAAAATTATTTTCGATTTTTGCGAGTTTTTTTTTTTTTTGTTTGTTAACAGAAAATTGTGTTACGAAGGATCCCAGTTTGGGGATCAATAAGGGAAAAAAATAGAGGAGCTATTTTTTTCCTGGTGTTATAAGTTGGAGAGGAAAACTTTTTGCTGGAGGTGGTCAGGACAGGTAGTTCCAGATTGGGAAAACAATTGAGGAGATAGGATTCCACTATAAGAAAGAAGCTAAGTATTGCATTGTTTAGTTTTGTCCAGTGTCTATTCGTTTGTTGTCCGTTTAAGTTGTCCTTGTACAGTTGTGGTTTTCGGGAACTTTCCCTTTGTGATTTTACTTCGTGTTCTCGTGACACAAAGAAATTGTTCTTGCTATTTTTTTTTTTGAGTTGTTATTTTCTTTCAATTTCGAGAATTTGCCTTCTGCCAATCTCGAAAAACCTTTGTTTCACTTTTCTTTTGTATTTGAAAAGATTCTGGGTTTTAATTCAGGCTTCGGCCACGGTTTCCCAGACACACCCCATACAGATTAATAAAACTTTCAATTTCCCATTAGGAAATTAATTTCAGTATTTTATTTTGCAATTTTGGAATTTATTTTACAGGTACTGGTTATGGCAAACTACCTTTTAAAAACTTTCCTGGCGCCCACTTTCGAAAGTAAGTACGCCCCTGTACTTACCTTCTCGTTTTATTATTTCATTTTATATCATTTTTATATTTGGTTGATATTCCTCTTTAATCGAATCGGATTAAAAAGGAATATCAAATCGAACCCACCCCTAAGACTGAGCTACGGGAGACAGCACTGTATGTGTTGTTGGTTGTTGATTTGTTCATCGAACGAACCTGTTGTTATTTTGACATTTCGAATTTCATTTCTAATTAAATTCATAAGTCGTGTTGCACGCCGGGATCGTGCTTTCGTTTTGTTTCATTTAATATATAATTCTAATTATTAATTAATCGAATTCGTTTTGTTATCGTGATATTGGAATCCGTTTTCCAATATTACGATTATAGTTTAAAGTCGGTTCGCGGAACAAATTTTTGCAACAACCTATAAGTTGTTGTTGTTGTTCAAAAATTCAATGAAATTGACGGAATAAAGAATGGTCAAGTCTAATAAACTGACATTCTAGTATGAATAGTACAATAAATAATAATCAGAACAATTTTCACCTAGACTAATGGGACCATAACAGGAAATTGCAGTTTTTTGCATTTTTTTGCATTTCCATTCCGGATTTTGCAGTTGACCAAATTTTGGGTGTAATCCCATGTACTGCTTACTTCACTGTGAAGTGTTTTTTAATCAACCAGAAATAGGGCTCCAAATTTGCAGTTTAATTTGCAGTTCCAGAAAATAATTACCCACATTTTTGAAGTCCTCATATAAATATTTAATCAAAAAAATCAAATTATACCGCCGACTTCACTGTGAAGTTGGCAGTACATGCTGTTTTCTCAACAACTACGCAAGCTAGAAACTTGCAGTAAGTGTCCAAGTATGCAGTTATTCTTTCAGTTCAAGAAAAAAACTACCCAAAATTTTGAATTCGTCAATCAAAAAAAAATTTCATACTCCTAAATTCATTGTGAAGTTAGCAGTATATTGGGTATTTTAATCAACTAGAGAAACTATATTATAATATTTATACTGTTACAATTTTACTACCTAACTACTTTTGAATCAAAGGATAATCAGCCTTATTGTGAGTTTCACCCTTAAAATATTTCAACTTAAAATTTTTTGTTCGCCCGGAATTTTTAAAGCTATTGTGAGTTTCGCCCGAACGAAATTTCGTTCGCCTACAAAAAAGAAGTGGAAATGACATTACATCCCTCGCGAAATGAATGTTCACAATAAGGGGAATTTTTCGATCATGAAATTTCGGGTGAAACTCACAATAGGCAAAAAGTGAAATGTCAAATTTTCCGGGTGGAATTTTGTTCGGGTCAAACTCACAATAAGGCTGAATCCCTAACGTATGCTTTTACTAATTAATCAAAGTTATAGCTTGTCTGGGGTGCATTCAAGAGGACACAAGCGTCCACAAGCATTTCTCAAAGCGAACCTCTGTCTATCAACTCCTACTCTCACCTCCCCGTGGTCAACATCGGGTGCCTAGTACCTTTAATTGAAGATGGGGTTCCAACCCCTGTGGACGGTTTTAGGCGGCAGCAAACGAGAGAGGGGGGAGCAGTGTTCCCACTAAGGCACTTCTCCTTCATCCAGGCGGCAGCGGAGGAATTCCCCAGATGGAATCAACGGTGGCGTCTACAGTTCCAGTTAGGCTGAACTACTTGGTGAACACCTTTTATGGGCTACTACGACATATCCGTAGCTCAGGCCTACAAGGAGCGGTTTATCCGGCTCCCCACCCTTGGAGTTATAATGGTCCTCCTGGTCCTCCAGGCTAGGGGGTTGTGCGTCGGGGTAACTTCCCTACCACGGAAAAAGTTTTTTCGGTTCCGAAACAACAACAAGCCTCGGATATGGATGATTTTAATGTTGACGACCTAAGCAAACGAAACAAGGACAGTGAATTTCGGATTTGCACGTGGAATGTCCGGACTTTAAACAGGCCACGTAGAGCCGAACAACTAGTGGAGAGCCTGGATAGGCTAAGGGCTGACATTACAGCCATTCAGGAAGTGCGATGGGATGGAGAAGGCATACGAAGGATGAAAGCGTGTGATATTTACTTCGGCGAGTGCTGCAAGGAGCAGGGTCAGCGGCTTTTTGGTTGGTGTTTTGTGGTAAGGGGAAGACTTAGGCAAGAAGTCTTAGGCTTCAGAAGAAAAAGATGACTCAACCAAGGAAGATTTCTACGATCTCCTCGAGAATACGTATGATAGGTGCCCCAAGTACGACGTCAAGATTATTCTTGGCGACTGCAACCCCAAGATTGGAAAAGAGGGCATCTTTGGTTCGATAGTCGGAGGGTACAGCCTGCACGACAACACTTCCGGTAACGGACTCAGGCTGATTGACTTTGCGGCGGGGCGAAATGTCATCATAGCAAGTACTCGATTCCCACACCTCAATATACACAAAGGGACTTGGCGTTCTCCAGATCAACGAACCGTCAACCAGGGAGGAACGCCGACTTCTCAGGAGGAAAAAGAGAGAGCATGCGAAGCGGACGGTCGAGTCTGTTGAGGATTGTAGCGGCAGGGGGATGTTCGAAAGTTTTACCGAAGGGTGAGGCAATCTACCCAGGGATACAAGGCCAGAACGGAAGCCTGCCGAGACGAGAGTGGGAATATGGTGGTAGACACACAGTCAGTGCTGAGGATCTGGAAACAAAACTTTTCTAGACTGCTAAACGGCGAAGATGGCCAAAATTCCGCTGTTAGACAGAACACTACATTCAACCTGGACGACAGTGGTCAAAATTTCCGTCCGCCCGACCTAAATGAAGTGTGGTTAGCAATAGCCAAGCTTAAAACGTACAAGGCTGCTGGTGCGGATGGCCTGCCAGCCGAGCTATTCAAAGCAGCGGGAGATGACTTGGTAGGGAGTATACACCAACTTATTTCCAAAATTTGGTCAGATGAAAGTATGCCCGATGAATGGAAACTCGGTATAGTGTGCCCTATCTACAAGAAAGGAGATGCTCTGAATTGTGCCAACTAAAGAGGTATAAGTCTCCTCAACGTCGCATACAAAATCCTGTCATCTGTACTGTGTGATCGCTTAAAACCGTTTGTCAACGATCTGATTGGCCCCTTTCAGTGTGGTTTTAGGCCCGGCAAATCAACCGTCGACCAAATGTTCACACTCAGACAGATTTTGGAAAAAACCCAGGAGTTTCAAATCGATACACACCACCTCTTTATCGATTTCAAAGTCGCATATTATAGCGTAGATAGAGAAGAATTATATAGAGCCATGTCACATCTCGGCATCCCTGCCGAACTCGTGTGCAGGATGACGATGGAGAAATCTCGCTGCTCCGTTAAAGTCGGTAAGAACAGCACCGAACCCTTTGAAGTCGAGAAAGGTTTAAGGCAAGGCGACGCGTTATCATGCAACCTGTTTAACATCGCTCTTGAAGCAATTGTACGTAACCGCAAATCAACAACAGAGGTACAATTTTTCAGAAGTCCGTTCAACTACTTGCTTATGCGGATGATATTGACATCATTGGGAGAATGAAGCGAGCTGTTACCGGCGCGTTTGTAAGTATTGAATCGAAGGCGCCGAAAATGGGTTTGGCCGTTAATGAGGACAAGACGAAGTATATGCTATCATCCAGAGAGGAATCTCAACATCGTCGACTCGGGCAAAATGTCACGATGGATAGGTACAACTTCGAAGTCATCAAGGACTTTGTCTACCTGGGCTCCACTATTACATCGCAAAATGACATCAGTGCAGAGATCAAACGAAGAATTACACTTGCCAATCGCTGTTTCTTCGGGCTAAGAAGGCATTTGAATAGTAAAGCCCTCTCTCAAAGAACCAAGGAGACCCTATATAAGACCTTAATCATCCCGGTCCTGCTATATGGGGCAGAAGCATGGACCCTGTCAAAAATGGATGAGAACCTGCTTGAGTGCTTTGAGAGGAAGATTCTTCGGGTGATCTTCGGTCCAGTCTGTATCGATGGAGTATGGAGGAGAAGATTCAACAACGAGCTGTACGGGCTTTACAGCGACGTCGACCTGGTCAAAAAGCTGAAAATACAGCGGCTGAGATGGCTGGGACACGTGGAGCGTATGGACACCAACGCACCACCCCGACGAGTCTTCGAATCTACCCCTGATGGTCTGCGCAGCAGAGGAAGACCCCACCTTAGGTGGCGCACACAAGTGGAGAACGACCTCAGCAAACTTGGATAGCGAAACTGGAGGCAGCTAGCTAGGGACCGAGCTGGCTGGAGGGGCTTGTTGGTTGAGGCTGTAGTACATCCTGGACTGTAAGCGTCATCAAAAGTAAATTAAGTATAGCTTGTCTGGGGCCTCATCACGTTAAATGAAAACGATCGAACGATTTGAAGTTTATGGCTTGTGTGCTTGCTGAAAAAAGCACTTTCATATGCTAACTTTACATTGAAGTCGGACGTGCAATATGAATTTCTGGATTTTTTTTTTTAAATGAGGACTTCAAAATTTCACAGATCATACATAACATACATTGTATGATTTTGACAGGTTTAATACAACAATTCTGTTTTACAGAATTGATGTATGAACGCCTGTCATACATCGTAACATCGACTGGAATACTTCCAATATGATTCTGTTTCACAGAATTTTTACTTGCATTGTATGACAAGAATGTATGACATATTTTGATACATTTAATACATCAGAAAAATTTGGTTTAAAACGAAAAAGTATTAACGATGGCTTCAACTTCGACTGCATCTAAAAGGAAATATAATAAAGTAAGATCGTATTTATTACATAAATAATAATTAATGATATTACAATACTTTGGTTTTCATATTTTTAGACAACGAAGGACCTTCAACTCCTTGTGTTGAAGGAAATTTCAGAGGCAAACGCCGGCCGTTCTATTCGGGAAATTTACTGGTTCACTGAATAAAGGGGAAATAAAAAGTAAATGGAGTACCATCGCACGGCTAGCCGCAAGCTATGCTCTCATAGCCGAGGATGATGGGGACAAGTTTCGGAGAATAACTTGGCAGAATTGGCGGCGCAATTTCAAGGTAAGATTTTGTGAATAAATTTCACAAAAGCTAGAGCATGTAGATTGGATTAAGACAAGAAAAAAATCCTATGGGAGGGGAGGGTCTATTCCCCTCCGTTTATCTGGGAGGTGCAATTATTTAAAAAAATTACTTAAATCAGAAAAAAAATTATTAAAAACTACGGTTACACTTACAATGCCATGATATCCCTTTTTGTAAAGTCATACATCTCTTCTTTCATCGAGTTTTTAAACAAAATATTTTGAATATTAAAAACAAAAATATTACTTAATAACGTACAACTTTGAACAAAATTAGTTTGAACAAATTTTTTTCAATTTTTTTTTCAAAAATTTGAGTTTGAAAATTAATTTTTCAAAAACTATTCACTAAAAAAACTTTAGTTAAAAAGATGATAAAAGTAGAGATTTCTGGCTTTACAAAAAGGTATATTTGGGCATTCTCAGTGTAACCGTTGTTTTTTAATATTATTTTGTCTCTTTTAAGTCAATTTTTTAGTAAATTGCCGCTCCCGGCTAAACGGAGGGGAATAGACCCCTCTCTCATACGATTTTTTTCTTGTCTTGATCGAACCTACACGCTCTTGCTTTTTGTCACACCTTATACGAATCACGCTGTATAATAAACAAACATCTATGATTTTAGGGGAAGATCGGTCGCATGAAGAAGACGGCTGTAGGTGGGGCTGGGCCCGAGGACATATTAGACGAAAACGACAAGTTAATTCTTGAAATTGTCGGAGCAGAGGTTTTTATAGTTTAGGCCATTATGAAGATTTTTTTATTTTGAAATTCTCTTTTTTTTTTTGATAGACCGCTTTTGGAATCGGAACCGAAGAGTCTCATGGCAGCGAGGTAAACATCACGAAACCAAGTCCAAAGCGCCCACTGTTGGCCCAACTCCATCCGCAGCCGTCTTCAACCAGAGTACGCGCCCAAAATCCGCAGCCGTCTTCGACTAGAGTACGCGTCCCAAAGCCATCTGATGAGAGGCTAACGGACCTTAAAGAAAACTTGTTACGGGTGTCAATATATCTCAAAAAACTTAAATGCCGGGAAAAAGAAATGCTGTCCGGTAGGGTGTCCCGACAAATTTTTTTTTGGATTTTCCGAACAAAAGACCTCTCAAAACTTGCGTAACTTACTTAGATTACAAAAATATATAAAAAAAAAATATTAAAATTTGTCTAGGGGGTTGTACCGACCCTCAAAATTTTGACAAATTGATATTTTTATGCTTTTTTTTCCTTCCTTAATTTCGGTTCCTGAGCTACTATTTATTATAAAATATTAACTTTTTGATCTTATTATAGAACATATTTGACGTTTTGATTTGCATGCAACAATACGTTTCCAGCGGTTTCAAATTTATAAGGTTTTAAGCTAAAAATACCCCCAATAGGTGACCAAAATTGAATTTTTTTAATTTTTGGCGCATATTGCTATTATCATAATTTTCCTTGAACTTAAAACCACTGCTCTGACTTTGAAGTCCTTAGTATTCATTCGAGATCCTCAACGGGTTGTGTAAAGTGCGTTGTAACAGTTTTAAAAGCAATTTTTGTGATTTTTTTAAAATAATGAGTTCAAGACGTAGTGGGACTACTTGTGCTATATTGGGATCATACAAAAAACTTGACGATCGGCAGCTACCAACTACAAGAGATGTCATTAAATTCATTTTGTTTGTAAGGAACGAACTAAAACTTAAATTCAACGGAAAGGATCCTTCCCATTCAGAAATATATGCGATTGTTTTTGAAGAAATCGACAATATTTGGGCTAAAGCTTCGATTCCAATTGTAACTAAGGAAAGAGTTATTCAATTACTTAAATCCTGTTTCGAAAGGTACAATATTGTGAAGCGATACCCCAAAAGCAAAGAAAATGCTAGTTTCGAAAACAAACTGAAGTGTTTTTTAGAGTCATCTGACAAGCTTTTCGACGTTGCTGCTTGTAAATGCACTTCATTTGAAACTTGTTCGTGTTTAAAACCAAAGAAAGTTCCCATCCATGAGAGAAGTTTTTTGTTGGATCAAAGAAATGAAAGGAAAATGGTTATAAGCGGGGTTGACAAGAAAGAAACAATTATCTTGAAGAAACGACAGCAGAGGCAAATTGAAGAATCAAAGAGGGAAGCAAAAAAATGGTCTACGCAGGAAACGGATATTGTCTCAGGAAACTGCAATGAAGAGTTGGTGCGTGAATCTTCCCCAGAAACACATTCGGTAACAGAGGCATCCCCAACAAACCCCCCTTTGACAGAGGCACCATCGACTTCAAGAGCTTATCGCAATAGATTGATGTTGCCAACACTTGCCAAGGTATGTGATCGATACGGTTTATAGACGCGATCTGCTGCTGCTGTCGCTTCTGCTGTTTTGGCTGATGTCGGCTTGGTTTCTTCCAAAGATTCAACTCTTGTTATAGACAAAAATAAGATCCACCGAGCTGTATCGAAATCACGTAAAGAAGCTTTAGAAAATATTGGAGGTATTGCTATAAAAAGCATTTACTTTGATGGAAGAAAGGACAAGACCCTGATAAATGAGAAAATATGGGCGCGTTATCACCGTAAAGAAATTTTTGAAGAACACATCTCAATTTTGGCAGAACCTGGATCAATTTACTTGGGACACACAACACCAGGTCGTGGCACCGCAAAAGGCATTTTTACTTCCATCACAACCTTTTTAGAGAGTCAAGGTTGGAATTTAGATGACGTGCTTTGCATTGGATGTGACGGAACTGCAACTAACACTGGTTGGAAGGGAGGCGTCATTCAATATTTAGAGGAGTTCTTGAAGAGACCGCTGCAATGGTGTATTTGCATGCTTCACGCCAATGAGTTACCTCTTCGTCATTTATTCTTGACATTAGATGGTTGCACTTCGGGTCCTAGAGAATATTCTGGACCTATTGGGAAACAATTAGCTGATTGCGAAAGTAAAACCACCGTGAGCTTTTGTGCAGTGGCTGGTAATATGCCTGACTTGCCGAAAAATGTGGTTGATGAACTTAGTACGGATCAAAAATATCTTTATCAGATATGTCAAGCTGTATCTACTGGTTTCTGTTCTCCTGAGCTGGCAAACCGTCAAGCTGGAAAAATGGCGCACTCGAGATGGCTTACTTCAGCTAATCGCATACTGAGACTTTATGTTAGTACTTTTCGTCCATCAGAGAATTTGCTATTGCTTGTCAACTACGTCGTCAAAGTATACGCTCCAATTTGGTTCCGAATCAAGCGACAGGCGTCTTTTAAGGATGGAGCCAAACATATTTTCCAATTAATTATGTACTCTCGATATTTACCCGAAAATTTGAGATGTGTTGTGGATTCTGTTATAGAAAGAAATGCTTATTTTGCACATCCAGAAAACCTGCTTATCAGTATGTTGTTTGATGAAAGGGACCACATTCGGGAGCTGGCATTGCGAAGAATAAAAAAAGCTAGAGAAGCTGAAAATATCAACAAACGCAGGATATATAAACCACCAAAGATCAACTTCTCTGCTAAAGATTATACCGAAATTATTTTGTGGTACGAATGTCAGGTAACATCACCCCCGGTTCTTCGACATATTTCTTTTGAAGACCTTCACATCATGGCAAAAGATAAGAGCTTGGAAATTGTTGACTTTCCCTGTCACACCCAATCTGTGGAAAGATGTGTTAAACTGGTAACAGAGGCATCACAGAGTGTAACTGACCCTACTTCTAGAGATGGCTTTATTAAAAACAAGTTGAAATCTCGTGCAGAAATGCCAAATTTTGGACACAAAAATAAGTTTAAATTCTAAGGTTATTTCATTAATTAAAAATTATTTCTTGCTTATTTTGTTTTTATGTGATTTGTTTAAATAATATTAATAATAAAATACGTTTAAAACTTAATTTTTTGTATAGTTTTATTCAAACGGTTAAAGTATGTAAAAACATGAAATTTAAAAATCTTCAAAGCCCGGTACTACCCCCAAGATAACATGTTCTTTCAGTTTTTTTGACGTTTTCTTTATCTGTGTAAAATTACGCAAATTTTGATACCCCTTTTGATAGTGTAGCTCGAAAAAAATTTTTTCTCATACATCGACTACTGTCCGGTCTGCCTCCATCGGAATTCACTGCGGACCTAAGCATGACGGTGTCCGATGATGACGATTAAGTTTTTTTTGAAAAAAAAAATATATTTTTGAATTACTTTAAAAACAATGAATTGCTATTTTTTTTTTTTTGTATAACCATTATTAACTTTTAATATTAAATATTAAAAATCTATTTTTAGAACTTAATTTTTAGTCCAATAAAATGAAAGGCTGTGCATCGCTCTTATTACAAGTTATTTTAAATTATAATAGGAATATATTTACTTCCGATATTAATGCTCCTCGATATTTTAACGATAAGTTCAATCATTGAATTATTGAAACTAATTTTAGCAAGTTGGTTCCATCTAATTTATGAAGCAATCTTTTTAGATAATTGTGAGAAGCGAAATTATCGATGACTATTATCTGTTTTTAACTTACAATTATTGTCAACAGGAGCAATGTTTCAAATAATTGCTTCAAAGCAAAAATTGGGTGTATCCTTTTAAAAGATCAATAACAGATACCAAAAAGGTATATATCCACCTTGTAGCACTTTCCGTTCGACAGGTACACGCCAAAACCTTTTTGACTTTTTCAAAAGGAAATATAATAAAGTAAGATCGTATGTATTACATTAATAATTATTAATGATATTACAATACTTTGGTTTTCATATTTTTAGACAACGAAGGACCTTCAACTCCTTGTGTTGAAGCAAATTTCAGAGGCAAAGGCCGTTCTATTCGGGAAATTTACTGGTTCGCTGAAAAAAGGGGAGATAAAAAGTAAATGGAGTACCATCGCACGGCTAGCCGCAATCTATGCTCTCATAGCCGAGGATGATGGGGACAAGTTTCGGAGAATAACTTGGCAGAACAAATTTCACAAAAGCTAGAGCATGTAGATTGGATTAAGACAAGAAAAAAATTCTATGGGAGGGGAGGGTCTATTCCCCTCCGTTTATCTGGGAGGTGCAATTATTTAAAAAAAAATACTTAAATCAGAAAAAAAAATTATTAAAAAACTACGGTTACACTTACAATGCCATGATATACCTTTTTGTAAAGTCATACATCTCTTCTTTCATCGAGTTTTTAAATAAAATTGTTTAAGAGAATGATTTTTGAAAAATTGATCTTCGAACTCAAAATTTTGAAAAAAAAAAATTGAAAAAATTTTGTTCAAACTAATTTTTTTCAAAATTTTACGTAATTGAGTAATAGTTTTATTTTCAAATTTCGTTGCTCTTATTACTTTTTAGTCAAATACAGAAAACCGGATGCTTAAATTTTTTGAGAAAATTGAAAATAAATAAATCTACTTTACTATACTTTACAAGCTACGTAGTGGAAATAGGATCGTTAGAGCAGCTTAATCAACGGATTGGAGTCAAATTAAGAGAATGTTATTTCTGTTATTTTCAATTTTCTAAAGAACTAGAAGAGATTTTAGCATCCGGTTTTTGGTGATTGACAAAATATTTTGAATATTAAAAACAAAAATATTACTTAATAACGTACAACTTTGAACAAAATTAGTTTGAACAAATTTTTTTCAATTTTTTTTTTCAAAAATTTGAGTTTGAAAATTAATTTTTCAAAAACTATTCACTAAAAAAACTTTATTTAAAAAGATGATAAAAGTAGAGATTTCTGGCTTTACAAAAAGGTATATTTTGGCATTCTCAGTGTAACCGTTGTTTTTTAATATTATTTTTTCTCTTTTAATTTAATTTTTTTAGTAAATTGCCGCTCCCTGCTAAACGGAGGGGAATAGACCCCTCTCTCATACGATTTTTTTCTCGTCTTGATCGAACCTACACGCTCTTGCTTTTTGTCACACTTTATACGAATCACGCTGTATAATAAACAAACATCTATGATTTTAGGGGAAGATCGGTCGCATGAAGAAGACGGCTGTAGGTGGGGCTGGGCCCGAGGACATATTAGACGAAAACGACAAGTTAATTCTTGAAATTGTCGGAGCAGAGGTTTTTATAGTTTAGGCCATTATGAAGATTTTTTTATTTTGAAATTCTCTTTTTTTTTTTTTGATAGACCGCTTTTGGAATCGGAACCGAAGAGTCTCATGGCAGCGAGGTAAACATCACGAAACCAAGTCCAAAGCGCCCAGTGTTGGCCCAACTCCATCCGCAGCCGTCTTCAACCAGAGTACGCGCCCAAAATCCGCAGACGTCTTCGACTAGAGTACGCGTCCCAAAGCCATCTGATGAGAGGCTAACGGACTTTAAAGAAAACTTGTTACGGGTGTCAATATATCTCAAAAAACTTAAATGCCGGGAAAAAGAAATGCTGTCCGGTCTGCCTCCATCGGAATTCACTGCGGACCTAAGCATGACGGTGTCCGATGATGACGATTAAGTTTTTTTTGAAAAAAAAAAATATATTTTTGAATTACTTTAAAAACAATGAATTGCTATTTTTTTTTTTTTTGTATAACCATTATTAACTTTTAATATTAAATATTAAAAATCTATTTTTAGAACTTAATTTTTAGTCCAATAAAATGAAAGGCTGTGCATCGCTCTTATTACAAGTTATTTTAAATTATAATAGGAATATATTTACTTCCGATATTAATGCTCCTCGATATTTTAACGATAAGTTCAATCATTGAATTATTGAAACTAATTTTAGCAAGTTGGTTCCATCTAATTTATGAAGCAATCTTTTTAGATAATTGTGAGAAGCGAAATTATCGATGACTATTATCTGTTTTTAACTTACAATTATTGTCAACAGGAGCAATGTTTCTTATTATTGCTTCAAAGCAAAAATTGGTTGTATCCTTTTAAAAGATCAATAACAGATACCAAAAAGGTATATATCCACCTTGTAGCACTTTCCGTTCGACAGGTACACGCCAAAACCTTTTTGACTTTTTCAAAACACATGCTGTTTAATGAGAAACTGAGCAAAAGTCAAAAAGGTTTTGGCGTGTCCCTGTCGAACGGAAAGTGCTACAAAGTGGATATGTACCTTTTTGGAATCTTCTATTGATCTTTTTAAAAGATGCATCAACATTTTTTAATTTGGGGCGATATTACAGAAAATCACTTCCAATACACATTATGCTGTTTAATGAAAAACTGAGAAAAAATCAAAAATGTGTTAACATCAGTCAAACCTCAAACATAAAATATAAATTACAGATACGATAATAATTGAATGAATGAATCAACTTTATTAAGGCTTTAACTAAATATTATACCTACAGGAAATTGTTTTTTGTCATTTACAAAATTATTTTTTAAATTAAAATGTTAACCTACTTAGTATTGGTCTGGTATAATCTCTCAATATAATCAAGAACATAATTCTATGAACTAAATGTAATATTAATGATTTAATATAAAAATTATATTATGTATTATTAATGTTTGCTCCAGTTTCACTTTACTTATTTTACATTTGTATTGATTATTAAAAATAATCTAAAAACAAGAAGTACTTATTTACTATATTTATCTTAGTTATTAAAAATATTTATATAGTCAGTTAACGCCGTAACTGCTTCGGTGTTGTCGTTTTCATTGTCTGGATTGTGTTCTTCAGTGTCATCTTCGCCGTCGTCGTCAACGTTTGAGAAAATTATTTCATTTTCATTAGTCATCCTTTTTCTAATGTTGTATAATACAACGCATGAATTTATGACTTTTGCACAACTAAGTGCCGATCTTAAGCGCAATCCATTCAAGCAAGGAAAAATTTCCTTTAATTGGCCAAGGCTGCACTCACCAACTTGTCTGCTTTTTTTTAATTTGCTTACAAAACGATTCTTTGCGACTCCGTCTTCAACAGCAACTGGAACGTTAGGGGTGAACAACCACTTCCTTGACGGATAGCTAGAATCACCAATTATAATAGAACCTGGAAATGGACGCCACTCTTCATTATCCCATTTTTGGTAAAACCGACTGCACCGCAAAACACGGCTATCATGTACCGAACCGGGGTAGTTGCTATTGATGGCATAGAACCGATAGTCAGCACCAGCAACTAGCATTACATTTATGGAATGATTGTCTTTTCGTACAACAAAGGCTTGTTCATTTTCAAATGGTGCATCTATCGGTATAAGCGTTCCATCAATAGCTCCAGAAATACGAGACATTCCTACTATTCGAAAAAAATTCCTCTGCTACAAGGTTTGTATTTGCTGGCCATACTACTTCCTCGCCTTAAAATAATATATACATAATTGCATAATTATTATAACAAATATATTTTTAGAAAGTACAAACAACTTACATAAAAGTTGTTCAGAAATTACGGAGCAAACCTTGTTAACACAACGGCACACGGAAGCCTTGGAAAGTCCATGAATGTTTCCTATGCCGTGGTATTGACTCCTGTTCCCAAGCCAGTGAAGTGTCAAGAGTATTTGCTGCGGATGGACAATATGGGCTCCCAATCGCTCCATCAAAAATTCGACACATAGCCGAAGCATTCGGAATTTCTCCACAAAATAAGGGTCTTCCATGTTGAAATTTACTCTTTCATGGAATGTTCTTGGGCGTCTAGATCTATTTACCCTTCCTTCGATTATATCATCGAAATCATAAATGATTTCGTCGTCTTCGAGAAAAATATCCATATTTATAATTTCCCACAATAAACAATTTACTTTTTCTTTTAAAAATACCGCAAATTAAATGTATGACATTTGAATGTCATTTGTCAGTCCAATGACAAATCATAAATTTTCATGGAACATAGAATGGAATCATACAGCACTTCCAATAGAATCTGTGAAACAGAAATTTTTATGTAATGTATGATAATCGGTTTGGTGTATGATGTATGAAATGTATGTGATGTATGATCTGTGAAATTGGCCCCAGGTTGCTTAAAAAACCCCACGTATTGCTAACTTCACAGTGAAGTTAGGTGATTAGTATGAAATTTTTTTTAAATTGACGACTTCAAAATTTTGGGTAGTTTTTTTCATGAACTGCAAGAAAAACTGAAAAGTTGGACACTTACTGCAAGTTCCTAGCTTGCGTGGTTGTCATGGTGAAGTCGGCGGTATAATTAGATTTTTTTTTCAAAAATTTGGGTAATTTTTTTCTGGAACTGCAAATTTCACACAGTGAATTTAGCAGTACATGGGATTACACCCACTATTTGGCGAACTGCAAAATCCGGAATGGAAATGCAAACAAAATGCAAAAAAAAACTCCAAATTAATGCTGCGGTCCCTAGGTGAAAATTGTTATGCCAACTTCACAGACGTAGCTAATTTTCCTGCCTGCCTGGTATTATGGCATTTTTTTTAACGCAGGAATTCTGGCAAGAAAACTCTGTTATTTCGCCTTTGATTGGCGCTTTAATAAACAAAAATGGTGGTGGTTGCAATTATCAACCGCCATGGATTTTCCTTGTGGTATATATGAATATACACAGATTTCGACACAATGGGTTAATAATAATTTAGTTTTTTTTGTGTGCAATTTAATAACTTGCTTTTCTAAAGCAATTATTTCCCTAATAAGAGAATTTTAAATTCGTATATGTAAAATTTGAAATTTAAATGCGCGTGACTGGTAAGCTCAGAATTTTCAACCGATTTGTATGGTGGAAACTTTTCCTATGAGTCCGCAATTTTCCTATACCCATCGCTAACCAGCATTGGAAATTCTGCAAAATCGTAAGCTTTTTTATTTTGTCTATAATTTCCAGGATCATTGACATCATATAGTGAAAACTTTCACACTCGAGTAAAAATTTCTGAAAATTCTGCCTATTAGTTCATCTCTTAAAAGCTGCGCCAGAAAAATTTGCAAAAGTTTATTCTTGTCCACAATATTATATTTTGCATTGGCAACATTTGTAACGCATTCCTATTCTAGATCGTAAGGAAACTACTACACTTACTGCCGTATTATTCACTAGATACATCCGAATTAAAACTTAAATCCAGATGTATTTACATTGAATTTGTATGCTTTACATTTGGATATAAATTTTTAATCTGGACGAATCGAGTGAATAATATGAATAATAAATATATAATAACTTTTGCAACATTTTCCTTTAACCCTGACCACAGATTAAATACATTAAAATGAGAATCCCCGTCAGCCATTTTAATTTGCCTACAAGCTTGAACTGTAGGATTTAAGATAAAAAATGAAAATGTGTGCATAAAAACCTCAAAGATAGACAGTAGGGATCTTTACACCCCTGGTTAAATTGTTGTTGCAATTCACATCTATTCATCGACGCGGGATGAAATTACAAATACAACAATGTAAACAAATGGGTTTTGGAGGGTGAAACGTACGAAACATTCTCATATTTAGGGCTAGGATTTTCATGGAAATGCATATTTTTTTTGAGAAACTTTAGAAACACAGGAATAAAATACAAACACGAATCAATCAATTTGCTTTAAAAAGGCATTTAATCGTTAGTGCATATTTTTGCATATTTTATTATAAATGCATATTTTACTTTTAATTGCATATTTTCAATAATAAATGCATATTTGTGCATATTTTCGAAAAACAAAATAATCCTGACGTAAAAAATGCACACGTGCCTTTAAATTTATACTTTAATCAGTTTCTGTGGACAACTTCCACGACAGCTTTCGTTCATATTCCAGTATTCCATTTTACACATGCATACGAGTTAGTCGGTGTTTACGTTGAAAGATTTTTCCAATGCCGATTTTTTGTTGTTGTTGTAATCGTGTGAGAGAGAATGGAAAAATCTTGTGTAACATGTTGGCTGTCCCTCGAAATCTCACACGATTACAACAACGAAGAAAAATCGGCATTGGAAAAATCGGGCAATGTACATGCGGACTTAGTTTTATTTGCGTATGGGCGTTTTTCTTTTTTAGTTCAGAGTAGAGCTCTGAACACTCTGAACATACTCTGAGCGTGCTCTGCTCTGAAAGTTCTTCCTTCCTTCTTTTCCACTTGTCAAATTAGTGTTCACCTATCCAACACCGTCTGCTCTTATCAATTTATTCTGAGCTCATAGAGCGCGCTATGAACTTGCTCTGAACATGCTCAGAGCGAAAAAAGAAATACAAAATTGGAGCTCTGAATGCTCTGAGCTAAAAAAGAAACACGTTTTTTTTTTGACAGTTCAGGCTCTGCTCTGAACTAAAAAAGAAAAACGCGCTATATATGACAGCAGTTGTTTTTGCTAACATTTGTATTCACATATTATGTCTGTTTGGTAACTAGAAACGTCGTACGACGTAGCACAACTTGCTGTCAAATCCCATACAAATGTTTGACAAGTAGCCAAAAGTAGCAAGAAGGTGCAAGTTAACAAAAAGATATATTATACACTCTCCCAAATCGTAATGTTTTTCAGTTTTGGTTTTCAATTTGTTTCTGTGTGAGTAACTTGGAAGAGGTAATTTTGTGGTATATCTATGTTTTGAGTTTTCTTTGTTCTATTCTATTAGTTCTAGTTTCTGGATTTACTTTCATGTCGATGATCTTTTTTTAATTTTTTTATTGTTTTTTAAGATAAAAGTTTGTGTTAAATTAAGGATTTGCTGTAAAGTGAAAATGTAAGTAATTCAATTATTTAATCAAGCGATTAATTTGAGATCTGTAGTTAATTCAGAAACATTGCCGAAAGCGAAGCCGTCTGTAAATGCAAATCTGAAAAAATATGTTTCGGACAACTCGCACACTTTAACAACCGATGAAACAATTAATTTTTGTAAAATTGTGTAACAAAGGTGTCTCCTCCGAGAAAAAATTTCAAATTGACCAAGACCTGAAATCTATTAAACATACGGCACTGGGAAAACAATCTAGCAAAACTCTTTTCATTTAGAACAAAAACCAATTTTAATATGGATTTATGTGAGGCATTTGTTGCAGCTGATATTCCGCTTAGCAAGCACAATAATCCCAATTTATTTTTCCGTTTTTATTGAAATAATTTTTTTTCCATACAAATGGTTCGCAAGAGAAATGGTTTTAAATGCATATTTTAGGTGCATATTTTACATTTTTAAGAGCATATTTTAAGCGCATATTTTGCATTTTTAAGTGCATGAAAATCCTAGCCCTACTCATATTCGTATGGCTAATCTGTGACCCTGACACTTGACTCTTTTTCTATTCTCCCAATTCCCATGTTTGTTTTCGTCCGCCGTGACGGCCATACCTTCGTCTTGTTGTTTACTTTTTTGCTCGTCGCGAAAATAATTTTAATTTAAAAAAAATGAATTTCGGTATCAGGGCTTTGCTGTTTTCAGATATACCGATATCTGAAATATGCAAATGAACCCACGCGTTTATTTATCGGCCGGAGTGCAAGAAAAAGTGAAAACAAACAAAATGATGTGCCTTGAGCGATAACATAAATAAGTGTAGTGCATTCAGAGATCCTTATAGGTGAATGACCGAGGTTTAAAAAGTGTTTGTGCCAATAAAATAAAATAATTAATTGAAATGAATTGTGAATTCATAACATAAAAAAAAGAAATAAGGTGAATTCGATTAACAGGATCGTATAAAAAAAAACATAAGAATTGCAAATACTTCCCCGTCGGTCGTGCAAGAAACGGGTATAGTTCGGATTTAGTGCCGATTATGTGCGATAATGCGAGGCGCATATTTCTTCAAAAGGGAAAAGTGTAAATAATAAAAAAAATTAAAACGGTTACCAAAAAAAAAATATTATTTCGCACATACCTATCCATACGGTATAAGATTCTGCCGTCGTCGGCAAAAAAAAAATAAGTTTCGTGTACATGATCACCCCTATGATACATGTAAGCAAATGAAATAAAATCGTATTCGGGATTGATGTTTTGCCGTCGGTAAAACGAAAGCGCGAAAATAACAAAATACATCCTTTTAGTTTAGTTTTAAATTTGCAATAAATGCCTTTGTGCTCATCTTCTAACGTGCGTCGCGAAACCATACAACTAACCGGGCAGTCATCACTATCAGATAAGTTACAAAAAATATTTTTTTATTTAAAAATCGATTCTTTGTGTTTTTTTGTTTTGCTTCGTTGCAGGGTGTTTATTGCCGTATATCCTTGGCGTGAAGTATTCCATGTTGAATCCGGCATTCCGCAAGTATTTTTAAAGAATTTATAATCAAATGCTGATTATGTGTGAAAGAGTATGCCAAAATTGGACTCAGCGGATGGGCTACCTGAGACGCAGCATGAAATTATCTTTAAACATTAAATTGCAAGGTTCAAACTATCGATTCAAATAAATATTTCATTCATTTTTTCTAATTTTTTGTGTTTTTTTTTTTTAAAAAGTTCTAAACCTCTTAAAAAATCACCCGTTATTATAAAAGTTATGAAGAGACCTGACTCAAACCTTCAAAAACAAATATTGAAATATGCACTTCGACGCCAAATATCGCCTTTTAAAGAATGGAATGACCTAGCTTATAGACACAGTGTGGATCTCAAGCTTAATAATACATCCCTTACCAATCGGCAGGACGTGTTCTATAGCTGTATAGCAAAAACAGACGAATCTCTTCATTTGAAATGTCTGAATAGAGCGCAGACATCGCCAACTAGGCTTATATATAAAAGAATTAAACCACACACTTTTCATTAAAAACTATTTTAACGAAAAACTCACAGTCAATCAAATGAGCCTTATCTTTAAAGCAAGGACCGAGATGCTCTGTTTAAACTATATAACACATAGAATTGACCTTCTCCCGATACGTAGTTTGTGCAACCGCAGTGAAGTCGAAAATGTGTACCACTTTCTAGGTGTATGTCCAATCTTACAAGAAATCCGCAGGCTTTATTTTTCAAAGAGCATCCTTACACTTGATGATACACAGGTTCTTTTAAATGGTTGCTCAGGTTGGAAAACTCTTTTTCTCTATATAAATCATGCCTCAGGTTACCGTTGCAGTTTCATAGATTGAATGTTAGATTGAAATAAACGATTGAACAAAATGTAAATTTCTTTTTTTAAAATATCTTTTTTTGAATTTAAATTTTATTAATTTAAGATTAATTAAATTTGATCAAAATAATTGTATTATTGTAAGCTTATATTTTCTTATGCTTTATCTTATTTATCTTCCATCTTTTTATTAAATACCTATACATATAACTTTTACCTTTTCTTTTTTATTAAAAACTCGAAATAAGTCAATTAGGCAGACGGCAACATTTTGTCATGCTATACTATTCTTAAGTAAATCAAAATACAAAATGTAAAATTTATCGAGAAATAAAGAATTAATAATAATAATGATAATAATAATATTCCGATGGGTTTACCAGCTCTAGTTTCCAATTCATACATAAAATTACCTACGACTTTTCGGATGCGAGATTTTAAGAATTTCGGAAGCAATTTAGCATAAACACCTTGGACAAAATTACTTTGTGCGAAGTTTCGGTGGAACACTTCTTGACCTTCCCCATACCCCACCGGTTTCGACCGTGAATTGTAAGTGTTTTTTGACTTAACGTGCGCCCTGAATATATTATTCGACAACTTCTATCTGACCAACGCTGTTTTTAGTGCATTAGGCAAGGCTAACATTTCCGGTTCTAAAGCTTTTAAATCGCGCGGTATCCGATAAGTAGAGCGATGAGATATCATGTTTTGTCCGAAAAGAGCATAGTATGTTATTTGTGGTTTAGTCTCCATGTTGTCTGGATTATGATTATAAATGAAAATAATAAAATAAAAACAAATATAATAATTAAAAATTGAAAAATTTGTTTTATTTAATAAAAATTTGTAATTTAATTATATCACAACATATATTTTTTTTTTATAACGAGCGACGCGTTTTGGATTTAATAATCCATCCTCGGGCTTATGCTATCGGACTGTGGTGTTATTTGCCAAATTTGGTGTTGGTGTCTTTTATGCTGATTTAGTTTTTATGTGTCTCTTTTTATCTATTGTTGTTGATTTGGTGTTTAATTGCAGTGTCATAAAGTGTGTTGTTTTTGATGGTTAATGTGTCATTTAATATCTTGTCTTGTTCTGTTTTATTTGCTTTGTATATCTCGAACTCTTCGAGTGCGTCAAGAGTTGTCGCTTTTTTGCAAATGTGCATTGGTGTTAAGTTAGTTTCAAAGTTCGTGTAGTTATGGTTGTTGTCGATTAGGTGTTGTGCAAACGTTGATTTGGTATTTGGTTTAGGTTTGTGTTCTAGAAATCTGTCGTAGAATGTTCTTCCCGTTTGTCCTTTGTAGAAGTTGTCACAGTCCTTGCAATTTATTTTGTAAACCCCTGAACATATTTTGGCTTCTTTTTGTGTTTTTCGTTTTAGTATTTTTGCTATATTGTTATTTGTTTTGAATGATATGTTTATGTTTAGTTTTTTAACTTCGTATTTTAGTATTTGTGGAAGTAGGTTTGTGTATTCTATTGCTATATATTTATTTTCTGTGGTGTTTTTGTTGTTGGTTATGTTTATGTTTTTATTTTTTATTTTTATTTTCTTTTTATTTATTAAATTATCTATTATTTCAGTTTTGTAACCATTGGCTATTGCTATATGTTTTATTGTTATTACTTCTTCTTGATAATCTTCTTTCTTCATAGGTACATTGAGAATTCTGTTGATGAAGGCATTGAAAGCTGCCATTTTTTGTGCATGTGGGTGTATTATAGGTAAAAAGAATAATTATTAAACGATTGGTAGTCAATGTAACAATTATTCTTTATTGAACAAGTGGTTAATCTTATCCCTAGGACAAAGTACGACTGACTGCTTAAACTAACTTACTAATGTCGTTTTCGAGTGGACGTTCGGAGCTACTCCTTTTTCACTCTTTGTACTCCAAATTTTCCATCTTCAATAGGAATGGAACAGTTCCGAAATCCAAACGAAAACGACATAACTAATTAAAACTAGAAGAGAGGAGAGAGAGAGAGACATACACTTCATACAACATCTCCCTTCTTAAAATGTAATTCATATTGTACAAATTTATATTATCAAAATTCATATTCATATTACCATATTTTGAAACACGATATTTCCTAATTTTTTTATTTCAAAATAGTTGATTTATAAAAATAAAAAAAAAGAGGTTTACGTCATATTCAAATTATTTTATAATAATAATAATTCAAAAATTATTAGATACATTTTTCCGTATTTATTATTAACTATTGCTTTTTTTTTTTTTTTTTTTTGAAAATGTTCGTATAAATAAAAATAAAAATAAAATATATGTAATTCTGATTTCATTTATTTAAATCGAAAAGCAAATCAATTTCAGTTATTTGATGTGATCTCTCGGATACGTAAATCTCTTAGGCGGAGTTGTTCTCCTGCCGAACCTAGTCGTGCTTGAGGAGGCCTGATTTTTCTCAAATGGTGAAGTTTCTTCAGCTGCCTTTAAAGCAGGAGCAGGAGTTATAATTTTGTCAGAATGTGTGTCCATTATATGTTGTCTATTTCGTCTATAACAGTTGCCTTGTGAATCTTCAATAATATATGACTTTGGCTCTTGGCATTTTTTTATTACTATACCAGGAGTCCAATATGAGGTAGGACTTTTCTTATAGTGTATTTTTTGTCCTTGATTTAAAGGTTTTAGAGATTTGGATGTTTTATCGTAATGAGCTTTAGACTTTTCATTATTATTTTGTAATTGTCTTTCTACTTCCTGAGAGTCTATGAATTTGGAAACATAGTTTTTTGATATTGCAGGTATTTTTGTGCGAAGCTTTCGCGACATGAGGAGTTCCGAAGGTGAGGGAAGGTTTCCTTTTGAAATTGTCCTATAATGTAACAATGACACGTACGGATCTGAACCTGATTCTTTACACTTAGTTAAGAGTTTTTTAATGGTTTGTAAGATAAGGACTTGAAGTAATGTGTTCGATTTGCCAGTCTTCGCAAAATTGTTTGAAAACTTCAGAGTTATACGGGGGACCATTATCCGAAATCAGTATTTGAGGAATCCCATGACGGGAAAAAATAGCTTTGAGCTTATTTACAACGAATTGACTGCTATTACCAGAGCTTAAGATTTCAGTTTCTACGTATTTTGACCAATAGTCAACCACAAGCAAATAAATTTGCTTGTTAAATTCAAATAGATCAGTACCAACTTTGTACCAGGGAATTGGTTGGTCTTCATGCGGGTTTAAAGGTTCTTTAGGTTGAGATGAACGATGACGGATGCAAGTTTCACAATCGCTTACTATGTTCTGAATATCATTGTTTATATTTGGCCAAAAGACCAAATCCTTTGCAAGACTTTGACATCTGAATACCTAAGTGTCCTTCATGAATAAGTTTTAAAATGTCATATCTCATGGAAGAAGGAATCACTATTCGACTAGATTTTAACAAAACATCATCAATTATATGCAACTCATCTTTAAAGTTATAATTAGGCATGCAGTGTTTTAGTACAGATTTTTTATCATTTGGCCATCCGACTTGAATGTATTTTTTTATTTTCGAAAGAACTTCATCATTATTACTAGCTTCTTTTATTTTGTTTAACCTTTCTGGTGAAATAGACAACATTGAAATTAATAAATTGCAATGAAGTGTTAAATCTCTGTCAAACTCAGCTAAAGATTCTTCTGGCAATGCTGCTCTGGATAAAGTGTCGGCTGTATACATATATTTTCCAGGTTTGTAAACTACCTGCAAATCATAAGATTGCAAGCGAAGCATAAACCTTTGAAGTCGCGCAGGAACTTTATATAATGCCTTTGTAAACAATGGAATTAGCGGTTTATGATCAATCTCGACAATTACACGTTTTCCATAGATATATTGATGAAATTTAGTACACCCAAAGAGAATTGCAAATAGCTATTTCTCAATTTGAGCATAATTTTGCTGGCTCGATGTTAAGGTTGCTGAAGCATAAGCTATTGGACTATTACCGTACGAAGATTAATTTTTTGAACTGATAAGTCTTTTACAAAACTACCTAAATATGTAACCATCCCTAAAAATCTTTGTAATTCACAGACGGACGTGGGACGGGACATTTCACATATGGCTTTGACTTTTGAGTCATCTGGACGGACACCTTGCTGATTAAAAACATAACCGATAAATTTGACTTCATTTAGACAGATTTTGGATTTTTCCTTGTTAAATTTAAGACCGATCTCACGAGCTCTTTGTAAAACTTTTTCTAAAATCGAATTATGTTCTTCCAACGAAGCGGCATGCAAGAAAAAATCATCAATGTAAATTTCGACACCTTTTATGTCACTTAAATGTTTCATCATCTCAGCATGAAAGATTTCTGGTGCTGCGTTGTTTCCAAAAGGAAGACGCAAAAAACTATATCTTTCAAATGGTGTTATGAACGTACACAATTTAGAAGATTCTTCATCTAATGGAATAACCCAGAAACCAGAATTTGCGTCTAACGTAGAGAAATATTTTGAAGCACTTAATTTTGATTTGATCTCGTCTATTGTTGGAAAAACAAAATGCGCTCTTAGAATGGCTTTGTTTAAGTTTCTTGGATCAAGACAAATTCTTAAATTTCCGTTTGACTTTTTGACTAAAACTATTGAATTTACCCACTCAGTAGGCTCCTCAACTTTAAGTATCACTTTTAAATTTTCCATACGGTCTAACTCATCTTTAAGCAACTCCTTCAATGCAAACGGAATTTTTCGTGGGCTATCGATAGTAGGAGATATATCCGCACTAAGCTTTAGGTGGCACTTATTTTTTAATAGTCCTAGACCATGAAATACGTCACTAAATTTGACTAAAATTGATTTGCAAGTTTTATCACTTTTAGAAGAATTTGTATATAATACAGTTTTATCATAAGCTGATATTTTAGAACTAGATTTATTAATGCATGCAAGTTTAATTTCATCTACCTTATTAATTAACTTAAGATTAATGCATGTTGCTAGTCCTAGAACAGCATGACACCTCAGGTCCAAAATATGAAATTGAATAGAATATTGTTGATCATTGTATAGACACTCCAACGTTGTGCAGCCGATGGCGGGTAAAGGTTCTCCACTAAATGTCATAATTCGAGTTGATGATGATGTTAACTGTGTAGAAGAGCAGCGTATTTGATTAAATTGGGAGAGCGACATAACGTTAGCTTGTGCTCCGGTATCAATTTGGCAATCGATGACGTAGCCCATTGTCTTCATCGAGATTATCCAACTGTTTTTCGGTGTTGGTATGCTTTGCTCCAAAGATCCCAAAAACAAAGCATTTGCATCATCGTCTTCTTCATCAGCATCTACGTTACGCACATAGACACTTTTCGTTGTTTTGTTGAAACGGCATATCTTTGAGAAATGGTTATTTTTTTTGCATGTATTGCATATAACTCCCATTGCAGGGCATCGGTAGTGGTGTGTTTCTCCGCAACGGGAACAAATTTTTTGTGTTAATTCGAAGAATGACTGTTAGACTTTTGATTGTATTGGGCATTTGATTTTTATTTTTGTGTACTGTGAGCGGGACTGTTATAAGTGTAAGAATTTTTTGCGAGATGATTAGCATGCTTTTTGGCGGGACACCGCTTCATGACATTAATTATATTGGTTGAATTGCATTGTTGTAATTGTTTTGTATGGTCTTTTGTTACATCTATTGCCTTTGCAATATCAAGTGCCTTTTCAAGTTTTATAGCGCCTTCATTTAAAAGACGTTCTTTTATGTAAGCCCAATTATTATTTAATCCGCACACAAAGATATCCCTTACCAAATCTTCTCTGATCGTGTGGAAATCGCAGGAAAGGCTGAAGTTCTTAAGTGCTGTAACATACTCATCTATTGATTCATTGACACCTTGGGTCCTTGTGAAAAACCTATGCCTCTCCATAGCAATGTTGACTTTTGGTAAGAAATAAGATTGTAACTTCTCCACAAGTTCATGGAATTGTAATGTATCCAGATCCAGATTGAATGAATTAAATATTTCGAGAGACTCTGGACCCATATGATGCAGAAGAGCCACCTTTCTCTGATCTGACTGAGAATCTAAGCTGGAAGCACGGAGATATATTTGGAACTGTGCATACCAATTTTTCCATGCTAATGGCATATTCGTTGATTTTAAGTCCAATTGCAAAAGAGATGGTGTGAATATTGACGTCATTATTGTTTGAAAATCTTTTACATCACCAGATTTAGTCACCGACATTTTATTTTTTTATTTTAGAATTTTTGTTTTGTGTAGACTTTTTAATTTTTTTTTTTTTTTTTTTTTTTTTTTTTTTATATAATTCTTTTTCTTTTTTTTAAAATTAACCACATCTGACACCATGTATTATAGGTAAAAAGAATAATTAGTAAACGGTTGGTAGTCAATGTAACAATTATTTTTTATTGAACAAGTGGTTAATCTTATGCTTAGGACAAAGTACGACTGACTGCTTAAACTAACTTACTAACTAATTAAAACTAGAAGAGAGGAGAGAGAGAGAGACATACACTTCATACAACAGTGGGTGATGTGAATTTTTGTGTATAGTGATGTCGGTTGTTGTTGGTTTTCTGTATATTTTGTAATTAAGTTTGTTGTTGTTTTTCATTATGCTCAGGTCGAAACAAAAACAATAACGCAATAATAACAAAAGCAGACAAAGGCAATACAGTCGTCATAATCAACGAACAAGAGCACAATGACAAGACCATAAACTTTTTCAACGAAAACAACATACAACATCTACAAAACGATCCCACCAAAGTATTTGTCAAAGAGATCAACAAAGCTATAAGCAATTGCAACCATATTTTTTCTAACCTTAACAAAATGAAACAAAAACAACCAAATGCACAAGCTCCACAATTCACAGGTTTACCAAAAATACATAAAGACGGAACACCAATTCGCCCGCTAATTAATTATAAAACTGCACCATGCTACAAAGTTGCCAAAACCTCACAAAAAACAATAAAAACAAATATAAATCTAAGAAACAACAAAAGTATTAAAAACTACACAGAATTTATAGAAACAACCAAAAATCTAAACATATTGCCTAACTACAAACTAATTTCTTTCGACGTAACTAATATGTACACAAACATACCAATAAACGATACAATAGCTATACTAAATGAAAATCTAACAACCACCGCAAAAATTAACAAACAACATATAGACGAAATCATAATTCTGCTACAAATAATATTACAACAAAACTATTTCACTTTCGACAACAAATACTACAAACAACAACAAGGACTTGCAATGGGGTCCTCCCTAATCGGGCTATTGGATGACGTTTACTTTGAAAATAAATACATTTTGTCCAAACTAAACAAACAAAACCATAAAATCATTCATTACGCGCGATATGTCTACGACACATTTGTAATTTTTGATGGAACATTAAGACAAATCGAAGTTTTAAAAAAGTACATCAACAGCATAAATAACAAAATGAAATTCACAGCAGAAATTGAAAACAACAACACAATTATTTTCCTCGACCTGAGCATAATGAAAAACAACAACAAACTTAATTACAAAATATACAGAAAACCAACAACAACCGACATCACTATACACAAAAATTCACATCACCCACATGCACAAAAAATGGCAGCTTTCAATGCCTTCTTCAACAGACTTCTCAATGTACCTATGAAGAAAGAATATTATCAAGAAGAAGTAATAACAATAAAACATATAGCAATAGCCAATGGTTACAAAACTGAAATAATAGATGATTTAATAAATAAAAAGAAAATAAAAATAAAAAATAAAAACAAAAACATAACCAACAACAAAAACACCACAGAAAATAAATATATAGCAACAGAATACACAAACCTACTTCCACAAATACTAAAATACGAATTTAAAAAACTAAACATAAACATATCATTCAAAACAAATAACAATATAGCAAAAATACTAAAACGAAAAACACAAAAAGAAGCCAAAATATGTTCAGGGGTTTACAAAATAAATTGCAACGACTGTGACAACTTCTACATAGGACAAACGGGAAGAACATTCTACGACAAATTTCTAGAACATAAACCTAAACCAAATACCAAATCAACGTTTGTACAACACCTAATCGACAACAACCATAACTACACGAACTTTGAAGCTAACTTAACACCAATGCACATTTGCAAAAAAAGGACAACTCTTGACGCACTCGAAGAGTTCGAGATATACAAAGCAAATAAAACAGAACAAGACAAGATATTAAATGACAAATTAACCATCAAAAACAACACACTATATGACACTGCAATTAAACACCAAATCAACAACAATAGATAAAAAGAGACACATATTAAACTGCAAAAAACTAAATCAGCATAAAAGACACCAACACCAAATTTGGCAAATAACACCACAGTCCGATAGCATAGGCCCGAGGATGGATTATTAAATCCGAAACGCGTCGCTCGTTATAAAAAAAAAATATATGTTGTGATATAATTAAATTACAAATTTTTAATAAATAAAACAAATTTTTCAGTTTTTATATTTGTTTTTATTTTATTATTTTCATTTATAATCAGCATAGTATGGTTGGCAACCTAAAGAATCGTGCACATCTGATCGCAATGCACAAGCACATGCTATACTAGATAGATGCGCATCGCAATCGTTTTGCTCTTTTTATATCATGACTCTAAGCTTGCTCAAGACACTTCTATTAACCCGCTCGGAATTGTTAGCCTGCGGTGAATACAACGCAGTTCGCACATGTTTTAAGCCATAGTTCGCCAAAAAGTTTTGAAACTCATGGGACACGAACTGACGTCCATTGTCGCAGTGAATTAATTCAGGGGTGCCAAAAGTATGAAAAATTTCTGTTTCTAGGAAGTGCACTATTTTTGAACACGTAGCTTTAGGCAACGCTTTCAAGAAGACAAATTTTGTGAAGTGGTCCAATACAATGAACACTAACACCTTTCCTCGTTTCGTACGCGGATATGATCCCAAGAAGTCGATATAAAATCGTTGAATAGGATTTTTTAGATTTTAGATTAGAAAAAAATTTTATTCATTCATTAAGATACTAAAAGCTATTAACAATTTTGGTATAACCTATAAATAAATAGAATAAATAAAAGTAATCATACTTTAACTTACAGTTAGTGATGAATGATACATAATAAATATTAAAATAAATAACGGAAACTGATGTGGGGTGACAACAGGTTCAAAAAAGTTTTATTATTACATTTTATTTTATATTTATTTTGCCTAATTACTTTTTGCTTTTAAATTTTTGATTTTATTTTGTTTTTTAAATTTGTTTTTTTTTTCTTTTTATTTATATTTAACAAGAAATAAGAGTTAAGAAGTGTTTTAAATTGTTTTGTTTGTAATAATTTATAAACACAGATGGAAATGGTAATATGAACACATTTTGTAGAACAGTATAAAAGAATTTAATACAAATATTCAATATAATTCAAATCAAGCGTGAAAATCCAGTCTTTTACTTTATTTAGAAACGAGTTAAAATTGTTCTGATTGACATAGGTAGTTTATTAAAACATCGCGATGGTGATACAGTATAAAAGTTCGGGAAGTGGGTTTTGTTTGCTGTCGGTACAGTGACAAGATGCAAATTGTTAACACGTAGATTGTACATTTGAGAATTTCTACTCGGAATATTACCACTCTGTTTAAAAAATTCTTTTAGCACTTTAAAAATGTAAAGGTGTCTCATCGGGAGAGTTCGCAATTAATTGTATAAGGGCCAACTTACAGCAAAGCGGTTTTTGTTACAAATTATTCGAAGAAAGTGTTTTTGAGCGGTCAACAAGATCTTAAGGTACTTGCATATGAACCACCCCAGCTAGACAAACCGTATTGTAATTTTGAGTGAGCAAGACCGTAATATATTGATGTTGATAATTTTTTTGTGCAGAATGGCTTTAAAAGATACATTTTTCGAGTAACAACCAAAAGATAAATTACAAGTTTGATCTTTCCAATTCAGATTTGAATCAAGTTTGGATGTTTAGGCAATGCAAACGACAAAAATGTGATCTTTGGTACATTGGAACGACGAAAAAAAAAATAATGGTTAAATATAAAATGTTACCATCAATTTAAAAGTAAGCCAAATTGTTCAAGTAGAAAAATAATTGTTAATTAATAATAATTTGACCAATTATTTGAACTATGACTGTTAAGATAAATCGCGCTTTTTTGGTCACTTCCTTTTATATGCAAATAAAACTTTATTTCATACTTTTCCCTACGTTTCGTCGTAATTTCTCGACTTCATCAGGGGTAGTTTATTAAATCTGTATATAGAAACTTACTTAATTGTTAATCGTAAGTTTCTATATACAGATTTAATAAACTACCTAACTAAGTCGAAAAATTATGACGAAACGTAGGGAAAAGTATGAAATATAGTTTTATTTGTATATAAAAGGAAGTGACCAAAAAAGCCCGATTTAACTTAACAACAAAAAATAATTGTGTTATGAAATTTTTTTTCAGTTTAATAAAAACATCTCTTGAAAAAGTTGGAAAAAAAACCAACAAAATGTCGAGAAGGAATGGAATAGTTTTATTTACATTCGGAAACTACCGATCTGTAAGCCTGTCTTATATGAAAATTTATTTATTTAATCAAAACACCAGATCACCAATTTGCAAGAAATGTTTCCCGCAAGTATGTGAAGGAAAACTGAACTTTTTACAATTAGGGCCATGGAAAAAGAAACTGTAAGGACAAGTTATAAGTCCAGATGTTTTAAACATCATTGTTATAGTTTTTTCACTTATAATTAATTTATGAACAAAAAACCAAGTCCTCAAGAGTTCAACATCCTCTTCAATACTCATGACACAATCTAGTTCCGAATTTGATTGGTAGGTAAAGGAGATATCATCAGCAAAATTAATATAAACTAAGAAAACTATAGGAAAAAGAACGGAACCCTGAGGTACTCCTGTTTTAAGAAGGCAAGCTTCGCTTATTTTTCCATTGACAGTAACCCTTTGAACTCTATCTTTCAAATATGACTTCAGCCATTGAAAAATTATACCTCTAAATCCCGCATTATACAATTTATTAAGAAGTAAATCGTGATCGACCATGTTAAAGGCCTTTGTCATATCTATAAAAAGAGTGAAAGTGGGGTTGTTGTTATTCAAGCTATCATAAAGCTGGCTACATAACCGAAGAATCACATCTTCAGTTGACTTTCCTGAACGGAAGCCAAATTGATTTTCGCTGAAATATTTGTTTTTATTTAAGAAACAAGTGTCGTTTTACCATTATTTTTTCAAAGATTTTTGAAGTAGTTCGAAGAAGAGAAATAGGTCTGAAGTTAGCCATGTTTTTCCGATCTCCTTTTTTAAAGAGAGGAATTACATCAGCGTATTTTAATTGCTGGGGGAAACATCCTTGTTCAACACTTAGATTGAATATATAACTGACAACATCTGACACATAAAAGGCAACTTTTTTTAGAACAATACTTGATATTCCATTTGAGGTGCAAGAAAATGTACTCTTTAAGGATGAGACAGTTTTGTATGTTTCAAAGGAGGTAATAGGTTCAAAGGCGAAGCTATTAGGTTGCAATCTTTCAGTTACAAGATTGTTTTCAATAAAGCAGTTACAATAAGATTGTGAATCCATTGAAGGCTTTAATTTTTCAGCTAAGTTTGTAAAATTTTCATTTTTTTAATCAGCGTGCACTTAAGGGATTTTGACTACCCTTAAAATATTTTAAGACAGTGCGAGCGTTAGGAAAATAGGGAAGGATTTAATAGGAGATACCGATGCACATTGGTTTTGAATTTCTGAATATGAAAATGGGAGGTAAAAATAGAGCCAGGCAGAGCATTCCACATTCTTGTACTGCGGCTAAAGAATGACTCTCTATTCTTGACGGTACGTCCGGGCTCAAGGGTAAACTGATGAGCATTCGTAAAAGCGCGAGTATTACGGTTGAATTGTTTTAGGGCAGCTGGCTATTTCACTATAACACTGTTTGTGGAAACATTACGACGGTGTTCCAGAGTAACTGTTTCTATTATACTTAGATCACATATCATTTTTAAAGCTCTTTTTTGAATTCTATCGAAGAGATTCAGATGAGTTTATTGTATGACGCACAAACCGAGAACTAAAAGCTGTTCGGTTTCTTCAATGCAACTACCGCTCATGGAAAGCGGCATGGGGGGCGGGTTCCGCTTCAACGACAAGAGGCAGCATTGGGTTTTTGAAGCATTAAATTCTACGCGATTTTTGATTCCCCATTGGACAATGCTGTCGAGAACGCTGCCGCTCTAAATCCACATCCGAAGGAAAAGGATGTGACACTAGAAACGAATATGATAAGCTGAGGGTACTGTCGTCAGCAAAACAATTTAATGGATTCGAAGTTTGAGACAAAAGATCATTGATGAATACCAGAAAGAGAGTCGGAGACAAAACGGAGCCCTGGGGCACACCAGCGCACAGTGGCCCGTTTAGGCAAAAGTGCTTGCGAAATTCATTTTTCAGGTGGGTTTATAATGTAAAACTTTTACATTTTTTGAATTAACAAATGTTTGGAGCTCTAGATATCGAAAAAATTATTTCATTTGTATGAATGGTTTGGCTTCTAGAGCGAGTCAAAGTCGACAAATTTTTATGGTGAGAAAAAAAAAACAATTATTTTAATTTTTTTTTTTAAATTTTGAGTGTAAAAACTAGGAAAAAGATGTTAATAATACTTTTTTTTTTGTTAATTCTACTTGATGTATGTGCTAATTGCTATAATCAGAAATGAAAAAAAAAAAACGATACATTTTTTTAAACTGCTAAATTTAATGTTTTTTGAAACACCCATTTTTGCACGCTTTTTCGACTTTACACTGAGTAGAAAAAAAAGGTTCAAACATAATGAAGCCAAGCTCGACGGATAGTCCTTATATATTTCTTCATATAAAACCAAAAACTCAGCTACAAAAAGTTGCATAGAGCTGAGCTAGAGCGATTTGATTCGACGAAGTCAGTAATTTTTTCTAAGCTTTTTTTTGTCAGGTGCAGAAAAAAAATCATGGAAATTATTTTTTTTTTTGTTTTGCAGGTATGAGTGTTGGTTTGAAATAAAATGTTTTTGTTATTTTGAAGAAAAAACCTACCTAAGTGTTTTAAAACGGTTTTATAGCTTATTTCTTGTGACCACCTCCCCCCCCCCCCCCTATAATAAAACTTTTAAGTATGAATGCTTTTGATTTAGGGCATGATTAATTATTGTCAGGTAGTTAGGTAGATAAGAGTTTTTAACTGGATTAGAATTTTTTTTTAATATTTAAATCTTATAGGTAAGCAGATTACCTTATTAGGATGTCTTAAAATTGAATTTTTTTAGTGCAGGTATTTAGTTTTATGGTGTAAACAGATAAAACATTGGGATGAAATTATCATTAAAAACTCGAGCAGTTGTATTTTAAGGGAAAATTATTTAAATATTTTGTTTGAACTTTTTGTCAAAGTTGAGAGCCTTGAAGAGTTCTTTTTTGCCGTAATAAGTGAATACCAACTATCCGGTGAAAATTTAACGGAAAACGAAGCAAAATTTAAAAGCTTTTATTACAACATTAAAAAAAATGGGTCGCAGCCCATAGATCGAGATTAAATTTCATAAACAAAAATGAGGAATGGCTTTGTTCATCTCTCCATATCAAAACCGGACAAATGAGCTTGGACTTGATGTAGATAAACCAAAGCAAGGATTTGGAAATAGCAATGATGGAAACACTTCAGGGAGATCTTTTGAACAATCTGAGGCAACCGCTCGAATAACTTGAGTCAATGAAGAGGTTACAACTAGGATCAAAATAATATTAAATGTTTTGAATTTCAGGGAAGTAGTGAATACAGTTAAATTTGGAGAGTACACAAAAAAAAACCGCAGTTATTGAAACAAAAGTACCTTAAAAAACAACTCACACCTACTATTCATTAAATTTTGGTTCATGGTCAAAATATCATCGAATACCAGTCTCTACCACTTGGATAATTGTTAGAAGAAATCCAGGAGTCCAAAAATAAAGACTATAAGAAATACAGGTATCAAAATACGTGCAAAGTTTCAAGAATTCGGAAGAATGAAGACCTATTTAACATGCAAGCAATCTCATCCGATCAACTTTTTTCTTCCATAAGGCATGTAAGAAACCAAAAAGTGTTGCGAGGCAAGAGGAAGCGAGGAGAGGAGTCGGTAAGGTGAATGGACAGGAAAAAGGATAAGGTAGGAATAAGGAACGGAAAAGGAAGGAAACGGAATGTCTAGCTCGGGAACGCGGCCTGCTTGCGAAGCGCGGCTAAGCTCGCCGGAATGGGGGGGATCTTGTCCCCGAACGAAACCTCACCTCTCAGCAAAAACACATATCAGACCTGAAAATACAAGTCAAAATATCGGACAGACTTTTCACCACACCAGGGCGCTGCTGGTGTCGATGCAGCGTAGCCATATCCTACCCAACCTAGAAGTTCGTTGGCTATGTTTGAACTTCCCCAAAATAATATTGTGGTATACCGTTCGGGTCACTCCATTTCACCGGCTGACTTAGCTATCCTTCCGCACCCCTGAAAAATATCTTCAAAATCTCATGTTTCGTTTAATCGAAACACAATAACAACACCAAAAATTTCATAAAAAGTGCGTTTGAAGTTTTATTAACACATAGGTACTTTAAATTATCTTTCAACAAAATTAACTTTAAGACATAAATATTTTTTGTTTGTTGTTTTTAAATATCTTTAATTTTAAGTAACCAAATTTACTATACAAAGAAATCTTAAAAAAACTATAACCAAAACAAATGTGATGGTGAAATGTTTCCCTGCAGGACCGACAAAAGTACCACTTTCTTGGCACGGATTATTGAACTATCACTTAGGCCCTACCTGCAATGAGCTCAATGGAGGTGGATTTGAGATCCAAACAGATCGAGAAATGAAAACTAGCTGAAACCGCGAGCGAGAGCCTGGGAAAACAAGACCCTACCACTTACAGCAAGTATTTACACTTTTAAACAAAATTTAATTTAGAATTAATTATCAAACAAAAAAACTTCAACGCCAAACAAATTGACTTTTCGACTTCACAAACACAAAAAAACACTTTTTTTTGACGTACTTAGGGAACGTTAAATATCCCTCAATCAAAAAAATCAAATCCTCCGCTAAATTCAGTTTCTTCTTGATCAGGTTTTAGTCTATGACTTCCTTTTTGCTTTTATATGATTTTTAATTGTTAACTTATTGCTATTATACCTGACTTCTTTTATCTTGCTTTCAGTATCCACCACACTCGTTATAACTTCACTCATAGATGAGAAGCGTGGAGATTCGAGATTATTCCTAGCGCTCCAAGAAACAACTCTATCTGACACTATCCCGATGGAGGCAGGATCAGCGGGAATTCGATGAAGACCTCTACGCTATGGTTCTGTGACAGTGGATTTGACAGGATTGCCACTGTATCCCGGAAATGTAAGGATTCGGCAAGCAGGTTGTGTCAAAAAATCGCCAAAATTATCGTTCTCCAACAAGTACTATTGGCCACAAAATAGGATATTGGCATCCTCTATTGTCTACGGAAGTGATGATCATCCGACAAAAAAACTTAGGGCGGGCCAGCGCTCCACTGACTGTCTGGGACCGCCAAAAATCTGCCCTTGGGGTTTTATATCTTAGAGAACCTGTTCGAATGTAATCACTTTATTTTAGCACCTATTTTTCAATAAAACTATCGTTTCTTTGCAAACTCACCAAAACTAATTTCTTTTATTTTTCAATATTTGGTTTCTTTACAAATTCTCCAACGGAGGTTCACACCGTAATTATAATCAAAAAGAAATCTTAATAAAACAAAATTTAATATTAATTTTAACACAGTAAAATTATTTTAGATAATTATAATTATCCCGAATCTCTTTAAGCCTTACTTTTCTTTTCTTGAAACGCTCACACTTAATTTCGGTTAAACGGAAGAGTTTTTGAAGTCTCGTGTCCACGGTTGGAGAAGTAATATCGGGTCTGACTATATCTACTATGTGCCTGGTTTGATCAGCGAACACACCACCTTTTTTTTTTTTTCTTTTTATTCCTTCTCCTACTTTGTTCTCATCACCCGATCCTATTCGTCCGCTAGCCAGTGTTATTTTTTTTGTAATTATAAAAAAAACATGTTTATGTGTTGGTGATGTTATTCCCCTACAAAGTTTATGACCTTTTAGAAAGAATTATTTCAGATTTGACGTTTCGGAAACCATCTGTTCCGACGTTTCCGACCGTCGGACATTTCGGAAACTCGTTCTTAGTAATTCGTTATTTAATAATAATATCCCTATTGCCTAACAGGGGGAGTTAGTACCCGAAAAAGTTAATCCCCCGCTTTCATCACGACCAAATAGTTAACTTTGGCAAAATTTCCAGATACCACACATCCAACAAGCAGACCAACTACTCATCCAAGGGATGTAGGGGTTAAAATTTAATCGCTCTCAATTACTCTTTTCGCTTATCCAGCTCACCCATATTATCACCCCTCGTATCCGAGAAAACTTAACGTAGTTGGAAATCTTACCACATCGAGTGTTAGAGACGTCATCCAAAGCGTATAGGTTTAGAGACGGTCTGTAGGAGGAGAAACTAATAAGGACATTTCTTGACTAGATCTTGTCTAAAGTGACAACTTCCTGCTCTATTTTCACATTTTTGAAGCAATCTCGCGTTTGCCCGAGTCAGTGTACTGATATATATTAAACGTCACTTGCCCTCGGTCTTTATTTTTACCGACAGCAAAACGGCAGGTTTTGGTTCATTTGCACAATTCGTGTTATCGCGTATTATTTTTCCTTCATTATAAAACCGCCAAACTAAAAAAAATGATTCTAGCATTCTGAACCGTCACCTTAAGGTAAAAAAAAAAAAACAAACAACCAACACAAATTTCAAATTCACCTAAATGGGGAGTTTAACGTATTTGGAATGACTGAAAGTGCGAATAATTCCCCAGAGACTATACTTTTCCTACACATTCCCTGGTAGTGAAAAGTCAATTTTCATAAAATCTACCTCGAGGTGTTAGAGGAGTAAACGATAGAGAGGGAGATATACTACTCCTAATTATCTCTTGTGTTGTGTTGTGAGTTTATAAGTAGCTTACCTTAATCTTCGTTGTTCTTTGTGATTCCCCTTCCCACCAGCAACGTAAACAACAGATAAACAGAAGACAGACACAGAACAACCGGCCGCCGTGTGGATAAAAAGTAAGTATCGTACCTATTTTATTCTTTATTTTATAACGTGAACAACAGATAAACAGAAGACAGACACAGAACAACCGGCCGCCGTGTGGATAAAAAGTAAGTATCGTACCTATTTTATTCTTTATTTTATATCTTATTCATTTTATTATTGTTTTATTATTTTATTCATTTTTGCTATTACTTTTCAGAGTTTCTATGTAGTTTGGATGGCCTACCCACGAAGGGCAGTGGAGTTCTTAGTCGGTAAGTTGTCATTATAACGTGTGATTTTTTAGCTGGTTTGGTTTTGGCAACACTGGTTTTGACAGCTGACGTGTGTTTAGTACCTTGTGTCACTGTCAAACAGCTTCAGTTTGGTTTGCAATTTAACCATGGATCGTCTTACAAATGAACAACGCTTGCAAATTATTGAATTTTACTATCAAAATTCATGCTCGGTTCGAAATGTTCATCGCGCGCTGCTTCCATTTTATGATCGGCTCATTTTTGGTTGAATGGGTACGTAATTGTTAGAGACGTCATCCAAAGCGTATAGGTTTAGAGACGGTCTGTAGGAGGAGAAACTAATAAGGACATTTCTTGACTAGATCTTGTCTAAAGTGACAACTTCCTGCTCAATTTTCACATTTTTGAAGCAATCTCGCGTTTGCCCGAGTCAGTGTACTGATATATATTAAACGTCACTTGCCCTCGGTCTTTATTTTTACCGACAGCAAAACGGCAGGTTTTGGTTCATTTGCACAATTCGTGTTATCGCGTATTATTTTTCCTTCATTATAAAACCGCCAAACTAAAAAAAATGATTCTAGCATTCTGAACCGTCACCTTAAGGTAAAAAAAAAAAAACAAACAACCAACACAAATTTCAAATTCACCTAAATGGGGAGTTTAACGTATTTGGAATGACTGAAAGTGCGAATAATTCCCCAGAGACTATACTTTTCCTACACATTCCCTGGTAGTGAAAAGTCAATTTTCATAAAATCTACCTCGAGGTGTTAGAGGAGTAAACGATAGAGAGGGAGATATACTACTCCTAATTATCTCTTGTGTTGTGTTGTGAGTTGATAAGTAGCTTACCTTAATCTTCGTTGTTCTTTGTGATTCCCCTTCCCACCAGCAACGTAAACAACAGATAAACAGAAGACAGACACAGAACAACCGGCCGCCGTGTGGATAAAAAGTAAGTATCGTACCTATTTTATTCTTTATTTTATAACGTGAACAACAGATAAACAGAAGACAGACACAGAACAACCGGCCGCCGTGTGGATAAAAAGTAAGTATCGTACCTATTTTATTCTTTATTTTATATCTTATTCATTTTATTATTGTTTTATTATTTTATTCATTTTTGCTATTACTTTTCAGAGTTTCTATGTAGTTTGGATGGCCTACCCACGAAGGGCAGTGGAGTTCTTAGTCGGTAAGTTGTCATTATAACGTTATTGTCTTCCAGGCGCCTGCAACAAATATTTGGTGCTTTGCAAGGATTTATTCCTGGCCAAGGACCAAAAAAAAAGTCGCCTGGGTACCTACTTTGGCTCAAGGAGTATTTTTTTTCTTATCATGTGGGGAGCTACCCACGCTACGCCGGGCTGAGATTAATGAAGGTTATATATAAAACTAGAAACGAAGTGGTGTCTTTTTGTTTGTTTACGCATTTTTTTTTTCAGATTCGATTGTGAGCATAGCAACGACCAACCTCAACATTTTAAAGGATTGAACATGCAAACAGGAAAGCAAACAGTATAATTCGGGAGTTTTACAAGTAAATAAGTTTTAAAATAATTAGAAAAATATCACAGTAAAAAAATAAATAGAAAAATATCACAGTTGATTATTAAACTAATATCACAGACGAAACCTAAAACTAAGATGTAAATATCACAGTTGGTACATAGTTTTGGATCATTGCGGATGATTGTTAGTATCGGTTATCACAGTTCGCTAAAGTTTTAGTAAATAAATAGTTTTTCTTTGTTATTTCAATAAAACATAAGTTATTAATAAATATATACATCAATATAAATAACATTAAGTGACATAGCATGCAATAAATAATTACTAAAACACATTCTAAGTGGTTTTTCCTTATTGTATAAAAGGATTTTACAGGTACAATGTGACAACTATTGCTTTTCTAGTATTGTTTTTAAATTAACGACTAAATCAGGTACTTCGTGCGGGTTGTTTAATTCGTTATAATTGTGTAAATAAATAGAAAGGAAAACAAAACTAATAGTGACTACGTGAAAAGACAATAATTGAAAAGGGTTTTTTAAGGAAGAATAGAAAGTGAGTTATAGGTCTTATGGTTGAGCCAGCGTTTAAAAAAAAAATTCGCGGATGTACTTTATCATTGTTTGAGATCTTTTGCATGAAATATGCCAATCTTTTTGCCGCTCAGATTCTCTAGCTCATACATATGAATTCCTATTTGTTTCAATATTCTGCATTTCATATATTTCGGTGCAAGTTTAGCTGACAAATATTTCGACGTGTCGCTCAAAATAAAATTTCGCCTATATACTTCCTGTCCGGGCAAAAATCTAATACTTTTAGTGCGGGTGTTGTACGTTTTCGCTGATTTCTCATTAGCCTTCGAAATATTTTCGCGAATCTGATTTCGTATGCACTGCAGTCGTTGTTGTCGAGGAATGGTAAACAGTTCGCTGTCTTCTGCCGCGTTCAATTTTCGTGCCAGCTCATAGCTACTACCGTGTGTCATCATGTACGTTCCGAACAAGGCATAATACTGTGACACACCTATAGAGCTATGAACGGAACTTCTTAAAGCACAAGCGATATCGCTGAGTTGCAGATCCCATTCGCGTTGGTCGGTCTTTAGATAGGACCGGATAGCTGCAATTAAGGTACGATTAACCCTTTCCGACGCGTTCGACTGCGGTGCATAATTGGCAGTTTTGAAATGCCTCACTCCGTACTTGGACAAAAGGTTTTGAAAATCCTTTGCCAGAAATTGTTTGCCGTTATCCGAGTGGATAACGTTAGGTACGCCGAACATGTTAAAAACATCATCTCGTAAAAATCTGACGATACTTGAAGTATTGGCGTTTTGCAATGCTTTTAGGAACACAAATTTTGACAAATGATCTAAGACGATAAAAACATAGGCATTTCCGGACTTCGACCTCGGGTAAGGACCTAAGAAATCCACGTACAATTTTTCAAATGGACGATTGGAACAATACGAATTGACAATAGGTGGACGTGAGACTTGGTTGGAAGCTTTACATTGTTTGCACACAGAACAGTTAGAAACATATTGACGAATTTGGACGGTCATGTTAGGCCAATAAAAGTATTGACGGATTCGGTGTAGGGTTTTAGCAATCCCCCCATGAGCTACGCGTGGTGGATTGTGGGCCTTGCTTATGATGTCGTCGGTTAAGCCTGAAGGGACCCACAGAAGCCAAGAATGCTCAACCATACTTTCATCACCTTCGCTTCTAAAGGCTCGTTTATACACGTATCCATCTTCTACTTTGAGATCCGGAAGCTCTTCCGGGTTAGCTTTTATTGTGTCCATCAAACTGGCGTATTCTTGAGTTCGGAATTCCTCAGAGTCCAAATCAATCAGAGGTGCTACTTCTTCCATTGCCAGAGAATCTACATATACCCGAGAAAGAGTGTCCGTGACTACATTTAGCGTTCCTTTTCGGTGCTGTACGTCGAAGGCATAGGAGTGCAACAATAGACTCCACCTAGCGAGCTTGCCACTGAGATCCTTCATGGTCATAAGCCATTGAAGACTGGAGTGATCCGAGATTACAGTGAAGTCCATTCCCTCGACATACGGCCTAAACTTTTTCACTGCCATCACCGCAGCCATACACTCCTTCTCGGTTACACTGTAGTTTCTCTGGCTCTTGTTGAACTTTTGGGAGAAATACGCTATCGGAACTTCTTCGCCATTTGAATTTTTTTGAAATAAAACCGCACCTATTCCGGTATCTGATGCATCGCATTGAATGAAAATTTTTTTGGAAAAGTCGGGATGGGACAAAACAGGTGTAGTAGTAAGAGCCTTTTTCAGATTTTCAAATGCTTCCAGTGCCTCACCCGTCATCTGGAATTTGCCGTTCTTTTTCTTCAACAGGTCCGTCAAGGGTGCAGTCAGGCTTGAAAAATCTCGGATAAACTTGCGATACCACCCCGCCAGACCAAGTAGCCTCCGAACCTGACGAGGGGTTTTGGGAATAGGGAAATCCACTATTGCCTCCACCTTCGCCGGATCGGTTTTGAGCTTCCCACCACCAACAATGAACCCCAAATACTTCAGTTTTTTGAAGCAGAACTTCGATTTGTTCATGTTGATGGTGAGATTCGCTTTACGCAAGCACTCGGCCACCTCATCTACCAGAGTGATATGAGTTTAGAAATCAGGTGCCATGATGAGCAAGTCATCGAGATAGACAAAGACAAGATCACTAAGTCGTGCAGGAATCACCTTGTCCATTAACTGGCATAACCTTTGGGCTGCATTGCACAACCCAAAAGGCATGACAGTGAATTGGTACAAGGGTCTTCCCGGTACCGCAAAGGCAGTCTTTTCTCTACTCTGTTTCTCCAACGGTATTTGCCAGAATGCTTCTTTGAGGTCTATGCTACTGATGAAGAAAGTATCTGGTAGCCGGCTGAGGAGCCCGTCGATATGGGGGATAGGATTAGCGTTTTTTTTCGTCAGTGAGTTCACCTTGCGAGAATCTAGACAAAGTCTATTCTTGCCAGGTTTCCGCAAGAGAACTACTGGCGAACACCACGGACTCTCGCTCTCCTCGATAACGCCGAGGCTCAACATCCGGTCTAGCTCTTCATATAAAATGGTTTGTACCGCTGGGGAAACAGGGTAGTGACGCTGTTTCACAGGGATCGAATCCCCAGTATCTATAACGTGCTCCATGAGAGTTGTCCTACCAAGACCATCTCGGTCAAAACAGAGAAATTTTTGTCTGACTGCATCCAATCTGGCCTGCTGTGCCGGAGACAACTGGTGAGCATTTGAAAGGTCGGCTTCTTCCGAAACTGAGATTGCACTTGTTATGTTCGGAGCTAATTTGAAGGTACGCCAGAAATCGACTCCTAAGTAAACTTCTTGGTCCAAACTAGGAACCAAGAAAAACGTTATTTGGTTATCTTTGTCTTTATATTTCACTGGTGCTAATACTTTTCCTACTATATTTTGACTTTTTCCGTCTGCTGTTTTTACCGCGGACTTAAACGGGATAACTTTAAGGTCCAGAGAGTGTATCACCTGTAAGCAATTTTTGCCCAAAATGCTTACACTGGCTCCACTATCTAAAAGACCAAAAAGCTCTTTGTTACCAATGGAAATTTTAGCGTACGGACGAGGATCACCCGTAACATCTATTATAGAGGAGGATAGATGGGCTCTTTGTTCTTTCCTAGCTTGATACCGTTCTCAGGTTTTTAAAATATTATTGGACACTACTGCACTTTGGGGATTGTTAAAAATTCTATCACGGGCCTGTTTATACTCTTTTATTCTTTGATGTAGGGGTTTAATATAGGATGTAATTTGGTTTATATCGCGGCTTAAGCTTGCTTCTTTATCTCTTTTTAATATTTTAATTTTTTCATTTAGGTTTACAGTACTTTATTCTAAATAGTCATCAGAATGGCCTGCAGTAACTGCAGTTTTGACTATTGGGGGTTTCGAGCCTGAGTCGAACGCGACTCCCCCGAAGATTTCGCGTTCTTTAACCGGTTTTCCGGGTAACACTTAGGGCAGTTTGGAGTTTTTACGCCCTCATTGCCACATTTGTAACAGAAAACATTAACTACTTCCGAGCCGCATTCAAAATACGTGTGGCCCGGAGCTTTACAGTTCCAACAGTTTAACTTCGTGGTATCAGCATACTTCCGTGCGGGAATTTTTGAACGGTCTCCGCCCAATTGAAAGGCCGCCACTTGTTCATCTGTTGGCTGTATCACTTCTTCTTCGTATTCAAGCTCATTGGCTTTAAATTTGGTTGTCGCTTTGTATGGTTTTGGAAAATTTTGATCGTGCCTTGGAAAAGCGATTTCCGCATCTGATAATTTCTTAAATGAAATATTCAACTCAAAAATAATGATAATTTCCCAAAAGAAATATTCAACCCAAAAATAATTGTAGATATAAGACGACGCACTGGTTCGAAGGTTTTAACAGAACTGAACTTTATTTTGTTAATACAAATACAGATTTTAACGGATAATAAGTGCAACTACGCAAAAAATTCCAAGCGTGAGAACAGATGAATAGCAAATCTAAAAAGTGGAACACGAGAAGCGTGAACTATACAAATTTCAACTGGTCACACACTTGAATCAATAATAATATTATTGTTGCAACTATGCATAAAAAAGATTTGGCCTTACAATATAACTGGCCGCATGGTTAAAAGCAAAAAAAAATATTAGAATGAAATTTGAACATAAAAAAGAAATGAAATTTAAACATACTCCCCCCTTTTGAGGGTTCTTAACTCTCTAAATTTAACTTATTTTATACGTTGACCTCGAAAGTTCTTGGCATAGGTGTTGGTCTTCTTGTTCGCAGAAAAAGAATGAAGATAATCCCAATCATGCATGCCAACAACAATAGACTGCTTCCATAGTGATGGTAATCATGTGAGTTGATATCAGTGGGGGCAGGCAGTTCCTTGGTTTTATCCATTACATCTTTGATTTTGGACTTTAGATCCTCAAACTCGGATGGGTCAATATGATCCGTTTCAATGGTCGTTTCTATTGTCTTTGGTGTTATTTGTTGAATTATGTTCCAGCAACTTGCATTGGCACTAGGAATAAAAGGTGAGGTTATTTTGCTTTCATAATTAATTTTACCTTTGATGACGATGTTGGGCAGTTGAAGAATACAAGGTTCTTTGAATTCCAGAACACCATTTCCAGATAAGTTAATGGTCGTGCTTTTATCGCCGCAGATTAGATGGCCAGATATTTTTGATGGAATCGAAAAAATCCAACTGTTTGAAGATTTAAGTCCTTTCCAAACACTTTGTGAATGTGTCGCCTTCAAGGTGCATTTGCTGAAGCTATCCTCTTTATGATTTAGCAAAGCCATTTCACAAATCGCTGAAGTTCCTTGTTGGATTTTAGTTGGGTGTACTTGGTTGCACATGTAGTTGGTCGACAGTAATCTTTTGCATTCTCCCAGCTCGAGGCCACTCAATAAGAAATATCTATCTCTAGGTAATGAGACAGCTAGATATTAAGAAGATGTTTCTACTATAAATGTCTTGTTTCTGTGAAAAATAGGAATAGTTATAAGATTAAAAAGTTGAAATTCTTCAGCATCTGTCAGGGGCAGTAACATTTCAAACACAATAGAATCATTTAAGCACCGTCCTCTCACTGATGATATTTTATACATGTCAATAACTGAACCTTCTGGCAACGATAAATAGGAAGGTAAATTACTTTTAACGAGCTTCAGCTGCTCACTTAATTGATTGGGTGTTATAAGTTGTGGATTTATGTTTCCGTGATTTAAATCCAAAAGAACATCTAAAAGCATTTCTTGTATATGCTCGAAATTTGTGAGGACAAGAATCAGATATGAAGTCAATGATCCGAGCTTCTGTTTTAACCCGTTAGCCTTTTGTTTCCCGTTGATGATTGTAATGGCCTTTTGAAGATGTTCATTTAAAGCCTTAAACTGATCTTGAACTTGCATGTGATCACGTTTTAAAATATTCGAAGTAGCATCTGCAATTGAACTTTGTTTTCTCAAAAGTTCAACCAAATGATCTTCATTCTTGTAGGCATTGTTGATTTGACCTTGAATTTTGTCTGCATTTTCTTGGTCAAGGATACCAAACAAACTATGTGCCAGAGTTCCCACTATGTCGAATGGTGATCTTGCTATCCTGGTTCGTTCATATTTTGGTGCATGATAATTGTGAAGCAACTCATTGTTATGTTCGATAACTGCGATCCTGTTTCGAAGTGTGTCTATTATTGGCTGGTAATACATCTGATTAGCAATTTCTTCTGTGCATACGTCTTGCATTCTGTTGACATATGCTTTAAGCTCATTGAATTCTTGCCAGTACGTTGTCAAGTTGTAAAATACAAAAATTTTCCAGTACGTATTTATCGTGCGAATTCTGCCAACATCTTCAAAATATATACCAACACCATCATCAAGTTTCTTTGTATTTACTTGCTCCTGTGTTTCCGTCTGACATAAAGATGTGGGTAGCATGACAAGTACCAAAAGTAAGACTGAAAGCAATGTCAATTTTTGTGTCCTTTTGGCCTTAAACATCTTATGCTTCTTGTGGGTTCAAGAATAGAGCAATCTGGATTTTTTTCTTTATTATCTGGTTCTTCTGTTGGAAGCGGGCAAAGATTATGTATTGCTCTTTGGTATATTCCAGTTTGGGTTTTTACATTAGCCACGCGTACTTTGTCATCACTTCCCTTGAAAGTTTCAATCACACGTCCTAATTTCCAGCACATCGGAGGAATATTTTCTTCTTTAATAAGCACCAAGGTGTCAGGCTTTAGATTGTTTGATTCAGTCTTCCACTTTAGTCTTTGCTGCAGAAGATGTAAGTACTCATCTGACCACCTTTTCCAGAAGTGCTGTTGAATGTGTTGAATTTGCCGGAATTTATTCAGGCTGCTCATTTTGCAGGCTGTTACATCTGGTTCTGCAATTGCAGTAAGAGGACTTCCGATTAAGAAGTGTCCAGGTGTGAGAGCTTCTAAATCATTTGGATCAGATGATAACGGAGTCAACGGTCGAGAGTTCATACGTAAGTGATGCTTCACCTAGGTGGCGAACGAGGAGCATTTTTGCAGACTTGACGGCAGCCTCCCACAAGCCTCCAAAATGAGGGGAACGAGGTGGAATGTTTTTCCAAGTCATTCCTTCTTCGAGGCAATATGTCTGGATGGCTGCTTGTATTCTATTTGAATTGAAAATTTTTGTAAGTTCAGCTAATTCATTCTTGGCGCCAACAAAATTTGTTGCATTATCGCAAAATATTGTGTGGCAAAGTCCTCGCCTTCCTACAAATCGCTTTAAAGCGTATATGAATGATTGAGAAGATAAGTCTCCTACTACCTCTATATGTATGGCTTTAGTAGAAAAACAAACGAAAATAGCTAAATATGACTTTGTAGGAGTCTTACCTCTGACCTTGTAGTGAGTTTTTATGGTCAACACCGGAATGATAAAAAGGTCTTGCTGAATTGACCCTTTCTGCAGGCATATTTCCCATCAGCTGATTGATGAATCTTGGCTTTGCTCTATGTGAAGCGTGCATGTGTTTATAATGAAGATGTGTTAAAATTAATTTGGTTACTATATTGATTTTAGGAATTAAAATTTGATGCTTAGCATCTGGAGAGATCTTGGCATTTGTCAACCTTCCACCAACTCGGATGAGTTTTGTTCTTTCATCAAAATATGGAGTAAGAGATGCTATAGATGAATTTCTATTTACAAGCTTCCTTCCTTCTAAAGCACGATATTCTTCTGAGAATGACACTCTTTGCGTGTAAACAAGAATCCATCGCGTTCCTTCTCTTAATTCCTCAACAGTTAGCTGGCCTGTGTTTCTAAGTTCGTTTGGTTTTCTGCAATTATAATAGAATCTAAAACAGAATGAAAAAATTTTCCTCAATGTGAAAAATGAGCTTCTATAATTGATGTTTTCGATCAAGTTTGGATCGTTTTGAATTGTTGCCGACAATACCGATTTTTTCTTACGTCGCTCTGGAATTACGTCAGGAAATTCGTATTCCTTAAATTTAATAGTTTCCCCATTTCTAAGAAACTCTGGGCCGTTGAACCATATTGATGATTTGAAAAGTCCTTCTAAGCTTGATCCTCTCGACACCAAGTCCGCTGGATTTAAATGACCCTTGATGAATTGCCATTGATGAAATTCTGAAAGTGATTGAATTTTTGCAACTCTATTTGCAACAAAAGTTTCCCAGGTGTAAGAGGGTGATTTAAGCCAGGCTAACACGGTTGTAGAATCTGTATACAAGCATACCTTGTCAATTTTCTTTGGAAGTATTTGAATTACCCTATCCACTAATTCCATCATAAGTACTGCTGCTTGTAGTTCCAGGCGGGCAATGCTGACAGCTTTTAACGGCACAACTCTTGATTTTGAGCAAAGAAGTTGGCAAAAGCTTTGGTTGCTTTCATCAATGGATCTTAAGTAAACGCAAGAACCAAAGGCACTTAAGCTGCTATCGGAGAAGGCATGAAGTTCATTGTCTTAGCAGAAGGAAGAAGAACGTATCGTGGAATGCTTATCTTGTTCATGAGGGAGAATTGACCAATGTAGTTCATCCACTTTTGAGCCTTTTCAGTTGGAAGATTGTCATCCCAAGACAGTTTTGATTTCCACAACTCTTGTAAAAATAGCTTGCCAATGACGATTATAGGCCCAAGCAAGCCAAGAGGATCAAAAAGTCTTGCAAGATCGGCCAAAACTGTTCGCTTTGTTATCTGGGTAATTGTTTTATTTACCTTTTCGTCATTGAAGCTGAATTTGAAGTCATCTTGTGAAGGATCCCATATTAGTCCTAGTGTTTTGACTATCTCAGATTGATGAAACGTAACTAGTTTCTCTTTATCTTCTTCAGGAAGATCCCCCTCACGGTTTTCGCCTTGTTGAGGCGAGGGGGCTTACGTCTAACTCTCCAGCAATCCAGCTGCGGAGTAAGACAACTAAGAAAACCAACAAAAGCAGAGATGTTAATCTAAAATAATGGACCAAAGTTTACGAAAAGAAAAAAATCGAACGGGGATATACGTTCAAGAGTCGGCAGAAGTCACGGCTGCCGGCGAGGGCTTGGCTTCGCAAGAGGCTAAGTCGCCAGTGACAAAAGTAAACTTCAGAGAAGAAAAACGAGAGCTAAAAAGACAACCGGTCATTCTCTCAGTAGATCTCCTTCCCGACTTAGATAGTTTAACTATCAAAGGTACGGAGACCTCGGACAGACCTCCTTCCATAGGTAGTCAAACCGAGGACGAGCTACTGATGGAACCGAGTCAAGAAGAGACTATGCTGAAGTCTGCTGCACCCCTCAAAGCTTCGAGGCAACGCAGCAACTACAGATCCTCTAAAAGATTCGTGGAAAAGACCGAGTTGAAAGACCCTGCGACGCTCAGTTCGAGAGATAAAGCTCTCCTAAAAAAGCATAGAAAGCTAGTTAGGAACTTTGAGCGGCAGCTGGCAGAGACTGCCACTGGACCCAGGGGAACAACAGGGCAAGTGAATGCCGAAGAGTCGGAGAGCAAAGGAGTAGATGCTGCCAAATCTAGGTCTGTCCCTAAAAAGGCAAACCGTGAACAGGCTGGCAATAACTCGACCGCTCGGAACGACAAGGGAAAAGTTCAGGCGACTTCCAGCAAGAAACAGCTAGCCAACGCTAGGAAAGACCAAGCACCGGCAAGCACCTCTTCTGGAAGGAAACCAGGAACGTCCAAGAGACAAAGATCGGAGGAGACAGTCAAGCAAGACGGTGCCAAGAAACAAAAAACCAACAGCTTCGACACCACCCCGATTGACCTACAAATTGCCATCATAAGCCGTGACGACCCAGATGGGAAAATCTCGGCAAAAAACTGGCTTCTTGTGGAAAATGAGATCCTCAAAGCTATGATGGCAGCATCAGAGAACGATAGTTCTGAAGACTATATCTTTGATGGTGCCGGATGGCGGCGAGGAGTTAAAGTGGTCTGCTGCGGTGACCAGAAATCACGGGAGTTCCTGAACCGTACAATCGCCAACATTGGCGAACTATGGGAAGGTTCCTCCCTTGAGGTTCTACCCGCCGCAGCTCTACCACTCCGCCAGCAGTTTAGCATATGGATCCCCCCTCCTGCAGAACATGAGGACGCAGCCATTCTTAAGCTGTTGGCGAAGCAGAACAAAGAGCTTCCCATTTTGGAATGGAAGCTCCAACACTCAAGAAAGAGTCATGGAGGCGAAGGGAAGGACCTCTTGTTTGTGGCAGACAAGAAATCTGACCTTCTGCTGAGAGAAAGGAAAGACGTGTTGAGGTATGGTCTCGGAACCGTAAAGGTTAAGAGGCATGAAGGCAAAGGGGAGTCAAAAGCTGCAAGTGGTGCAAATAAACCTGCACCACGCTAAAGCAGCAACGTACGACCTTACGCTCTACATGTCTCACGAGAACGTGGATGTGGCCTTGATCCAGGAACCATGGTTAGGCAAAAACCGAATCCGTGGGTTGAGGTCAAAACACTACAACCTTTTTCATTCCACGTCAGATGAAGGTGATATTAGAAGTTGTATCCTAGTGAAAAAATCAATTAACGCTTTCTTCCTATCTAGGTACAGCAACAAGGACAACACGGCAATCAGCGTCGAATCGAATGAAGGAAACTTCATTTTAGCGTCGACGTACATGCCGTACGAGGAGGAGAGCCCACCATCAAAAACTGTCCGCGATCTTGTGGTCCATGCCAAAGCAAGCGATACACCTTTGGTGGTAGGATGTGATGCCAACGCTCACCACACCCAATGGGGCTCAAAGGATATCAATAAAAGGGGTGAGTCAATTTTTGAATATATTCTCTGTTCTAATTTATCGTTATGTAATAGGGGCAATCACCCTACCTTTCGAAACAAAAACAGGGAGGAAATCATAGATTTAACTCTTATTAACAATAATAGTAAAATTTCAGTTGAAGACTGGAGAGTCTCACCTAAAGAATCTTTTTCGGATCACTTTAGGATACTCTTCTCTATAGACAGGAACTTTACCGAAAAGAAACCTTACAGGAACCCAACTAGGACGAATTGGACAGAGTACGAAAAATGGCTGAAAGACTGTATTGATCCACCAGAGGACAATACAAGTCTAAGTATTTCAACCATTGACACTGTTGTCCAAAACTTGTCCAGCAAAATGAGAATGTCTTTTGAAAAACACTGCCCTTTATCTCGTTCCAATAACTCCACTAAACCACCCTGGTGGAGTGGTGTACTAAAGAAACGTAGAACAGAGGTTAGAAAACTTTTCAATAAAGCTAAACTGAGTAAATTAGAAGAGGACTTAAAGTCTTATAGAGCCGCACTTAACACTTACACCAAAGAGTTAAGAAAGGCCAAAAAGGATTCGTGGGCTAAACATTGTGAATCCATTGAAAAAACAAGCGAGGCGGCAAGGCTCCGTAGAACCCTGGCCCTTAATCCCACGATCCCGGGGTACATAAAACACCCTGATGGATCATGGTCGAACTCGAGCCTAGAAACGCTTGAACTCTTCATGGAAACTCATTTCCCCGGTTGTAAAAACCCAGAAAGCTCTGATTGCTTGCAATCGAGCACGCTGGATTTTACTCACACAGAATCAAATTTAGAACTAAATCAGGTTATTACAGAGCAGAAGATTATCTGGGCAATAAACTCGTTCAAACCCTATAAATCAGCGGGACCAGACGAGATTTTTCCAGCTCTTCTTCAAAATGCTCTCAAAGTAATAACTCCGTGGCTTAGGGTAATCTTCATAAGTTGTATCAAACTTAGATACGTCCCTAATAACTGGAAAAAGGTCAAGGTAGTCTTTATCCCAAAAGCAGGGAAACCGACTCACTCGACCGCTCAGGATTATAGACCAATAAGTCTCTCTTCGTTTCTCCTTAAGACACTAGAGAGGATAATTGATCTACATGTAAGAGAACTTCTCAACGAAAACAATTTGTGCAACTACCAACACGCTTACCTTAAAGGTAAATCAGTGGAGACTGCTTTGCACGAAGTAGTTTCACATATAGAGAAAAGTCTTGAACATAAAGAATATACCCTGGCAGCATTTCTTGATATCGAGGGTGCGTTTAATAACGTTAAAACGGAATCGATCAAGACTGCCTTAGTTGAAGTTGGGGTTGAATCTGTCATGGTCGATTGGATCTTCACCATGTTAAATGGCAGAATTATCAACTCTCAAATAGGAGTTAGCACTATTGAGAAAACAGTTACAAGAGGCACACCACAGGGAGGAGTCATCTCACCCCTGCTCTGGATCCTCGTAGTCAACAAAATTCTCACAAAGCTCAAAGATCAGGGCATTAAAATAGTAGCATATGCAGATGACATAGTGGTTTTGGTATCGGGCAAGTTTCTTACCATCATCGAAAGCATTATGGAAAATGCATTAAAGGATTTATCTTCTTGGGCAACTAAGAATGGTCTCGGGGTCAACCCCACCAAGACAGAGCTAGTTTTGTTCACGAAGAAAAGGAAACTGGAGGGCTTCAACCCTCCCAAACTAAATGGCATTCCTCTAATACCTTCTAAGGAAGCTAAATTTCTAGGAGTAATCCTTGACTCCAAGCTTACATGGAAGCGTAATACTGAGGAAAGAATGAAAAAAGCACTATGTGCATTCTACACATGCAAAAAGACCTTCGGTGTACGTTGGGGTATGCGACCGCAAGTCATCCAATGGATGTACACAGCGATTGTCAGACCCATTCTTACCTATGGCTCTATTGTATGGTGGAAGGCGGTGGAAAAATCAAGCTATCTCAAGAACCTGAATAAGGTACAGAGACTAGCCTGTGTAGGAATAACAGGGGCTCAAAGAACCACACCACAAGCTGGATTGGAAATGATCTTGGACCTCCCGGCTCTGGATGAGTTCATAAAGTGCACGGCAGCCAAAACTGCAATTCGCTTAAGAGAACTGAGTTTTTGGAGGCACAGCACTTATGGCCACGGGTCAATCTTACAAAGATATGACACGATTCCAGGACTGAGGGAGACCACCGATTACATCCCCCCTTTACTAGATTTCGATAGGAAATTTTCTATTTTCATACCAGAAAGACAGGGTTGGGATCCCAATTCACTTATAAGTAAACAGGGTATCCCTTTCTACACTGATGGTTCAAAAATGGAATCGGGAACAGGTGCTGGAGTGTTTTGCCAATCTCTCAACATCAGAGCGTCATATACACTCCCGGCTGACTGTAGTGTCTTTCAGGCCGAGATTTTTGCCATTGGAAAAGCAGCTGAATTGGCACATCACGAAAAGCTAAGCTCTTCGGAGATTACTTTTTTCGTGGACAGCCAGGCTGCTATCAAAGCCTTAGCCAGTGAGACCATAAGATCAAAAGCAGTTTTAAACTGTAGAAAGGAATTAAACAAGATCTGCCACACTAACCAGGTAAAGCTCTGCTGGGTTCCCGGACATAGCAATATAGAAGGGAATGATATAGTAGATGAACTAGCCAGGAAAGGGTCAGAAGCAGACACAAGTAGTAGCGACCATTCAGTTAGGGGACCACTCGTCCCGATTGGGGTACTCAAGAGGAAGATAGACCTTAAACTAAAAGAGAAAATCAATATCTCCTGGAAATCCAGGAACGATTGTGTAATCTCTAGAAGTTTATGGCCTAACACAAATGAAAAGGAAACTCGGTATATTTTATCGCTGAGTAAAAAGAACATTAAAATCTTGATAGGTGTACTAACAGGTCATTGCGCCATTGGCATAATGGCTAACAGAATAGGGGCATTTGCACCCGATTTTTGTAGGAGCTGTCAGGATGAGGAGGAAATGGAGACCATTAAACACCTGCTCTGCGACTGTCCGAACCTCCAAACCAGCCGACTCCGTCATTTCGGAAACAGGTTCGTTGGAGAACTGGATGATCTAGCACAGGTCTCAATGGCAAGCATGAGGAAATTTATAGATAGCACAGGCTGGTTCGTTAACGAGCCAGTCTACGCTAATCAACAGAATTGAGGGGCATCGATGCTAAATTTTTACTTTTACAGGGGATCACAATGGACCAGTAGGCCCCCGTGTACGCAACGGCTTCATGCTGTGCACACCCCTTAATACCTAACCTAACCTAACCTATCTTCTTCAGGAATTCCTTCTAAAATCATAGGATGATTGGAACAAAATTTTTTCAATTCAAAATTACCTGCTTTGAGTAGATAAACTATCTCATTAAGCAACTCATGAGCGTCATCAATGGTCTCTGAACCAGTCAGGCAATCATCCACGTACACATTGTTCTTGATGGCTTGGGAAGCTCTATAAAATTTATCTTGATTGTCTTCTGCCAGTTTAACAAGACATCTGGTTGCTAGGTAAGAAGCCGATGCTGTTCCATAAGTAACGGTGTTTAATTTATAAAGCTGTAATGGCTCATAAGTTCTCGGTCTCCAAAAAATAAGTTGAAAAGCTCGGTCTTCCTCTTGTATTAACACCTGTCGATACATCTTTGTTATGTCAGCTGTAAAGACGTATCTGTGCATCCTGAATTTCAGAACTATTGAAAATAGATCTGGTTGAACTGTTGGACCCACCATGAGTATATCATTTAGTGAGTGGCCAGAGGTTGTCTTGGCGGAAGCATCAAAAACCACTCGAAGTTTTGTTGATGAACTCTCGGGTTTCATGACGCAATGATGAGGTATGATGTCATGTCTCTCTGGAACATTATCCTTGTTAATTGTTGTCATGTGACCCAATGTTATATATTCTTCCATGAAGCTGGTGTAAGATTTTTTAAGCTCATCATCCTTACTCAACTTATTTTCTAATGAAAGAAACCTTTTTCTTGCTACTTGAAGGGAGTCACCTAAAAATATGGAAGGATCCTCTTTAAATGGTAATTTAACAACAAATTTACCTTCAGAATTTCTAGTTGTATTCTTCTTGAAATGTTCTTCACACTGATGTTCTTCCTCGCTCTGAGTATTAATGGGAATGTCATGGCTTTCGGATTCCCAGAAGGAGCGAACAAGTTTGTCCAACGATGTCATCGATGGTCTTGTCACTATATGACAATGAGCACTTGAATTTGAAACTGGAGCACTTCCGGCTACGATCCAACCCAACACTGATTTACGTAATATTGGTAGATCATTTGAAATTCTGTATTGTCCTGGTAGAAACAGGTCAAAGAAAAGTTCAGCTCCCAACAGCATGTCGATTTGATTAGTCTTGCAGAAAGAAGGATCTGCCAGCTGGATGTGAGTTGGAATGTTCCACAGGGAAATGTCGATTTCTTGACTGCACTGGTAGTCACTTATACGAGACATGAGGTTCGCTTCAATTGTTGCTTCATAATTCGATGTTCTGGATTCAAATGTTATTGAGGCCACGAAATCCGATCTGCACTCTTGAGCACCTATTCCGCTGATTGAAGTATCCTTGCGATGCTTCTTGATTCCTAATTGCTGTAGGAACGATGTTGTGACAAAATTCAACTGGGATCCAGAGTCAAGAAGAGCTCTGCACGGGATTCTCACACCATACGATGACATCACATTGACCACTGCCGTTGCTAGGTAAACATGACGCTTCTTGTAATGTGTTTCTGCTGCTGCATTAACTGCTTGATGTATTGGCTGTGGAGCCCTGTTTATAACACTTTTCTCACCCCACTGATGTATAGTTGATGATTTGTTGCCGTTTTCTTGAGGCTGATGTAATTTTTGCTGTCGGTTCTGCTGGTGAAGTAGTGTGTTGTGGGGCATGTTGCATTTTTGGCATTTTCGGGATGAGCATGATTGGGTGTAATGGCCTTTCTTCAAACAATTCCTGCACAACATCAGCCTGTAAACAGCTTTTCCTCGTTCCACACCTGAAAGAGATAAAAATTTACTGCAGTTGTAAATACCATGCTTACTTGAATTGCAAAAATGGCAAATTAGTGCTATATCCTGATCCATCTTGGGGGCTATGGCCACGATTGACTTCTTTCCATTATCGCAGCTAGTAGTGGCTTCCAGGCTCTGGAACTTCTTCTTGTCATCTCGGATGTTGATGGCTTCAAGAGTCTGAAATCTTGATTCAATGAACTTCAGGAATTCTTCAATGGTGGGACTGCTTCTCGGATCCTTTATCGCGAACTCAAATTTTTCACGGCTTTCTCGGTCCAATTTTTGCAAGAGAAGATGTACCACGATTGGATCCCAGCTTGCGATGTCAATGTTCAAGTTCATGATTACTTGTAAACACTCCTTCGTGTTATCATGGAGTCTTCTTAAGCTTGAACTTGTTGCTGTGGTAACTGACTGCGTTAATAACTTGTTTAATTGCGCGGTCAGCAGCAATCTTTTATTATTGAAACGTTCAACAAGTGCACCCCAGGCTACCTCGTAATTGCTGTCTGTTGGCTTGAAGTTTTGTATTAATTCCTGGGCCTTTCCAGTCACATTCGCTCTCAAGAAATAAAGCTTTTGTGCTGGTGGTATTGGCTGTTCGTGAATCATTTGCTTGAACAAGTCATGAAATTGTAACCAGTTCAAGTATTCACCATCGAATTTCGGGAGCTCGATTTTCGGAAGCTTCATCATTACGCTTACAGGTTTTTGTTCACTTCCCCTTTCTTGAGATGTCGTAATGTCTGTAAATAGCTTCAGTAAAGTCTCCTCTACCCTCTCTTGCAGATTAAAGTACTCTTGTACTTCCTCTGCACTCACATACTGGTCCAACTTGCGATATAAGCATGTAATTTCATCCCAATTCTGCTCCAAACTTCTTGCTTTAATTTGGGCGAATTGTTCACTTTTATTGCAAAATGAATGTTCAAGGATCTTTGTTAACGATGTCTTTAAAATGTTTATCAACAAATGATACCTTTCCTTGTTGTTCATTTGCGATCTGAGTATGGTTGACTCATCTTCTGTACTTGTAAAAATTCCCTTTCTGTTCTTAGGAACTGCACCTTGTTGAGTAAATCTATGGATATCCTCTGCAGGCTTTTCCTTGAATGTTTCGGCCTTTTCTGCATTTTTGCTTCCTTCTTGAAACTGCTTCTGAAGATCGTCTGAGTTTTGGACATCATGTGCTTTTGCTAATTCTGCGATTCGTCTCTGTAAATTGGTAGTCATGAGCTCTGCTGCCTTTCGAACGAGTTCAAAATAGTCCTTTTGGAAGTAAGGATGGTCCATGTGGTCCGAGAATCTCTCTCGCAAAATCGAGTCATTCTGGTCAAATTCTTCCCACAAAAGCTCCAATTGCCCTTTTTTCTTGTTCAGGTAATCCAGAGTCTTCCTAGTGGAACTATCTTTGTTGTAATTCCGAACCATGGTGCAAATTGCTTCACCTACTTGCTCTTGCTGAGTGGCGATCTCTTCGATTGATCATTATTCAAGCTAGCCATTGTAAACGCAATGATATATTATTTCACTTCCACTAAAAGTTGCAGGCCACTAACACTCTTTTTAATGAGTCCTGTCACGGTCGCCAATGATAATTTCTTAAATGAAATATTCAACTCAAAAATAATGATAATTTCCCAAAAGAAATATTCAACCCAAAAATAATTGTAGATATAAGACGACGCACTGGTTCGAAGGTTTTAACAGAACTGAACTTTATTTTGTTAATACAAATACAGATTTTAACGGATAATAAGTGCAACTACGCAAAAAATTCCAAGCGTGAGAACAGATGAATAGCAAATCTAAAAAGTGGAACACGAGAAGCGTGAACTATACAAATTTCAACTGGTCACACACTTGAATCAATAATAATATTATTGTTGCAACTATGCATAAAAAAGATTTGGCCTTACAATATAACTGGCCGCATGGTTAAAAGCAAAAAAAAATATTAGAATGAAATTTGAACATAAAAAAGAAATAAAATTTAAACAGCATCCTTGCATGCATATCGCAACTGATCCAAAGTAAATATTGGCATTGGAAAAACTAAAGTTCGGAGCTTTTCATGTAAATTTTTCTTAAGAATTTTGACTACATCCCATTCCGGAATTTGAATTCGTAGTTGGGATCGGAGCCTATTGATAGCCGCAAAGAAATCGTCGATGCTCTCCCAGGAATCCTGCTTACGTTCCATGATTTCGCGCATAATCTCGTAATCGGATTTCAGATTCTTAAACTGACGCATTAAGGCGTCTTTCAACATTGGCCAATCTGGCCGAAAATTATGTCTTTGGAACTGCCAAAACCAATCATAAGCGGCTCCTGAGAGTAGCAAGTGGAAGTCTCTTAAAATTTCGGACCATTGACACCCATGTTGGACTTGAAGAGTCTCCAGCCGAAAAATAAAATCTTCTACGGTAAGGTGTTCTGGTTTACCATTAAAATTTATCCCCCACTTATTGATTTTAAGTGGCCCTCTTACAGGATTCAGATTGTTATAAGGAGGAGGAGGACGACTAAACATTGGATTTGTTACGTTTCGGGGTTGCTGGTGAGTAAAATCTCGAAAATCTTCCGCTTGGAACCCTCGCTCTGGTACCTGCCTAAATGGTTCATTTGGCCTAGGATTTTGTTGTGGTACATGAAGAAATGCTCTGGTACTTGGATCACCCTGAGGTTGATGATAAGCTGGTGGGGGCATTGGATGTAGATGAGCTGAGTGAGAAACTTTCCTTCTTTCTCATGGTCTGCAGAAAGAGCCGCACGACTCAAACTCAGTTCCCTCATCATTCCTCCCATTTCGTGTTGGATAACCTCCTTCAGAGTATTGGTGATTTCAGACCGTACTGAGGTCTGATAAGAAGAAAACGCATTTACTAGAGCGAGGTTGATGTACGCTTTTAAATCCTCGGGGACTAACATTCTCTCTCTACCACCACTGTGAGGATTACTACCTTCACGTGGGTTCCTACCGGTACCTACTTTGACTGATGAAGTCGTTTGCTTGTTGGACGGGCGAGTTGTCATTTGGCTGTTGAGTGGATCTGATCTGGGGGCAGCGCCCTGATCACTCAGGCTACTAAAGGAGGGTGCCTTGATGGAATCAAAGGTACTGTCGTTATAACCAGGAGGCAATGGCGGTTCTGTACTGACCGGAAGATCTGTGGCTTCGAAGGGTAAACCAAGTGCGGGAGGATGAAATGGTGCTAGAGGCCGTTGCAAATTCCCCGGTGGGTAAGTTGGTGTAGATCTTCTATCTCCTTCTAACTCCGCATTTCGAATCAGATTTCTAATCCGTTCTTCATTTTCCTCACTAGGTGAAGCCATTTTGAACTGACCGTCAAACCCAAAACTATAGATATACCAACAAACTATTAACCATAAAAGGTGAGTTTATAAAAACAAAAACACTTAGTTCTAAGGCCAAAACACGAGTTGATCTTTAATCAAAAACTTGATTTAAAAAAAAAATTCAAAATAATTTTCTTTGAGAAAAAAAAAAATGTACTTATTACTTAACAAACAAGAAAAGTTTTTTATGAAAACACTAATTTTTTCTTAAGTATAACCAAAAAATATATAAAAATGATTATTGTAATTATTAGTCTAAATTTTATTTTGTTTTTGCGAGTTGTAACGTTTCAAGAAAAGTATAAAGACTAAATAAATTCTAATTATTATTCAAAATCGATTTGTGTTTCTTATTAAAACTAATATAACGAAAACAAAAACACTTCAAAACGAGTGAAAAAGTAAGATTTCTTTTAGTGAGAAAACTAAAGAAAAACCTTAACAAAGAAATTAAGTCTGAAAACAAGTATAAGTATAAGTCTAATTATAAGAAAAAGTAACGATCAAAATTTCGCAAGTTTATTGGTTGTATTTATATATTATTTATATGTATTTCTTTATAAGAATACAAAAAAAAAACAAGAACAAATAAAAAAAGAATTCTTATTCAAGATGAACTTGAATAACAGTAATAATTTTAAGAGAAACGCAAAAAAAATTGTAAATTGTAAACTGAAAACGGATAACTTTAAGAAAAGTTTGACAAAAAATGTTAAATAAGACAAATAATAATTTAAAGAAATACGTTTGAAATGTTCCAACAAAATTATAAATTGTAAAAACTTTACCAAATAGTACGTTTTCAAAAAAAAGATTAAACCTAAGAAAACCAACTTCAGCTTAAAAAAAAGTTTTAAGAGATGAAGATATGTTCGTAAATCACTTACTTTCGAAAATTCAACAGACAAAAATTATACGTAGAACTTACAGAAAGAAAAAAACATTGACTTATCGAACCTAGGACTGATATCAGTTCTTAGTGCCGTAAGTAAGATTCTTCTTTCCAAAAAAAATTATCTAACACTTATATTAATTTTACCTAAAGAATGTAAAACTAAAAAAATGTAAAAAATAATCAAAGACAAAAAATGAATTTCGATAAATAAACCTTTACAAAAAAATTAACACTAAAACAAATTAATGATCTTAACGAACTAAAGAGTCGAAACAAAGAAAGATTGAACTTGGAAAAACCAGACGATATCAACTGAAAATTGTTTGTATCATATGTAAATATATAACGTTTGGTGTATAAGTTTTTGAACTTAACCTTTCAACCTTTTCCTATAAAGTGTGAAGTTATGGCAAAATTTTAAGTTAACTAACGATGTTATTAACCTAAAAAAGTACAATTTATATTATATTTGGTTAGAATTGTATAAACAAGAAGTATTTGTGTGTTAATAAGTTTTTTTTGTTGTTGTTTCGTCGTAAGCATACGGGGTGCTTCAGGTAGCTGTTCGGTGAATACTTTGTTGACGATTTAGAGTGACCTTACTAAGGTATATTTACAAAACTAAAAGACTTCAGACGGACTTGATTTATAATTCATTGGTGTGGTGAAAGAAGGCGGGAAACTAAAACATTTGACAAAAGTACTTTACAATGTTATCTTCTTCCAACCCGCAATTCAAGTCTGTCGCTAGGACTTTCTTTGAAGACATGGTATTGAAGAGATAACTTACAAAAAAAACAGTGAGTTTCGAAAACTCAACTAAAGTTTGAAAACCATTGCAGCAATGTCCGACTAATTGCCAGACACGGACATGATTCCAAGTAGAAACACAACAAGAACTGGACGAAGAGGATTAGAAAATGAAAATTTAGAAAGAAAAGTAAAATAAAGTTAAGGATAGGAATAAGGAAAAACAATACTAGGTAAGGAACAGTTGTCGCTGCAAATTTTTGGTGATCCATCGCAATTCACCTAAGTCCGTCAGTGACCTTCTTGGTGAAGACTTAGGGATACCAAAACTTGCAGCAATTCCAGCAAACACGCATTAACCGCAGTCTATATGAACTTCCAAGGAATCGTCGCAATACATCTGGGTGCGTCAGAGACCTTCCTGATGCAGACTTACGATCCTTGAAAATTCATAACAAGTTTGGTTAGGCACAATCACAAAAGAGGTTAACAAAAACAAGGACTACACAAACCTAAACGTTTGGCGCCATTTTGTTGCGAGGCAAGAGGAAGCGAGGAGAGGAGGCGGTAAGGTGAATGGACAGGAAAAAGGATAAGGTAGGAATGAGGAACGGAATGTCTAGCTCGGGAACGCGGCCTGCTTGCGAAGCGCGGCTAAGCTCGCCGGAATCGGGGGGATCTTGTCCCCGAACTAAACCTCACCTCTCAGCAAAAACACATATCAGACCTGAAAATACAAGTCAAAATATCGGACGGACTTTTCACCACACCAGGGCGCTGCTGGTGTCGATGCAGCGTAGCCATATCCCACCCAACCTAGAAGTTCGTTGGCTATGTTTGAATTTCCCCAAAATAATATTGTGGTATACCGTTCGGGTCACTCCATTTCACCGGCTGACTTAGCTATCCTTCCGCACCCCTGAAAAATATCTTCAAAATCTCATGTTTCGTTTAATCGAAACACAATAACAACACCAAAAATTTCATAAAAAGGGCGTTTGAAGTTTTATTAACACATAGGTACTTTAAATTATCTTTCAACAAAATTAACTTTAAGACATAAATATTTTTTGTTTGTTGTTTTTAAATATCTTTAATTTTAAGTAACCAAATTTACTATACAAAGAAATCTTAACAAAACTATAACCAAAACAAATGTGATGGTGAAATGTTTCCCTGCAGGACCGACAAAAGTACCACTTTCTTGGCACGGATTATTGAACTATCACTTAGGCCCTACCTGCAATGAGCTCAATGGAGGTGGATTTGAGATCCAAACAGATCGAGAAATGAAAACTAGCTGAAACCGCGAGCGAGAGCCTGGGAAAACAAGACCCTACCACTTACAGCAAGTATTTACACTTTTAAACAAAATTTAATTTAGAATTAATTATCAAACAAAAAAACTTCAACGCCAAACAAATTGACTTTTGGACTTCACAAACACAAAAAAAAACACTTTTTTTTGACGTACTTAGGGAACGTTAAATATCCCTCAATCAAAAAAATCAAATCCTCCGCTAAATTCAGTTTCTTCTTGATCAGGTTTTAGTCTATGACTTCCTTTTTGCTTTTATATGATTTTTAATTGTTAACTTATTGCTATTATACCTGACTTCTTTTATCTTGCTTTCAGTATCCACCACACTCGTTATAACTTCACTCATAGATGAGAAGCGTGGAGATTCGAGATTATTCCTAGCGCTCCAAGAAACAACTCTATCTGACACTATCCCGATGGAGGCAGGATCAGCGGGAATTCGATGAAGACCTCTACGCTATGGTTCTGTGACAGTGGATTTGACAGGATTGCCACTGTATCCCGGAAATGTAAGGATTCGGCAAGCAGGTTGTGTCAAAAAATCGCCAAAATTATCGTTCTCCAACAAGTACTATTGGCCACAAAATAGGATATTGGCATCCTCTATTGTCTACGGAAGTGATGATCATCCGACAAAAAAACTTAGGGCGGCCCAGCGCTCCACTGACTGTCTGGGACCGCCAAAAATCTGCCCTTGGGGTTTTATATCTTAGAGAACCTGTTTGAATGTAATCACCTTATTTAAGCACCTATTTTTCAATAAAACTATCGTTTCTTTGCAAACTCACCAAAACTAATTTCTTTTATTTTTCAATATTTGGTTTCTTTACAAATTCTCCAACGGAGGTTCACACCGTAATTATAATCAAAAAGAAATCTTAATAAAACAAAATTTAATATTAATTTTAACACAGTAGAATTATTTTAGATAATTATAATTATCCCGAATCTCTTTAAGCCTTACTTTTCTTTTCTTGAAACGATCACACTTAATTTCGGTTAAACGGAAGAGTTTTTGAAGTCTCGTGTCCACGGTTGGAGAAGTAATATCGGGTCTGACTATATCTACTATGTGCCTGGTTTGATCAGCGAACACACCACCTTTTTTTTTTTTTCTTTTTATTCCTTCTCCTACTTTGTTCTCATCACCCGATGCTATTCGTCCGCTAGCCAGTGTTATTTTTTTTGTAATTATAAAAAAAAACATGTTTATGTGTTGGTGATGTTATTCCCCTACAAAGTTTATGACCTTTTAGAAAGAATTATTTCAGATTTGACGTTTCGGAAACCATCTGTTCCGACGTTTCCGACCGTCGGACATTTCGGAAACTCGTTCTTAGTAATTCGTTATTTAATAATAATATCCCTATTGCCTAACAGGGGGAGTTAGTACCCGAAAAAGTTAATCCCCCGCTTTCATCACGACCAAATAGTTAACTTTGGCAAAATTTCCAGATACCACACATCCAACAAGCAGACCAACTACTCATCCAAGGGATGTAGGGGTTAAAATTTAATCGCTCTCAATTACTCTTTTCGCTTATCCAGCTCATCCATATTATCACCCCTCGTATCCGAGAAAACTTAACGTAGTTGGAAATCTTACCACATCGAGTGTTAGAGACGTCATCCAAAGCGTATAGGTTTAGAGACGGTCTGTAGGAGGAGAAACTAATAAGGACATTTCTTGACTAAATCTTGTCTAAAGTGACAACTTCCTGCTCAATTTTCACATTTTTGAAGCAATCTCGCGTTTGCCCGAGTCAGTGTACTGATATATATTAAACGTCACTTGCCCTCGGTCTTTATTTTTACCGACAGCAAAACGGCAGGTTTTGGTTCATTTGCACAATTCGTGTTATCGCGTATTATTTTTCATTCATTATAAAACCGCCAAACTAAAAAAAATGATTCTAGCATTCTGAACCGTCACCTTAAGGTAAAAAAAAAAAACAAACAACCAACACAAATTTCAAATTCACCTAAATGGGGAGTTTAGCGTATTTGGAATAACTGAAAGTGCGAATAATTCCCCAGAGACTATACTTTTCCTACACATTTCCTGGTAGTGAAAAGTCAATTTTCATAAAATCTACCTCGAGGTGTTAGAGGAGTAAACGATAGAGAGGGAGATATACTACTCCTAATTATCTCTTGTGTTGTGTTGTGAGTTGATAAGTAGCTTACCTTAATCTTCGTTGTTCTTTGTGATTCCCCTTCCCACCAGCAACGTAAACAACAGATAAACAGAAGACAGACACAGAACAACCGGCCGCCGTGTGGATAAAAAGTTATTTTATATCTTATTCATTTTATTATTGTTTTATTATTTTATTCATTTTTGCTATTACTTTTCAGAGTTTCTATGTAGTTTGGATGGCCTACCCACGAAGGGCAGTGGAGTTCTTAGTCGGTAAGTTGTCATTATATTATGAGTTAATTTTTTTTTTTTTTATCATATCTTCTATTTTCAGAACACCAAGCGGGGTTATTGTCTTCCAGGCGCCTGCAACAAAAGATCTGAGAGCACAATACTCACCGGAAATTATAAGATTATTACGCATTACCCCGGGCTTAGATGACAGTTTCCAAGAAATTTAATGTTTGAATGTAAATTTTTGTTCCTTTTATTGTTTTTCTACTTTTGAATTGTAATCTATCAACAAAATACTTTATAAATGTACTCTCTTATACAAAAAATTAAAAATCAATGAATACAAAAAAAATCGAAAACTTTTCTCCACTGTTTCACTCAAATTGGTTTGTTTTCTTTTTTCCAAACTGTTTCACTTAAATTACACTCAAATTACTTCATAAATTGACTTTCGACCTTTTTAGAATTAAATACCAATTATGTTAACCACCTTAACTAAAACTTCTTATTTCAGCAGCAGATTCTGTATTACCCTGTTAATATTTTTAAAATTCACAAACTTTATAGCTTTGGAAATGTCCTTCAAGATAAAAAAATAATTTTGGCGATATCTTTATTCGTTTAAGAGATATGATTTTTGCAACCAAAAAAGTCAATACGGGCCACTGTGCAGCGTTTATTTTATGAATATCAGACTTAAAACCATCCAATACGACTTGTCCTAAAGGTATTTTCTAATCCCACGAAGAAGAGATTCATCGATACCAAATGCACGCATTTTCGATAAGAGAGCTTGATGCCAAACTCTATCAAACGGTTTTGAAATATCAAGTGCAATAATCTTACTTTCACCAAAACGGTGTAAAGATCTGTTCCACTGTTCGGTGAGATATACCATCAGATCACCAGTGGACCTATTGCTACGAAAGCCATACTTCCGGTCATTTAGAAGCTTTCGTTCTTCAAGATATTTCTTAAGCTGATGATTAATCAGCGTTTCCATGACCTTAGAAAGAAGGGACGTAAGTGCAATTGGACGGTAGTTAGAGGGTGAAGAAGATTCGCCTTTTTTAGGCACAGGCTCGGAACGAGACCAGTAGAGTAGGACAGATGGAAAAGCTTACGCAGTGGTTTTGCCAGCGTAGAAGAACACCTCTTCAGAACAATAGGAGGGATACGATCCGGGCCAGCGGATTTGTGCACATCAAGGTCCTTAGGAACTCTTGCAACTGCATGAGTGTGAAAGAAGAATCGTCCCATGAAATCATTAGCGCTCTCAAGTACAGGAGGAGTCATAACATTTACTGGCAACTTCGAATTAACAGCAAACTGTGCTGCAAGCAAATTAGCTTTCTCTAACGAGCTAACAGCAGGGGTGTCATTGAAAATGAGCTTCGGAACCGAAGACGAAGTTGTATTTCGAATGTTTTTTGTTTTGACCAAAAATTTTTAGTACTTTTTGGACATTGTAATATTTTTTGCCTTAATTTTTGGTCATGCGAAAATTTGGTTCGTCGAATATGGACGTTACAGGTCTTTCTAGCTTGTTTGAACTTGTCCCGGTTTTACTCAGTGGGGTTGCCCTTGTAACTACGGAAACTTACTTCTCTAATCCGGATAGCTTCTTTACAGCTCGAATCAAACAATGTGTTTTCTTTTGGTTTGATAGATTTTTCCCTATTCGGGATAAAATTTCTCATTCCACAAAGAATTAATTTTGCAATCATATCTGCGCTGGAGTCTACGTCACTACCGAGGAAGCATAGTGACCAGTTAAAGTTTTTGAAAAAATCGTTGAGACCGTCCTAGTTGGCTTTCTCGAATTGCCAAACGGTTCACTTGGGGGATTTTTCTTTAACTGGATTTATTTGGCACGAGAAATTTGTAGATATGACACAATGGTCTGACGTGCCTAGAGGCGATATTACACTGATAGTGTATTTACCAGGGTCATAGGTAAGAAAGAAGTCTAGAGTGTTGGCGGTTTGACCTGCAACGTCCGGTATTCGAGTTGGCTCGTCAACAAGCTGAGTCAGTTTGTTTAACTCAGAAAAGACCTCAACATACCTTCCTTCGGGTGTTGTCTGGCCTGAAAAGCGAAGCCAATTAGAATTGTGTACATTAAAATCGCCCGCAATGACGATTTCAGTGTGAGGATAATGGGAAACAATTATTTGAATGGAGTCGGACAGAGCATCAAATTCGTTAAAAGTTGAATTTCTGTCCAAATTTGGGTCACATGAAGTTAAAGTTTGTGTTTGAGCACAAACCATATTGTGGTTGGAGTTGGTACGCAACATCATCTATATATATGAAAATTAATCGTGGTGGGTTCTCATGCTTAAAACTTGAGAACGACTGCACCAAATTGGGTACTTCCTTCTACGGGTTTGTTCGTAATTGTACCGCGAAGGTTTAGGAAAAAAGAAAAGTCGAAAAAGTCTCAACAGGTGGCGCTGTAAGCGAAAATTTCGATTTTCAGTTCAATTCAATTACCGTTCAACAAATGGCGCTGTAGGCGGTTGGGAAATGGCTTTTGGGATATTCTTCTTCCACTTTTCTTATTTGTAGGGTGAAATGGGGTAAAATAAAATAATTGTCCAATTTTAGAAATTCTTTATTGTGTTTGAAATGGCTTAAAGGATATTTTTTTAATTTTTTTTTTATTTATAGGGTGAAATGGTGTAAACATAAAAGTGTCCGATTAAACAAATTCGTTTTTGTTAGAAGATTTTTTTCTTAGGAAATGGTTTGAGGGATATTTTTTCAAATTTTATTATTTGTGGGATGAAATGGGGTAAAAATAAAAAATTGTCCGTTTCGAAAAATTCTTTTTTGATCATGTCCGCCCTACATACATTTACACTTTTATGTAATTGCTTCTTTTTTAATAAATAAAAATCAACTGAAGAAGACGGCAACCACCGTCGAAACGTTGGGAAAAAGTGAATGAATTAATCTTTCATTTTATCATCATAACGACCAACAAAGCCGATGAGAATCATCTTGAGCTATTCTCTGATATAGTTGTATCTAACATTCAATGTTTTCTAAAATTTCACTAAAAAATATTAAAAAAATAAATTCTTTTTTGTTCGAAAGTTTTTTCTTAGGAAAAGGCTTTCGGGATATTCTTTTTCAAAATGTTATTAATTGACAATTGTAGGGTGAAATGGGGTAAAAATAAAAAATTGCCCGATTTAGGAAATTATTTCTGGTAGAAGGTTTTTCTAAGGAAATAGCTTAAGGGATATTCTTTTTTAAATGTTGTTTAGGGAGTAAAAATAAAATCGGGTTTAAGAAATTCTTTTTGTAATTGAAAGGTTGTTTATTAGTGGATGGCCTCAGGGATTTTTTCAGAATTTATAGAGTGAAATGGGGTAAAAATGTAAAGTGGCATCTGATTTCAAAAATTCTGTTTGTGTTGGAAAGGTTATTTTGAAAAATTTTGTTTATAGAGTGCAATGCAACAAAACAAAAAAAAAGTCTTTGATTACAAACATTCTTTCTGCGTTGGGAAAGTAATTAAGGTTGGACGAATTTCGCCATTCATAACGTGAAGTGGGTCAAAACTCAGTCAGTAGTATTCAACAGAGCCTACTATAGTCTGTCAAAGCTCTTCAAATCCAGAAATCTCACCATAACTTCAAAACTGCTGCTGTACAGGACCATGGTCCTGCCAGTACTCACATATGGATCCGAGACTTGGGTGCTTAGCAAAAGGCACTCCGACCTCTTAGCCGCGTTCGAGAGAAAAGTCTTAAGGAGAATTGTTGGCCCCATATGTGAGGAAGGACGATTCCGGAGACGGTACAATCATGAATTGTACGCAATCTACCTTGAAGCAGATATCGTGACAAGTGGGCAGGGCACCTAGCTCGCATGAGCGAAGAGGAACCTGCTCGGAAAGTTCTTTGTGGTACATTCTATGGTAGACGACAGCGTGGTAGACCATGCTTGCGCTGGAGAGATGGCGTAGACCAGGACGCCCGGAGCCTTGGGGTGCGCAACTGGATGGCGGCGGCTCGAGACCGGGATGGGTGGAGAGACTTGTTGAAGGAGGCCAGGACCGGACCCCGGTTGTCGAGCCGACGATGATGATGATGAGTATTCAATTACAAAATTTTTAATTTTATGCGAAGCTTAGGTTTGTCTACCCGTGCGAAGCCGGGCGGGTCCCCACCATGGTGGGGAAAGAAAAATGGCACTAAGCTGTACCCATACAGATTAAAGAATCTTCACCTATCTGGGTTTCACTCAGGCCTGTTATGCACAGTATAAACATTCGCAGCATTTTTCCTTAGTCCACGAATGTTACTAAAATCTACTCTTAATTCAACAGCCATTTAAAATATTCAAACACTAAAACACAAGTCATACAATTAACTAAGGAGAGTGTTTCCTTCTAGATCCCAATTTGAACTTTTCAATAACAACTTGTCATTAGTGTTATGCCTTAGTGACAAAATTGGTTTGACCCGCCCCTGGTTAACTAGAAAAAAAAACAAACTACTATCTATATGACCTCATGTTCAGCTTGACCACTGCAAGTATTGCGTGGGAGCCACAGATTAGCCACATGAAGATGAGAATCCCCGGCAGCCATTTTAATTTGCCTACAAGCTTGAACTGGCAGTTATCAGATAAAAAATGAGAATGTGTGTATAAAAACCTCACACATAGACAGTAGGGATCTTCAGACACCGTTTAAATTGTTGTTGCAATTCACATCTATTCATCGACGCGGGAAGAAATTACAAATACAACAATGTAAACAAATGGGTTTTGGAGGGTGAAACGTACGAAACATTCTCATCTTCATATGGCTAATCTGTGGTGGGAGCAACACAGAGAAGTGTAGGGGAAAGAAAAGGAAGGATTAACACTCGAACCTGTTTTGTTGTTATCTGATAATTGCTTTTTTTTTTTTATGTATTTTTCACACTGAAGTGGGTAAATGCACTAGCACTGATTTTGTTTTTTGCGCGGAGCGGGTTGGGGGTTAGGGTTATTGTTTTTTTTCTTTATTGGTTTATTTTTGTTTGATGATTTGATGTTGCACTGGTGGTGGGTTGCTTAATATTTTATTTAGGGTTATTTAATTTGTTTGAAATTTAATTTGGTTGGAGTTTTATTTTAATTAGAAAATTGTAAAAGAATGATTATTAACTACCACTGATTCAATCACATTAGATTTTTTGTTCTTACGTAAAATACTGTTTATAATTTTCCATTCTTCTTTTATCTTTAGATTGTTCCAATATGCAAAGTGGACTGTAGTATTTTTTTAGTTTTATATTATTAGGATGTTTTTGTAGCTTTGAGCAGACTTTATGTTTTCTATTAATTAGATTAAGGAGAGACTTTGCTTCATCCAAGGCTTTAAAAATTTCTTTTTATTAGATCGCTTTGCAGTTAAAGAGCAAGCTTTGAAGTGATCTTGTAAAATAAAATTGAAAATTGTATATGAAACAGAAGGATCATTTTCTGCATATACAGGTTCCCAAAATTCATGTTTCAAAATATTTTCTAAAAGATTGTAATCAAGTTAAGTTAGAGGGTATTGAGACTTCATCAAAATTATTACAAAGAGCGATCAGTTTGTGATCTCTAATATTTAAATCAAGAACATTATTACTAAAATTGAATTTGTTATTTTTGCTAAAACGGGAGCAAATATGGTCTATGCAAGTACTTCAATATTCTGATACGCGAGTAGGCTCATTTATAAATGACTTTAAACCATTAGAAGCTATTAGAAAAAGATAATTTTCAGTATCTTTATCAGTCGTGTCAAGAATATCTATATTAATATCACCAATTATAATTAAATTATTAGCTTTACTTACAAAAAGAATTTGACTGGATTCATACATAAAAAAACCTGTACTAAACGCATGTAATCTATACGTACACAACATAGTATAATTTTCGTTTTGATAACAAAATGACAACTTTACCATATCCGCACTTTGAATGTCAATTTTTGAAGACTCTTGAGTAAAATGTTCATCAATATAAACGGCAACGGCACCTGCCGAATAAGATTCATTGCAGCATCTAACGAGTACATATCAGGGAATATTATAATTACTTATTTCATTTTCATGAACCCAAATCTCTGTTAAAACAATTATAACTGGCATTTTTTTGAGAGACTCAATGTGCGCTAGAAAGATTGAGAAATTCTTTCTTAAACTACGGATATTTTGATGGATACAAAAACAATTATTATCAAAAGAACTACAAAAAACTGGCGTTTCACAAATACTAGGGACTAAAGGAAAATTAGGATATGCAATACTCATATTTTATCAAAATCAGAAATACAATAAATTCTTACTGGGGTGGAATCGGCTAAGGTGATAGTTGATTGTCGTTTTTGATTATCAATTATTCTTTGGTCTGTGTAAATCGATCGCCAAAAATTTTTGGTTTCTTGGCATCACTTACAATTCTGTCAAGAATTAAATGTCATTTTTGAATCCTTGAATTGTTATTTTTGTTTTGAGTCGAATAAAAGTTTGTTGCTTTTTATTAATTTACAAAATATGTAAGTATATATACATACATATATCTCAGAAATATTAAAAATAATAATTTTGTTTTCTCATAGGTCTCATTCCACAAAGCAACAAATTGTCATTCTTTCCGAATTTATGGAAAAACACCCGGAGCTAACCAAATCTTACAACGCTGCTTCAAGTTCTGGACGGGTAACCCAACGACAGCTGTGGGAAAAGTTGGCTAGAAATTTAAATAGCAATGGACTGCGAACAAAAACAGTTGCTGAGTGGAAACGGGTAATTATAATACAAATTTGTGGGGCAATATCAATATTAAATCTAAAAATTAATCTAGGTTTGGGCGCTTCGCAAGTATAGCACAAAAAAGAAGCTCACCTACAACAAAAAATCACTGAAGCAAACAGGTGGTGGTCCATTTGACATGAAGCCTTTGGACGAAACAGAGGAGGCTATTATAAAAGCGTGTGGAATGGAAGCGTGTGGAATGGAAGCGTCCGTAAGCGGTGTTGAAGGGGGCTTGGCTTTTGGTAGCAGTGCGCAAGGTGTTCAATTAAAAATGTGCTTAGATTATTTTAATATTTACTTTACTTATTTCCATTTTTCTGTAAACAGAAAAGAATGACCAAGAACTTGACGACACTATTGATCAGCTCCTAAAAGAGCTCGATGGAACATTAGATCCGCTTGATCCAGAAATCATGAAAGAGAAAACAAATATACCTCCTCCATCAAAAAAAAACACAAAACAACAACCAGAAGACGAAATTTTAAAGAAGAAGATAGATCTTCAGGAAAAATTCTTTTCGTCACAAATGCAAAGCGCAAACAAAATCAATTCAACACTTGTTGAAATAAGAGATGCGATTCGGGAGCTGTGTGCAATCAGGAAAAATGAAAATGGGGTTGCAAATGATCTGAAAAAACAAGAACTTGAGATTCGCCGAAAAGAATTGGAAGTCGCCAAACTTGCCAACGAAATTAAAATAATGGAAATTAACTCCCAACCAAAATAGATTAAGTGTATTAATTTTGTCTGATTGTGGATAAGATTAGGATTAACATATATTAATTTTGTATGTAAAAAGCTTCAGGAAAGCAACTATTTTTTTTTGTATTTATTAATTTTGTATGTACCTACAAATGTGATAATTGTTAACAAAAGACTTAAGTATGTTTAGAAATGTGTTCATTTATTATAATTAATAAAAAGCTTTAGAAAAGCATTTATGTTTGAATTTTGTGTTTTGATTTATACTCCTATATAGTTATCAGCCTGTTAACAAATAATTAACAGCTTCTGCATTAGCGAAATTATCTCCTCCAGCTTGAGAAGTATGAATTTGAAAGGTTGGAGATGTAATATTTTCTTGTTCTATAGTAGGTACGTTGAAAGTACGGCATATGTTGTGCAATGCAGCACAGACGTTTATAATTTCAACAACTCTTATCGGGCAATATCTACACTTTCTTTCCTCAAGAATTATACGCCAACGACCTAAATAAGTAAAATTTCTCAATTTTAAGTTTTTCGTATAAAAAGACATGCAAACTTTTTAAACGGCCAATGCATTGTTCCACAATACTTCTAGCCTGCGAATGAGCTTGATTGAAGTGAAGCTCACGAGAATTTTCATTGGCGTTTCTATACGGAGTCAAAAGGAAGGGTTCCAGAGGATAGCCACTATCACCTTAGAAAATAAAAGTTACAATGCGATGTTTTTTTTTAAATTTATATTGGGTACCAAGTAACCACGATGATCTCCTTCCTGATATGAATTCTTTTTCCAACACATCTCTTTCGTCACTTTGGCGCCAAACAAAACTGTCGTGAGCACTTCCAACGTATCTTGCATTCACGGCCATAATTCTTGTGCTTTCGTCGCAAATCTGCAGGACACTTTATTAATTATTTCTATACTTTATTTATTGTCAACTCACAATCATTGCGTTAATACTATGTCTTCCTTTTCGGTTGAAGAACATATTTTCATTTTCTTTTGGTCGAAGGATCATAATATGACTTCCGTCAATGCAGCCTATAACTAGTAAATGAAAATACTAAGCTTAATATAAAACAGTAAATTAATGTACATAATTACTTCCAGGAATCTTATACTTTTCGAAAAAAAAATTCTTTTGTTGATTCCGAAAGAGAAAACTTAATCATAAGAGGACATAGTATTGTCTGCATTTTTTCAATAACTGCGATACTAATTTCTGCTACAGTACTTTGCCCCATCGGTGCAGCCCAGTCAGCACCAACTTGTCTTTGGTAACCACCACCACCAAGAATATTTAATGTTGCAGCCAATTGAAGAATAGGTGGAATATGCGTTGACCTTACCCCAGATGAATAAAGGCTTCTTTTGTCAAACGAAAGTTTTTTAAAAATCTAAAAAATAATGAGTGTTAAGTAATATCCTCAAGGATATCCATAAATAAATTCGTACATAGGTTCAGGTAGTTCCAAAATATTTGCTCTACTTCTCAGATTTGTTCTTATCAGACGGACTTTTTATAATTATTTTCACTTCTCCCTCTCCGCGCGGTGGTTTGAAAAATTGCAAATGATGTAAACATTGTATATTTTTATTAATTTGCTTTATAAAGAAATATTTTTATTCTGAAAACACACTTTTTTATTATGTTATAATAAACTAACCATTTTGAAGTCTACTGCACCAAACCAAACATAAATGTATGAAAACGACAGCTAAATAGCTGTCACTTGATATCAACGCAAAAAAACGATTGTCGATTTGATAATCACCTTACATGGAGCAAAATTGTCGATTTTGATTATCAACTATCGACTATCGCGTTAGCCGATTCCACCCCTAAATTGTCACCCTCAATCTTCCTCATAAATATATTTCCATTTTTAAACGTATTTGACTCCCTTTGTAGCTTTCATAGACAGCGCAGTGTTTAAAAGTTGACGTCTCTGGTATGATAAGCAATCGTTGATGTAAACATTCTCAGGTTTTGATGCTCCAAACAGTCTTGTTGTCAATATCTCATTCATCTCTCGTTTTTTTTTTCATAATTTTTGCTTTCATAAGTTGAGACACAAATTTAACGTGAAGAACATTGGTGGTGGTGGTGGGACTCTTTGACTTGCCATGTGAAATCTGCTTCCTCTTTTTAATTTGCTTAACGTAACATTGATCGATGTCTCTCTCGCTTATGCTCATATTAAATGCATCACAAAAAATCCAACTGCGAGTTCGATGCGCGGCTTGTCTTTATGATCCGGAACTTTATACACTTCTACGCTGTTTAGGAGAAGCTGTTGTTCAAGATTATTACCCTTTTATTCCAATGAGAGAATTTTGTTTTCGTTTTCCCTGTTTATTGAAACCATATCATCGATCTGAACTTTATGGTAGTTTTTTAGTTGGATAATTTCGTTATACACCATCTACAAGGTAACGGAAGAAGGAATCTCTATACCTAATTGCATTGTGTGTGTTGTTGGCGGTGGCGGTGAAAGAGACGGATGATGCAGTTGCGTTGGCAGAGGTTGCATCAGCAGAGGTGGCAGCGGTGGTAGAGGTAGTGTTGATTGGCTTTGAGTAAATATTGCTTGTTGATATGGCGGTGGTGGTAGTTGTTGTTAAGTCAGTGTCGATGGAAGTGACAATGACGGTAGCGGAGGTAGCACTTGAGTTAGATGCAACAGGAGATGTTGGTGGAAGGGAAGAAAGCTTAGACGGAGTGACATCAACTGTGTATTCTTTTCGTTCTGCTGTGCAGCTAGGGCATCTCCATTTTGATTTAGAAAACTTTATGTAATCTTCTATTTCATTTGGAGCGATTTCAGCACATTTTCCATGAAAATTTTTATTGCAATCGATGCGCTTGATTTTAAGATCGCTTCTTTCGATTCTTTAGCGACAAACACCACAAGACATTTTCAGTTATGTTTGATTAAATTTGTAAGCAAAAATTTATAAAAATGTATGACTATTGTATATACAAAAAAAGAGACTTGAAATTTCAAATAGAAAGCCCTCGATATGAAGTGCACCCCACAACGTCACAGAGGCCTTTCAGATAAAATCTGCTTGGTGATTGGTGGACGAAGAACCGAGTTAGGGGCCTTTACCATCTTGCATGTTTCGCAATCACTCAAAAATGCTTTGATGTCTTTCACCATTTTAGGCCAATATTTATCTCGTATTCGAGCATAGGTCTTAGCGAAACCACTATGACAATTTAACTTTGTGTTACGGGACAATTCAATGCATTTGCGAGTTAGTGCTTCTGGCAACCATAGACGCCAAAGCGAATCTTCTTCGTTCACATCACCAGTCCTGAACCTAACTCTTTTGTATATAAATTTTCACGATACAACTAGGTCAGGAAGCGCACATTGATTTGAATCGATGTTCTTTCTCAATTGCGGCCAGCCTGTTTCAACTGCCAATTATGTATGTTAGAATTGTGACGAAAAAGGTCACGCATATCATTTTTGCCCATCGCAAACAAGGAATTTATTTTGTTTTCTGTGTGGTGCGAAAGATGTTAATACTGTTCAGTGCGGTAAGCACTCGGGAAAGATGTCGAGGGACGAAAAGAAGAGTGGGGAAATTCGTCCCACGCAGAACAAACCCAACCCACAGAATTAGAATTCAAAACAAGTACAAAGATAAGCACAGACGTCCCTGTTGAAAACATTCCAATTAAGATCTTGGAAGGGGCGAATCCTATCAGTTCTGTTAGTCCTCAGTCTCATCTTGTTGAGACCTATGCACTTAAGTCTCTCCATGAGCGAAAGCGAAACTATTATAAAGTTCGATCTCGAATTTTCGGGAATAACGCGCTCACGTAAAGAAATGTCGACGTCGGTTTCGTAATCGGAAAAAGTTACGAAAACAAATCGTAGAAACTATTATATCCTCAAATAACATGCACCGAATCAAATTCAACAGGGTCGAGATCAATCTCACTACATACTAATGCCGAAGAAAACTCTTCAAGCCCATTTTCTACCACGGTTACCTTTGCTGAAATCTCTTCTACATCCATACGAGATAGAGTACCTGGTACTACGTTGAGGGATCCCTTTCGATGTTCAATCAAAAAGTCATAACCTTGGAGCTCAAAACTCCACCCAGCTAGTCTTCTACTAAACTCTTTCATCGACATCAGCCATTTAAGTCTGGTTATGACTTTGAAAGGTAATTCATCAACGTAGGGCCTAAATTTTCGAATACTAAGTACTGCTGCTACGCATTCCTGGTCAGTAACCGCGTAGTTTTTTTGAGCCTTGCTTCTTCGACATGTACGCTAACGGTCTCTCGTTGTTGTTCTCATCCAACTTAAAAAGAACACCACTAACTCCTTCCGAAGACCCATTACACTGAATAGTTAACTGTTTAGTGAAGTCGGGTGACGATAACACCGGTGCCGAGGAAAGTGCAGGGGGGTCATTCCGTAAAACGATTATCGTCAGACGATAGCGTTTCGGCGATAGTCGCGCTTCACGTAAGACGATAACCGTCAAAGTGATATCATCAAAACGATATCGTTTACACGATAGCTAAATAGGTATCGTTTGGCATTGAAATCTGTCAATTTTGTAGATAAATAGAAGTAAAAATGTTTCAGCGCAATTTATTTGTCTTGCAAAGTGAAAATTAAAATTAAGAAAAACTACAGTTCCTTTAGATCTTCAGATCCTTTATCTCTTCCAACCCATATGTAAGCACAATGTTTTTATGTTTATGTACCATAGTAGAATATCTTTAATGGCACTGGTTGCTAAATAAAATTAAACAAACAAATAATCTTTTTATTATTGTTTTAATAATTCAAACCATTATAGTCTTGTTCAACGTTAAGAAGCCTTTGTGATGGTACTCGAAATAATAAACTTGCCAGACGGCTTTTCAATGCAAATGGCGGCCGCCGCACCAAAACAAAACACAAAGCAATAAACAACAGAAAAAAGTTGTAGGTGCGCTTTTTTACTACAAATTTTCTGTCAAACCCCATAGAAAAAAACATTTTCACTACAGTTTGAGAATTTGTGAAATATACCAAACAATCTCAAACTGAAAACGATAGACGAGACCATAGTGGTCGAGTTACGTGAAACAAATCATTGACGATAGCGTTTACGATAATCGTTTTGACGATTATCATTTTGAAAATTACGGAATGACCCCCCAGTATTCAATCTATTAAACCCCTCTAGAGCTTCAAGTTTTAGCTCAAAGTTTTTCTTCTTTCTCAGACAATTCATTAAAGGAGCTGCCAGATCAGAGTAGTTTTAAATGAACCTTCGATATCAACCCGTTAAACCCCAAAATCTCCTAACTTTTCTAAGGGTCGTGGAAACGGGAAAATTAACCATTGCCTCGATTTTGTCAGGATTGTTTTTTAAAGTACCTTGGCCGACAATGTATCCGAGATCCTTTATCTCCCGCATGCAGAACTTGCTTTTATCGATGTTAATAGTTAAGTTCGCCCCGCGAAGACAAGCAGCCACTTCGTTAAGGATCCGAATATGCGATTCAAAATCAGCCGTGCAAATCAATAAGTCATCCAAATAGACAAAAACATTTTCACGAAGTGAACTTGGAACAACTTGATCGATGACCCTACTCAAAGTTTGACCAGGATTACTCAAGCCAAATGGCATAACTTTAAATTGGTAGAGCGGTCTGCCAGGCACTGCAAGGGCTGTTTTGTCCCGCAATCTTACGTCGAGGGGCATTTGCAAATAAGCATCTTTTAAACCGATACCAGTAAGAAAAAGCGTGACTTTTATTTGGCTGAGTAAGCCGCAACGGCAACTCGGAAACTGCATTGACTTTTCAGAAATCCAGGCAAACCTTGCCTGGTTTTCTTACCAATACCACAGGGCAACTCCAAGGTGAGTTACTAACCTCGATAACCCCAAGCTCTAACATGCGTTCCAACTCCTTGTAAACTTCCTCCTGATTTGATCGGAACCGCGTTTCCCGTATCGATCACATGACAACCAAGAGGTGTCTTCCTCTTAGTCTCTTTTTGGTATTTTCGAGTTGAAAGTTTTGCTCGGGTGATGGTTTCATCAACTCAGGCTCATCTTTGAAATTTATCTCTCCTTCATTGGATCCGACGTCGGCTTGTATCTCAGTTATTTGTGGCATGAGATTAAAATCACGCCAAAAATGCATCCCCAAATACAGTTTTTGAGTGAGGATGGGAATCAGATAAAAAGAAAGTCATTTCCAAATGCCATTGTACTTCGTCTCGTTATCACAAAATCCTACGATATTGTGGGACTTACCGTCAGCAGTTCGTACAACGTTTTTATATGGCTTTATTTCCATGCCAATTCTTTTCACCAAATCCTAACACTCCCGTCCTAATACAGATATGGATGCCCTATTGTCTAACAAGCCCAGAACTGACTCATTGTTTAACAGGACATCCGTATACATCCTGCCATCTGTATTTCAGGATATAATACTTTCTACGATTTGTTTTCGTAACTTTTTCCGATTACGAAACCGACGTCGACATTTCTTTACGTGAGCGCGTTATTCCCGAACATTCGAGATCGAACTTTATAATAGTTTTGCTTTCGCTCATGGAGAGACTTAAGCGCATAGGTCTCAACAGGATGAGACTGAGGGCTAACAGAACTGAAAGGATTCGCCCCTTCCAAGATCTTAATTGGAATGTTTTCAACAGGGACGTCTGTGCTTATCTTTGTACTTGTTTTGAATTCTAATTCTGTGGGTTGGGTTTGTTCTGCGTGGGACGAATTTCCCCACTCTTCTTTTCGTCCCTCGACATCTTTTCCGAGTGCTTACCGCACTGAACAGTATTAACATCTTTCGCACCACACAGAAAACAAAATAAATTCCTTGTTTGCGATGGGCAAAAATGATATGCGTGACCTTTTTCGTCACAATTCTAACAGACATAATTGGCAGTTGAAACAGGCTTTCGTCTGGCCGATATGGCCGCGGTTTTCTCACCGACTTGGTCAAGTTCTTGTGGATCTTCTTCAATTGCGATCTCATGGACCATTTTTCATTCATTGCTCAAGAGTTTTCACCTCAGCTGATAATAACATTTCTCGAATTTTGTCTTAGGCGTTATTTCGGATAACGTCAACAATCTTCCGCTCATCGAAAGGCTCTTTTAAAGGGTCGTTCAGAAAAACGATTGAACTATAAAAGTCGTCAAAATTTTCTTTGACGCCTTGTTTTCGGGGGAGCAACCTCATGTTAATTTCTACATCGCTTTCTAACCGTCCAAACTCTTTTTTCTTTGCCGTCTTTACGTCAGCCAGTTTAGCATTTGGGTTTCTACGTAAAAAGGCCCAAAGCCAATTATTGGCTTTCCGGTTAACAAAATGTGGAAACTTGCAGTTATTTTTTCATCGCTATAAGACGACGACTTCTGCATCCTATCGACTTTGAACAGAAAATCACTATCATTTTCGGTGCCGTCGTATTTAATGTTCCATCTGTCTAGAATGCAGAACTCAGTTGCGCTAAACAGCGATGGCGTGTTGGAATTTCCGGGTGCTAGTGTTGGTAGAAAAACTTCGGATGTACCCTCAGCCGCACCGGCGCTTAACTGGTTATCTCTGGTAGCAGTATTTTGTCTCGCCCCAGGTATATTTAAATTTTCTAATTTTTTTATTACGTTGACCATAAAAACATCCATTTATTGAAACAACCTTACCTGGTTTTCCATCATACCCCTCTCGATTCTTGCCAGCAACTCTTTCCTTGGATCATTTCCGTGAGCGTTTATAAGGACTTCATTTTCTTCACCTTCCTCATTTTGAACACCATTTTGTTCGTTTGGAGGATTACTTTCGTTAGACATATTAGATGTTGAGTTCAAATTTTCGGAAAAGCTTAGTGAATTATTTAAATCGAAACCATCAATGTTATTTCGAAATCTCTGGTAAAATTCCTCGAATCTAGCCTCAGAATGCGCGTAAATAACACTTACTCGTCGTGAAGTGAAATCCGACTCCTTCTACTCATTCCTGTCTAAAAACACCTAATCTCAAACTTTCTCCACTCAACTTCCAAAAGCGGATATAGCCTAGCCAAAATTTTAACTTTGGCTCGAAAGCGAAAATTCCCACCCAAAAAAAATCAGTCTTGCAAACAAATTTTACTCAGAACTTACAATGCCAGCTGTGAATCGAAAGGAAAAAGGAAATCTTTAACCAAAAAAAACAACAAAATAATTGATTTTTTTAACAACAACAATAACTTAAAGGTGATACCACCAATTGTTTACGAATTTATTTCTAATACGTTTATTTGGCTAGAGATATAGCTACTTCAAGGGGTGCAGAAGCGCCTATCATCAGTCTCCTCCTTATTAGTGGTGCTGAGCTTTAATCCAATTTTATAATGAAAAGCTTTCTTTATGACCACCATAGGAATCGAACCCACGCATATCAGATATGCTCAGTCTTAGAAGTCGTATGCACTACGTATTCCACAACTTGAGACCACTGACGTCACAGGTCGAAATGAGCTCTTTGTTTATCAAATGCATTTGGAGCATCAGCATTTTCCTAAGCGCCTTTAAGTATGCTGTCTTGTTCCGCCTCCATTTTTCTACATACCGAGGTATATCATAAAAAACTCATCCCTAAATTCCTTCTGAAGTGGCCACTCCAAGCGATCGTTTTAGAGATGATAAGTAGATACATTTTTTTTCCTTTTACTGTTGCACTTTGCTCTTATTCACTTTTAAAAAATATACAATAATACGCGGATTAAAAAAACTTGCGTTTCGCGATTCAACATTAAAAAAAAAAACTTTTCTTTTTCTCCTCAACCGGGAGAACCAATTGATGAAATTGTCGTTATTAAATTATGTACGCAAAAAAAATCAAAATTCGAATATAAATAAAAAATTTATGTTAAGGAAATAACAAAAAAAAAATTATATTGGTTTTTACCTGCGGTTCGTGGTAGGACTCGAACCTGGGACCTCTCAATTGGGGTCGAAACTGGTCGACCCTTTTAACCTCTAAGCTAAGTTGGCGGTTGATTTCTGGAGAACAAATCTTTGCTTTTCTAAAGCAATTATTTCCTTAATAATAGAATTTTAAATTCGTATATGTAAAATTTGAAATTTAAATGCACGTGAATCGTCAACCGATTTTTATGGTGGAAACTTTATCTATGATTCCGCAATTTTCCTATGCCTATCGCTAACCAGCATTGGCAATTCTGCAAAATTTTAAGCTTTTTTATTTTGTCTATAATTTCCAGGATCATTGACATCTAGTGAAAACTTTCACACTCGAGTCAAAATTTCAGAAAATTCTGCCTATTTGGTCATCTCTTAAAAGCTGCGCCAGAAAAATCTGCAAAAGTTTATTCTTGTCAGCAATATTATATTTTGCATCGGCAAAATTTGCACCGCATTCCTATCTTAGATCGTAAAGAACATTTTCTTTTAACGTGACGCCTTTAATGTCACGACTGCAACAAATACTATATAGGAAAGACAGGTAGAACGTTCAACGAAAGGTTCACAGAACATCTGCTAAAACCTAATACAAAATCAAACTACGCATTATACATCATGGACAACAAACATAACTATTCGCATTTCGACAAAAACTTAATACCATTACATTTTGCAAAAAAATGAAGATTGTTAGATGCACTGGAAGAGTACGAGATATATTTCAACTAAAATAGAACAGGACAAATTATTAAACGATTAACTAATATTAAAAGCAAACGCACTATTCGACACTGCACTCAAATTCAACACAAGATGAAAGAAGACAAATACAGAAATCGCATAAACAGATGTAAACAAAGATGACTAGTGGCAAATAACTCAAACCTTAATTATATAAAAGTTGCCTGAAGATGGAAATTTAGTTTCCGAAACGCGTAGCATAATATTAACAAAATTAAGTTTTGATAATAGTTTAAATAAAACAAAAATTATAAATTATAAAATTTCTTTTATTTTTCTATTTTCATATATACATTAAATTACACCCACAACTTGGAGACCAAGAAAACCATAATAGTGTATTACTTGATATATCCAGACAAACAAATCGTGTATATACTGAATGGAAACGTTTCAGAATTGGTGATGATCGTCTACAATACCGGCAGTTGCGGAATAAAAATGTTTGGCCTTATAAATGTCGCAAAAACGAAATGGTATTTAAATCATTTAAATCTTTCACAAAGTGGACGGAAGCTTTGGATGAATTTACGTTAATTAGGAACAGGGAACCAAAAGCATGGAGGTTTAGATGTTGACTGTACTGAATTGAACAAAGTTTTCACAACATCAAATCCCCAACCAACACTACTGAGTAGACCAATTTCTTTGCAAGTTGACCTTTCGACACCTGACTTCCAAAGTGTTTTTAATTTTTCAAGATTTCAATTAAATCGATTGCAGTAGGCTTTGATCAAGTTCACCCCACATTTTTTAAGTCCATAATACCACATATTTTACCATTTGTAACGCATACCATAAATACAATATTTACTAAATGTATTTTTTCTTACCAGTGGAAATTTTCTAAAATCCTACTTCTGCCAAAAAAAAAAAACGCCTAAGAACAGAATTTCGCCCAATATCTATTCTACCATTTTTTTCAAAACTAGTTGGAAAATTAATGCAAAAGCAGATAATTCGCTTTTTTACTGCAAATAGTCTCCTTTCACCTAAACAATCTGGCTTTCGATCTCAGCATAGTAGCACCACTGCTCTCTTCGTGTTTTTTTTCTGACTACTCTAAGGCGTTTGATACAATCGACCATAACATAATGTGTCAAAAACTGTTAACTGATTTTAGTTTTTCATCCCAAGCAATTAGTCTTATTTATCCGGAAGGAGCCAAGCAGTGATTTGTGGAACTCAGAAATCTGAGTTTAACTCACTGACACGCGGTTTTTCACAAGGGTCCGTTCTGGGACCAATATTGTTCTCTTCTTATGTAAATAGAATACCGAATCTATTGAAGCATGGTTTAATAAGAATGTTTGCTGACGATGTCTAGTATCTCGGAAATACAGCACTGGGTCTTATTGAAAACTGCGTTCACAATATTAAAACTGATCTAAATAGACCCCCTCTTGGTTTTCGCATCCAACCTCCAGCAATCCAGCTGCAGGGACATACAACTAAGCAAAACCAACAAAAAACAAGGATGTTCATCCAAACAAGTAAATATGGACAAAAGTTTACAAACAAATTAAATTCGAGTGGGGATATACACTTAAGTGTCAGCAGAAGTCACGGCTGCTAGCGATTGCTTGGCTTCGCATGAGGCTAAGTGGCCAGTGACAAATATAAAAATGTTAACAAATAATCCAATAAGCCCGTAAGACAACCCAACGCGCTCAACCTTACAGCGGCTCTTCTTCCTGCTATAGATAGCTTGTATATTAACAGTAGGGAGACCCAGGACAGACTTCCTTCTATATAGGAAGTCAAACCGAGGACGAGTTGCTGGAAGAATAGAGTCCCGAAGAGACTACGCTGAAGCTAACTGCATCCCACAAAGCTTCGAGGTAAGGCAGTAACTACAGATCCTCTAAAAGATTCGTGAGTGCTACGGAGAAAACGACACTATATTCAGTTCGAGAGACAAGGCCGTTTTGAAAAAACATAGGAAGTTGGTGAAAAACTATGTACGTCAGCTGGCAATAACTGCCACTGTACCCATTGTTTTCCCCCAACAGTTGAACGCTTAAAAGCCAGTCAGCGAAGGAGTATATGCTGCCACATCGATGTCTATCCCTAAAAAGATAAACAAAACAACTCTACTGCCTCAAATACGAAAGTGGCGATCTCCGGCAAGTAAATGCAGACCAACAGTGCATCGAACCTGAAAAAGAACGAGAAGGTACAGGTAAGCAACTCTTCTGGGACGAAGCCAGGTTCATCTAAGAGAGCAAGATCGGAGGTGGCAACCAAGACTGAAGGTTCTATAAAGCTTAAAACCAACAGTTTCGACACCACCCCGATCGGTCTGCAGGTGGCCATAATAAGTCGAGACGACCCGGATGGGAAAATCACGGCTAAAAATTGGTTAGTTGTGGAAAACGAAATTCTCAAAGCCATGATGGCAACGTCCGAAAATGATAGTTCTGATGACTGTACTTTCTATGGAGCTGGATGGCGGAAAGGAGTAAAAATGGTTTGCTGAGGGGATCAGAAATCATTGGAGTTCCTCACTCACACAATCGCCAATATTGGCGAACTGCAGGAGGGCGCTTCTCTCGGGGTTCTTCCCGTCACAGCTCTACCACTTTGCGAGCAGGTTAAAATATGGATTCCTTCTCCTGCCACGCACGAGGACTCATCCATGATTAAACTACTGGAGAAACAGAATAAAGAGTTATCCATATTAGAATGAAAGCTCCTGCATTCCAGGAAGAGTTTCAGCGGGGAAGGGAAGGACCCCTTGTTCGTAATTGACAAGAAATCTGACCTTCTCCTGAAAGAGAAAGTAGACGTTTTGAGATACGGTCTCGGAACCGTAATGGGAAGGAGGCATAATGGCAAAGGGGAGTCAAAAGCTGCTGGTGCTGCAAATTAATTTGCATCACGCTAAAGCAGCAACGCACGACCCAATGCTCTACATGTCCCAGCAGACCGTGGATGTGGCCTTAATCGAAGAACCCTGGCTTCGAAAGAATCAGGTACGAGGATTGAGGTAAAAAAACTACCGCCTTTTCCAATCCACGTCAGAAGGTGAAATAAGAAGTTGTATTCTAGCGAAAAAGTCAGTTAATGGTTTCTGTTTATCTAGGTACAGCAACAGGGATAACGTGACAATCACCGTTGAATCCAAGGAAGGCAACTTCATCTTGGCGTCAATGTACATGCCGTACGATGAAGAAAACCCTCCAGCATAAACGGTCCGCGATCTTGTGGGTTACACCACAGCACAAGGGTGATGGGATGGGTGATGCCAATGCCCACCACACTCAATGGCGAGATAAGGAAATCAACAAAAGGGGTGAGTCAATTTTTGAATACATTCTCCGTTCTAATCTTATGTTATGTTGACCACCCAACATTTCGTAATAAAAACAGGAAAGAGATTCTAGACCTCACTCTTATGAGTAATAATGAGACAATTTCTGTCAAGAAAGATACTCTGCTTTAGAGAGGAACCTAAAAGATATGAAGCCTTTTAGAAACCCAACTAGAACGAATTGGACACAAAATGGTTGAACGAACGTATCGATCCACCAGAGGACGAAACGCTTTCGACAACCTCAACCATTGGCACTGTTGTTCAAAACCTTACTAGTAAATGAGAACTGCCTTCGAAAGACACTGCCCCATATCTCGTAACATTAAATCCACTAATGAGCTTAAGAAACGACGAACAGGGGTCAGAAAACTTTGCAATAAAGCCAAACTGAGTAAATTAGAGGAAAACTGGAATTCATATAGAGCCGAACTTAACTCATACACCAAAGAGTTAATAAAGGCCAAAAAGGCTTCATGGGCTAGACACTGTGAATCCATTGAGAACACAAGTGAGGCGGCGAGGCTTCGAAAGATCCTCGCGTTTAACCCTGCGATTCCTAGATATATTAAACATCTCGATGGATCATGGTCGAACTCGAGCCAAGAAACACTTGAACTCTTTATGGGAACGCATTACCGTGGCTGTAAGAACCCTGAAGACTCAGGTTATACACAACTAGAATCTTTAGATTCTCAACTAGCACTAGAATTGGAACAGATTATCACAGAGCAGAAGATAATGCGGGCAATAAACTCGTTCAAACCCTATAAATCTGCTGGACCAGACGAGATTGTTCCGGCATTTCTTCAACATGCTCTACAGATAACCACCCCATGGCTTAGGGTAATCTTCAAATGTTGTATTAAACTGAGATACGTCCCTATCAGCTGGAGAAAGGTTAAAGTGGTCTTTATTCCAAAAGCTGCAAAAACTGACACACTCGACTGCAAAAGATTACAAAACTCGAACTTATCGAGGAATTGATGGCTTGCTATTCCATTCCGCCAGACCAGATCTTAAGAGGTTAGGTTAGGTTAGGTTAAGGTGGCTGTCGAGCAAAGGCTAGACACACTTAGACCATGGTTGGTCCATTGTGATACCACAGGAATCTTGGAACTTTTCTTCCTATTCGTTGAACCACTTAGAGCTCCTTACGAAGCGTGCGAGATCATTTATGTCAACATTTACCAGATCATTAGGATCGTTGTAGTAGTATTCTCCGAGATGGAGTTTACGTCGTTGGGATAGAGCAGGACAAGTGCAGAGGAGATGAGGAATTGATTCTTCCTCTTCTTCATCCATACAGCTTCTGCAGAAATCATTTGAGAATACTCCAAGCCTCTTTGCGTGCTTGCCTATCAAGCAGTGACCGGTGATGACACCTATGACGGAGCTGATATGCAGTCTGCTTAGAGATATTAAACTCTTCGAGCGCTTCAGGTCTAGCCTTGGCCACATCTGTTTTGTCGCTATACAGGTGGAGATGTTGTTCCACCTTAGGTTTGTTTTCTCTATTGCATCCTGCTTCAGCATAAGTTTACATGTAGCAATGGGTATACCTATATCTGACCTGTTTGGTAAAATAGGTAGTATTGTTCCACTTCTGGCGAGTTCGTCAGCCCTGCAATTTCCTGGAATGTCCCTATGGCCCGGCACCCAGCAGAGGTGAATATTAAACTGCTGTGCCATCTCAACGAGAGATGATCGACAGTTAAGGGCTGTTATTGAGTTGGTAGAGACAGATTCCAGGGATTTTATGGCGGCTTTGCTATCAGAGAAGATGCGGATATCTGTGTTAGATATCACGTTTTCTTTAAGCCAAGATAGTACTTCTTTTATCGCCAAAAGTTCCGCCTGGAACACGCTACAGTGATTGGGAAGGCGAAAGGAGAGATTTAAATTCATCCTGTCTGAGTACACACCTCCACCAACCCCGTCATCAGTTTTTGATCCATCCGTATAGAAGTGGATTGATTCGTCTTCCAGAAATGCCCGATCCTCCCAGATAGATCTGGAGGGTATGGTGACCTGGAAGTTTTTATCGAACTGTAACTGGGGGATGGTGTGATCAATGTTACTTGGAATTGTTCCGAAAGAATTCAGAATAATGGAGTGACCAATATCATTATTTGTCCACTGTGAGGAGGCTTTAAGGCGAATGGCTGTGCTTGCAGCTGTTTGTTTAGCATATATATCGAGAGGTGATAAATAGAACATAAAATCTAATGCAGCAGAGGGGGTTGTACGAAGTACTCCACCCATGCAACGCGAGGCAGACCGTTGGACCTTGCTTAGTTTATCGCAGTTCGTCGCTTTATCTAAAGCGGTCCACCATACTGTCACACCGTACGTAAGAATCGGTCTAACAACCGAGGTGTATAGCCAATGAGTAATACTGGGTTTAAGACCCCATTTGTTCCCTACGGCTTTTTTGCATGAAAAGAGTGCAACAGTTGCTTTTTTGACTCTTGCCTGTATATTGTGCTTGCAACTTAACTTCTTATCTAAGATAAGGCCCAAATATTTGGCTTCGTCTGAGAATTTAAGTGGAATTCCTTTGATAGACGGAGGGTCTATGTGAGGGATTTTGTATTTCCTTGAGAAGAGGACAAGATCTGTCTTATGAGGGTTAACACCCAGTCCACAGCGATCTGCCCATCTTATTAACTTGTTTAAAGCGTTTTGTAGGAGTTCTTTTAAGGTGTTGAGCTGCTTTCCTGATACGGCAATAGCAACATCGTCTGCATAGGCGATCACTCTGTAGCTCTCCGCTTCCAGGCTTGTCAGCAGCGCATTTACTACCAAGTTCCAAAGAAGGGGAGATAGAACACCGCCTTGCGGCGTACCTCTACTGACGGATCTTCTTGTCGAAAAACCGCCCAGTCTTGAATTAATCCTCCTGCTCCTCAGCATTTGATTAATCAACTCGACAAGCGGAACATCCACATTCAGACCTGACAGTGCAGATGCGATCGCAGATGTATCGACGTTATTGAAAGCGCCTTCGATATCTAGAAAGGCAACCATAGTGTACTCCTTTTGGTGGAGGGAATATTCGATGATTCTAACCAGTGTGTGTAGGGCAGTGTTGAGCATGTTGAGCCGTAGACAGGAGCCTCGGGTCAATGCATGTTCTAAGATGGATATCTATCAGTCGTTCAAAAGTCTTAAGGAGGAATGACGACAGACTGATAGGTCTGAGATCTTTTGGGTTTACATGGGAACATTTGCCAGCTTTGGGAATAAATACAACCTTAACCTCCCTCCAAGACAAGGGAATGTGACGAAGGTTTAAGCAGCTATTGAAAAGCTTCTCCAAAATTGGTAGAACGATATCTATGTTCATTTGGAGTTCGGCTGGTACTATACCGTCTGGTCCTGCGGATTTGTATGGTTCAAAGCTGTTGATTGCCCATTGTAGTTTGTCCCTTGTGATTAGATCTTGTGGATAAGTAAAGCTATTGGCGGACCTTAGATGGTCAATGTTATTAGCAATTTGAGAGCTACCGGGGAAATGAGTATCTAGTAGCAGATTAAGCGATTCCTCGCAAGAATTGGTCCATGAACCATCTGCTTTTTTCAAACAGCTGGTGTTGTGACAACAACAGCATTATACACCACCTTCAAAACAACACCACCTAAAAATAGCACCATCAACAAAGCGGTACAACCAACAGAGCAACACCTGCAACAGATACACACCATACGAATCAAATTTATTATATTTTCCCATAAAATGCATTCTGCAAGATTGCACCTTTTGTATCATATTGTACATTTGACTTAGAAATAATTTTGAAGAGTAAGCATTTATTTTGTATAAAAGTAGGAATTCCCGAATAATAAAATCACTTGCTATTATTAACGCAACATAACAATTACTTTTTATTTGACTTCCCCCCACCAGAGGTAAGGGGTCTTTTAATCATAACTGTCAACTTAACATCGGTCCTTCGAAAGGAAAGAAACAGTAAATAAAGCGTTACCAAGCCTTCTAACATTGGTTTAATTTTAAATCGAATTAAAATTGACAAAGCGTAACCAAGGCTATAAACATTGGTTTATTACGAATACCTACCAAATAAAGCGTAACCAAGGCTATAAACATTGGTTTAGTACTGATACCTAGTGAAAAGGCGTTATCAGGGCTCTTAACACTGATAAAAGTGACAAGTGAAAAAAAAATACAAGAAAATCAATTCTAAAGAAAAAAAACTACAAGTTCTAAACGACTAACTCTACAAAATTAAGCAAACAATTTCTATAAAACTAAATCTACAAAAATAAATAATAATGATGGACGAAATTGAAGTTTTTATCATCGTAGCCAGGCAGAAAGCCTTGGCTGAGGAAATTGACTCACTCCATCGAAACTTTGGGAAGGACAGTGCGTCAAGAAAAACCCAAAGGTACAAAGAAGAAAGGCTTCAACGCCTTAATGTTCTGTGGTCTAAGTTTGACTCAAACCATCAGAAAATAGTGCCTATGGTAAAAAAAGACACACCATACGTACAGAGAGATACATACAACAGATTAAAGACGGTGTACGAAGAGTTCAAGACGAAATTGGAAAACATTGTTCCAACAGCCTCAGAACTACCAAAACTGAATGAGGGTACAATCAAGCCAAACGACAGTGCAAATGCAGTGCAAAATCAAAGATTAAGAAAGTTAAAGCTCAAGATCATCGCCATCGTAGACAATCTGGAAGAATTTGAAGAAACATTTGCAGATTACTCCAAAGAACATAACATAACTGATCTCCATGAAGATTTCATGTCCAATGCTTCAGAAGAAGAACTTAAAGTACCGTATGTGACAAACAACGAGAACAAAGAAATCAAACAAGACATCAATAGGTTCCTTCATCAAATGACATCGAAGCTATGCAGTAGCAACAACAACAACAAGCCAAAAGAAGCAAAAACTGAATCCATGCTTCCGAGACTTAAAATTCCGACATTCAAAGGAAATTTCTTAGAATGGCAACCATTTTATGATCTTTTTTCAACAATTATTCACAACAAATGCAGCCTCACCACAACAGAAAAAATGGAATATTTGAAGACACATCTAGAGGGGGAGCCACTTCATTTGATCAAACATCTAACGTTTTCAAGTGAGAACTACAACAGTGCATGGGAAATTCTGAAAGGCAGACACAACAATGAAAGAAAAATTGTGGCAATCCATATTGATAAGATGTTCAAGGCTACACAACCGAGTAGTACTCCATCAGTTACTTCCATCAAAAACATTTTTGATGCCATCAAAGAAGGACTAGCAGCGCTTAAGAACATGGGTTTCGACACCACATCATGGGACAACGAAGGCACTTGATACTGAAAGCAGAAATCTATTCGAACAAGGGCTGGCAGAACCAAACAAAACGCCAGCTCTAAAAACGCTTTTGGATTTCCTGGAAAGGCGTTATCAAGCATTAGATGTCCTTGCTCAAACAAAAAAACAACAGCAAAAATCGTTTGATGAACCAAAGCATGCATTTAGAAATTTCCACATTGATACGAAGAATCTGCAATGCCCCATTTGCAAGGGTGAACATGTTATCTACTCATGCCAAAAATTCCTGAATTCTACACCAAAAGAAAGGTGGCAATTATGCAAACAAGCTAAGCTCTGTTTGAACTGCTTACGACATGACAAGCAGTCTCAATGCTTCAGCAAAAGAAATTGTCATCAGTGCAACAAGAAGCATCATTCGTTTCTGCACATGGAATGGTCTGAGAGATTTCCCCAAAATAAACAGTCAGATCCATCTCAAAAAGACTCACCAAAAGCAATCAAACAAGTAAATCATAGTGAACAGAATCAAAACGTCCTCATTGCAACAGCCATATTAAAGGTAAATAATGAAGATGGACTGGGCCGAAGTGTAACAGTACGAGCACTCATAGACCCTGGCTCTCAAGCATCATTGATCACTGAATCGATCGCACAATCACTAAAACTCAAAAGGCAAAATAACGCGCGATAACGAACTGACCAAAGGCAATATTTTCTACATGCCTCATCATGCCGTCATTAAACCTACAAGTACTACAACCAAACTAAGAGTTGTATTTGATGGGTCGGCTAAATCAACTACAGGAGTGAGCCTTAACCAATTAATGTTAACAGGCCCGAAGCTACAAGATGATATAACAACAATTCTGACGCGTTGGAGGAAGCATAGATACGTTTTTACCTCGGACATAGAAAAAATGTACCGTCAAATCGAACTACACGAAGACCATCAAGATTACCAGAGAATTTTATGGCGGAGGTCTAACGACCAACCCATTAAAGATTATAAACTTACCACCTTCACTTATGGTACAGCATCAGCGCCATACCTGGCTATTAAGACTCTTCAACAACTAGCTGAAGACGAACAACCGAAGTATCCAGTCGCAGCAGAAATAGTCAAAAATGACTTTTATGTCGATGATGTTATGTCCGGAGGGGACACAATTAAACAGTGCAGAAAAGCTCAGAAGGAACTCAATGAGATGTTAAGGGGGGCAGGTTTCCACCTGCGTAAATGGGCTGCTAACAACAAAAAACTACTACAACATATACCAATTGAGCTACGAAACCAACAGAAAATTGACGTCATGAAGGATGAAACAATCAAAACTTTGGGAATCCACTGGAACCCTTTAAGTTTTTTTTTTTTTTTTTTTATAATTGACGCGCACTCAAGGGGTTATGAATACCCTTAAAATGTTTTCACACAGTGCGAGCGTTTAGGAAATAGAGGGAGAATGGAGTAGGAGATAGCGATGTACATTTGCTTTAAATGTTTGGATATTGAAATGGGAAGGAAAAACAGAGTTTGGTAAGGAATTCCACATTCGTGTGGTACGGCTAAAGAAAGAATCTCTATACTTGACGGTACGTCCGAAGTCAGGCTCAAGGGTATACTGGTGAGCATTCCTAGCAGAGCGGGTATTACGCTGAAATTGTTTGAGGGGAGGAATGCAGCTAGCTATTTCAACAGAGCAACGTTTAAAAAAGTAGCGATAAAACAAAGATAAGCAAGAAATATTTCGACGGTGTTCCAATAAAACAAATGTTTCCGAGATTGATCTGTCACCTATCAGTTTTAAAGCTCTATTTTGGATTCTATCCAGTAAGTGCAGTGACGTTTTAGAGGCACCTGACCAGATATGAGAGTAATACTCTAGCTTTGGGCGTATGTATGCTTTATATATGGTAGCTAGATCAGAAGGGGAAAAAAAGTTCTTACATCGTCTAAGGAAACCTAGGCACTTCGCAGCATTTTTAGCGATATCTTGTATATGGTCGTTCCATAAGAGTTGATCGGTAACGCGCATTCCAAGAATCGAAAGCTTTTCAGTTTCCTCGATGCAAGTTCCGTTCATGTGTAATGGTAAAGGGGGTATATTGCGCTTTAACGACAGAAGACAGCTTTGAGTTTTAGATGCGTTAAACTCTACACGATTGTTAAAACCCCATTTGACAATGCTGTTTAAATCTGAGTTTAATGAGCTCAACATATTCAGTCGCTGCTGCTCCACGTTTGAAGAACCGGGAGGTGAATCTGGAAATGAGTATAAAAAACTAAGGGTGCTGTCATCAGCGAAACAGTTAAGAGGATTAGTAGTTACAGACAAGAGATCATTTATGAAAATTAGAAACAGTGTCGGAGACAAAACGGAGCCTTGGGGCACACCAGCATTAATTTTGTGAACTTCTGACTTGAAACCGTCCAAAACAACTTGGATTGAACGGTCAGAAAGATAATTACTATTCCAGCGAATTAGTGATTCATTAATACCAAAAGCATGCATTTTCGATAAAAGAGCTTGATGCCAAACTCTATCAAATGCTTTTGAAATATCGAGGGCCACAATTTTACTTTCACCGAAACGATGCAATGATTGATTCCACCTTTCGGTGAGAAAAGCCATCAAATCACCAGTGGATCTGTTGCAACGAAAGCCATACTGCCGGTCATTGAGAAGCTTCAGATGTTCAAGATATGTCATAATCTCACGATTGATCAGCGCTTCCATGACCTTGGAAAGAATGGATGTCAGAGCAATTGGTCGGTAATTTGAAGGAGAAGATGAATCGCCTTTTTTAGGGATTGGCTGCACAAAAGCTTTTTTCCACCCTGAGGGAAAGTAACCTAAGGAATAGGAAACGTAAAAAAGCTTACGCAGTGGTTTCGCTAAAGTGGAAGAACACATCTTCAAGACAATAGGAGAAATACCATCAGGGCCGGCGGATTTCCGAATGTCGAGATCTTTAAGTCCTCTGGCAGCTGTACGGGTACGAAAATGGATTGGACCCAAAGAGGAATGGACGTTCTCAAGTACAGGAGGTACCCTGGCGCTATATGGCAGCGTAGAATTTGCGGCGAATTGTTCAACAAACACATTGGCCTTGTCTTTAGAGCTAAAGACAGGATTATCATTGACGATGAGCGTGGGAACCGATGAAGATGTTGAATTGTTTATATTCTAAACGAATGACCAAAAATTTTTACTGCCCTTAGGACATTGCAGAATTTTTAGCCTAAGTTTACGCTCATGTAAGAATTTAGTTCTTAGAATCAAGGCGTTGCAGGAATTTCTGGCTTGTTTAAATTTAGTTCGGTTTTCCTCAGAAGGAATGGTTTTATATAACCGAAAAAACGATTCTCTCACTTTGATAGCTTCCTTGCAGCTGGAGTCAAACCAAGAGTTTTCTTTAGGCTTGATACTCTTTGTTCTGTGAGGAACAAAGGATTTCAAACCATAAAAGATAACATTAGTTATCATGTCCGCACAAGCATCAACGTCTCCATCTAAAAAACAGATCGACCAGTTAAAAATACGAAAAAAGTTGTTGAGCTCTTCCCAGTTGGCTTTTTCGTATTGCCAAACTGTTCTTTTCGGTATTTTTTCTTTAACTGGGGGGTTTTAACACGGAAAAGAAGCCGATACTAAGCAATGGTCAGAAGTACCAAGGGGAGCTAAAACACTCAAACTATATTTTTCGGGGTGAGATGAGAGGAACAAGTCGAGGGTGTTAGGGGTTTGACCTGCAACATCCGGTATTCTAGTGGGCTCGTCCACCAGCTGAGTCAGATGGTTGAATTCTGAAAAGATCTCAGCATAACGACCTTCCGCTGTTGTTTGGCTTGAATGGCGAAGCCAATCTGAATTATGGACATTAAAATCGCCCGTTAAGACGATCTCAGTGTGAAGATTGAGGGACACTATTGCTTGAATGCAATCCGACAGGGCATCGAACTGGTTTAAAGTTGACGTGCTGTCTAAGTTGGGGCTTCGATAAACGAAACAATAATGAATGGTTTTCTTACAGACATTAAACTTTAGCCACATAATGTTAAATTCCATGCGGGAACACTTATTGTAGTGTGGAAGTGTCTGATAAGCAACATCTTTCCGGATATAAATGGCGATACCGTAGTGGAGAATGAAAGATGACACTAAACTATACCCAGGTAGGTTGAACTCTGAAGGATCAGTGCTTTCACCTACCTGGGTTTCATTTAGAGCCAAGACCGCTGGCAAAAATTTTTGGACGTGGGCGTACACGGCAAAGAAATTATTCCTCAACCCACGAATATTGCAAACGTCAACTCTGAAATTACTCACCATTGCAACACAAAACAAAACATATAAAACAAAACTCAGACGTGTAACTAAGCACTAACATGAATAAAAATTCCAAGTACTGCCATTCAAAAACACATAACTATAGGTGTTAGGCCCTTATAGAATGTGCCCCAAAAGACAATACCATAAAAAAAAAATTCATAACATGCTATGCGCCCGATGACCACATAACCCAACCACTGCGACCCTGTTTGGATAAAACCACACAGTAATCGCAACGACTAAGCTACACAGCAGCGAATAGAGTGGGAGGTGGGAATGGAAGACAACCGCTCGTCACTGATCACTTGCACTGAATGATTGATGTTGCTGTTTATTTTTTTTTTTTTCAAGATTGACTGATTTTTTGTTCATTATGATTATTATTTTTGTTGTAATGATGTTTGGATAACGAAGTGGAAGCATATGAAGCACTGTAATTTCTTTTTTTTTTTTTAAATTAGTGGAAGATTTAGAGACATTGACTATATTATTTCACTGCACAATTGCACTAAGGGGGGATGCACTAGTGAGAATTATTTATTTTTTTTTTTCTATTTTTTTTATGAATGTATGAATTTATTATTTTGGGAGAATAGACTTGATAAATAAATGGCAAGTAAATTGACAAGACGATGTCGATGGCACACGCACACGCGACGAGATGTACACTCCAATGTTGATGTATAGCTATTGAAAGTGATACCTTTCAATTCAAGGTAACCTTAGACACAAGCATCTCCAAGGAAACCATACTCACAAAACGAAAAACCTTATAGGAAATAGCCAAATTATTTGACCCTCTTGGATGGTTGGCTCCAGTGACTGTAAGTGCGAAAATCCTGATGCAGCGTATCTGGCGAGCCGAACTCAAGTGGGATGACCCACTTCCACTTGAACTTCAGAAACAATGGAACAAATTAAAGACGAATCTAGTAACAGTTGAAGACATCAGAATTCCAAGGTGGATAGAGACAAAAGGAAATCAACAAATTGAGCTTCACGGATTCTGCGATGCTTCTGAAGCAGCATATGCAGCAGTAGTGTATGCAAGAGTAGCTCTGCCAACTGGTTTCTTTGCAACAACAATCTTAACTGCAAAGACAAAGGAGGCACCAATAAGAAAGAAACTTCCTCTTCCAAAATTGGAACTATGCGGTGCTCATCTACTATCAAAATTACTGGCACAAACACTGAAGATCTTTGGCTCGCAAGTCAAACAAACATTTGCCTGGACAGATTCTACAATAACATTGGCCTGGATCAAAAAATGCCCATCTACCTGGAAGACGTTCGTTGCAAACCGAGTGTCAGAGATACAAGAAATAACAAACATAACCTGCTGGAGCCATATACGATCAATAGACAATCCAGCGGATTATGGTTCAAGAGGTTCCTTACCAGAACAGATGACGATTAATCATTTATGGTGGAATGGACCTAGTTGGCTACAATTTGAAGCAGTACATTGGCCTTCACAAGAACAACATCCGAATGCGTTGGTCGATATTCCAGAAACCAAAAAGGTTTTCGCAGTCGAAGCAGAAGAAATTAGTGACGTTACCAAAAACTTCTCTAATTACTACAAGTTAATAAGAGTAGCTGCTTATTGCAGACGATTCATAAGTAACTGCAAAAGCCATAAATTGAACAACAGAGTACAAACGGATAACTTAACAGTAAAAGAGTTGAATGATGCTAGGAAAGGAATCATACGTTATATTCAAGAAAAAGTATATTCCCAAGAACTAGAGTGTCTACGAGGAGGAAAGAATATCAACAAAAAAAGTAAGGTTCTTTCTTTGAACCCATTCCTGAATGACGAAGATATCCTTGTTGTCGGCGGCCGAATAAAGAATACGAAACTTACAAGTACAGAAAAACATCCCATCATTCTGCCTCACCAAGAATGGTTCACGAAGTTATTGGTTGAAGACGCCCATGAACGCACACTACACGGCGGTATTCGACTTACTCTTGCAAAACTAAGGCAACGTTATTGGATCATTCAAGGAAAAAGATGTGTCCGACAAGTTATACATAAGTGTATGAAATGCTACCGTTTTACTGCACAACCAAGTACCCAACAAATGGGACTACTTCCAGCAGCTAGAGTAACACCATCAAGACCTTTTACACATACAGGTGTTGATTACGCTGGACCAGTTCAAATCTTAATCTCCAAGGGGCGAGGAAACCGGTCAACCAAGGGCTATATCGCTATATTCGTTTGCTTCGCTACCAAGGCAGTCCACATAGAACTTGTGAGTGACCTGAGCTCAGCAGCGTTCATAGCAGCACTGAAACGATTCATATCAAGAAGAGGCATTTGTTCGCATTTTTATAGTGACAATGGAACTACATTCGTTGGAGCCAATAGGGAAATCCAACAACAGATGCAAGCAACTATTAAGCGTTGTGAAGAAGATGCATTATCAAGGCTCGTGAGAGAAGAAATCCAATGGCACTTTATACCCCCCGCATCACCTCACTTCGGAGGACTGTGGGAATCAAGCGTCAAATCCACAAAATATCATCTAAAGCGAATAATTGGTGATACTATGCTCACATTTGAAGAACTTTCAACCTTACTGACACAAATATTTAGAAGCTTGTTTAAATTCTCGACCACTAACTGCAATCGAAAACGATGTTGATGACACCACAATTTTAACTCCTGGACACTTTCTGATTGGAAGTTCTCTTAATGCAGTACCCGAACAAATTATCGACGAGAGAAAAACATTCCGATCTCGATGGCAGTTAATTCAAAAAATGACTCAAGATTTTTGGAAGATTTGGTCATCTGAGTACTTAGCTCAACTCCAACAACTTTCCAAATGGAAACAAAAAGAAGGCAACATTAAAGTTGGTGACATTGTTCTTGTCAAAGAAAACCGGCTACCACCAACAACCTGGACGATGGGAAGAATATCAGAAGTTCATCCCGGAAACGACAACGGTGTTCGAGCTGCAACAGTGTTCAGTAACAACAAACATTTAAGGCGACCCATCACTAAATTGTGTCGATTACCTATAGACACTGAACCAGTTCGACAAGTCAATACATCAACAATTCGAATGCAACCGCTCTTTTGGCTCTTCATACTATTTGGATTACTGAACTTGACGTCTTCGTTACCCACACCCCATCATCATGAAGTCGAAATTATACCATTTAAAAGCCAACCAGGAATATACTTCGAAGATGTGGGACACGCGAATCTCATTTCTAGTTCCTGGAAGACAATTGTGTTTTTTAACATGACTAACTATTGGCGTGAGTTTGAAGCATACAAAAAACTGATAAAACAAATGGAAACAATCTGCACATCAACAAAAGTTGCAGCAGTAAGTTCAACTATGTGTGATGGAACATTAAGCCAATTCCAACACCAACTTCAACAAATTGAACTTAACAACGAGATCCTCCTTCACGGAAATGAGGATGCAATGCGAAGACAGAAAAGATCGCCCTTTGATTTCATCGGAACAGTAACTAACGAACTGTTCGGAATATTAGATCAAAGGTTCGCTAGCAAATATGAAGAAACTATTGAAGACGTCCAACAAAACGAGAAGTATTTATTGCAACTAATGAAAAATCAAACAACCATTGTCGATTCTACTGTCAACATATTTAAAAGAGAACAATTAGAAAATAAAAAAGAGATCCAATTATGGAGTATATTAGTTACCAAACTCAACAACGAAACAAACAGATACGAAAATATAAAGTTGTTCTCCTCAACTGCTCTCAATGCTATACTAATAATGATGAATTATAAGTCAACTCAGAGTATATTACTCGATATGGTGCTTTCAACACACACTGGAAAGATACATCCACTTATCTTAACAGTACAACAATTTAAAGATGAGTTAACAAAAATACATGAAAACATCCCACGATCTTTGATGATACCTGGAGAGAGGCATCACGAATCAATACTCCAACTATATAAAACCTTAACTCCGAGGGGAAGAGTTACTGGCAGCAACATCATAATAAAAATTACACTTCCCTTGCTGTACAACGAAGAATTCAAACTTTATAAAGTACTACCAGTTCCAACCGTTAACAATGGAAATTTCACGTGCATCATTCCATCATCAGAGTATTTACTAGTGAATTTACAAGTGAACCACTACTACCCCATCAACAAAGACGAATTCTCACATTGCAAGGAAAGGCCGTTTGAAACTTACTGGTGTACTCTCCAACACCCATTATATACAGCTGGAGCTTCAGTTAGCTCATGTGAAATAAATATCATTCAGCACACCAGACAACTAATGGAATCATGCTTGATAAAAGACATCCCAGCAAAAGCTTACTGGATTGAGATGCATCAACAGAACGCTTGGATTTATAGTGTTCCAAATTCAACAACAATAAACATCAACTGCGACTTCAATTCAGCACCGAGTATTTTAAGAGGCAGTGGAATATTGAAGCTACCAGCGAACTGCATGATCCATGACCAGACGTTAACAGTTATTGGAAAACAAACGATTAATAGCAAATTAAAGTCTTCATTTTTGCCATCATTCAACATCTCTGACCAGTTAGCTTCGCTTAACTTCAAAAGAGAGCAACAACCAATTTTACAGTCAGACATTTCCTTGGAAATCACAAAACTGGAACACGCAATTGAACTTCAAAGGAGTCAAGAATATATTTTAAAAGAAATCAGGACCCACTGAGTTCGGCTTCCTCTTACCCCTTACTTGAGTAAGAGGACAGGAGATTGTCATAGATTTGTTCAGGGCCAGAGTGAGTTCATTGACTTTATTGTCTAGTTCACTTATGTTAGAGGGTGGGCTCAAAAGTGTAGGTTTAACTAGACTTTCAAGTGTTTTCCTATATTTAAGCCAGTCAGTTTTCCTGTAGTTACGAAATTTTAAATGGCTAGGAGGTTCATCTTTCAGACCGAATTGGATATATCTATGATCCGAGAACGAGTGTTCCCTCGATACTTTCCAATCTGTAATCATGTGATGAATAGTATCTGAGACAAGAGTTATATCTAGAACTTCCTGTCGATTTCTAGTAACAAAAGTGGGTTCATTTCCTACGTTACTTACTATAAGGTTGGTACTTAAAATAAAATCGAAAAGAGACTCACCTCTATCGTTGATGTCTGTACTTCCCCATACTGTGTGATGGGAGTTAGCATCGCTCCCAATTATGAGGCTGACCTTCTGCCTTTCAGTTTCAGCGATAATTCGCTCTAGCGTCTGTCCAGGGAGAGGGCCATGGTGGTCGTGGCCAAGATAGCCCGACACTAGCCAGTACGTGCTCTTGGCCGTTTCCAGTCTAGCGGCGGTAATATCTCTATCGCTGAAATCAGGGAGTAAATATACATTAATGTTACTTTTCACTAGTATGCAGGATCTTGGTTCACCTTTATCCGTCACGTACAGTGTGTAATATCTAGGAGTACTGAGTCCCTTTACCATGGATTTCACGATCCATGGTTCTTGGATCAGAACAGTATCATCACCGTTCATGGATAGACGGAGCATAAGTGAGGCCGAAGCCTTGATGGAGTGTTGAAGATTAATCTGTCCTAACTGCAGCATTTTGGCTACAAGTTAGGCAGATCAACCTCCACCACGGTGCTATTACCATCTTCTGAAAATGATCCTAGAAGCTCATCTTCAAGAAGAGCCGAATTTAGATCTTCAATGTCCATGTCACTGTCAACGTTTGTAGAAGACTGGCCCGTGATCGAAGATGACCCGGAAGCATCGTCCTCCATAGATGGACGAGTAATCGATGCACCAGGATCCTCAACCACGGGTACAGCTTCGAGGGGATGTGGAGGCACGCCTTCCGCGTCAACCTCATCTTTTTTATATATTCTTAAGGTAATCGTCTCAAAACCAAACCTGATCATACCTTTAGTCTGGCGCTTCTATAAAAACCCCTTACCTCCTTCAGTTTCGTGACTTTCCAGTTATGAGTTGGCAAGGAAGGATTGCTGAGTTTGATTACCTGAATAATCTCCTCCATGCAGGAAGGTTCGGTCGGTATCCATGTGCGGGCTCTTGGTCTACTTGGAATGTCTTCCTTTGCAACAACCTCGAGCTGATATTTCCTAACCTGCTGACAGCGAGCTTATAAAGATCGCACGACCTCTGATCGTCACAAACGATGAGTTTGACATGACCTTGATGCCAACCCCCATCGCTTGTGATCGGATGTGGTCCCGGGTTTTCCCTCATAATACTTAGGAAGCCTGCCGAGAGCTTCAGTTTTACCACCTGCCATCGATTAGATGAAATCGTGCCATCGATATTGCTTCTATCGATAACCGCAATCACGAATTTATCCTATAGGAACCAGGATTCAGAGGAGTGCTGGTGTTCTGCACACGGGGCCGTTTGGGTATCGGTGTGGTACCCTCCAGAGACCTGTTTCGCTTTGACGTAGAGTCGCCGCTGGTCTGTGCATTTGCGAGAATATGCTTCGCCCATTGAATCCTCGTGGAGTGCTGAGAGTCTCCTCCGGTCCCCGGTGTAGCACCGGATTCCTTCAGAATTCTCTCAGCATCTCGCTTTTCCTTATAGCGGTTCTTTGAGGGTCTAAACCTTCTTGGAACTTTAAGGGACGCACTCGGGAGGGAGCCCACTCCGGAGGTGGAAGGGCCATGTTTCACAGCCCCACCACCCCCGGGTCGGGTCCCCTTTCGGTGCGTGTTAGGAAGAGATTTAGTCTTATTAGTAGTGGAAGGGCCATGATGCACAACCTCATCACTACTGATCTTAGGTATAACTACCTTAAGAGCACTACCAGAAATTTTTCGTGGTCCTACTTTGGAATGGCTCCGAATTCATAGAGAAGAATTCAAGACTTGAGAAAAATTCCGTCAAGCGTTTCGTCGGTATTTTCTATCCACTCGCTTCGTCTATAACTTAGAGGATGAAATAATACGAAAAAGACAAGGACCGCGAGAGTCAGTCAAAGATTTCATACGTACTATGGAATCTTATCCGACAGCATCCGAAAATTACAAAAAAACATTAGAGGAGAATGTAGACAAGATTTATGACAGCCTCCGAACCGAGTATCGGTTACACATTCGCCGGAAGGATTTCCAGTCTCTTGAAGAAGTAACCGAACTAGCCGAAGAGCTAGAATTCGTAAAAGCAGAAGAACGAAATCAAAGACCGGCGGTGAATTTATATCCTCTCACCAGGAACCAACGTCCAGTCGGAACACCGACTGTTCAGGCACTATCCACAAATAACCCAATTCCGTATGACCGTTATAATCATTGCTGGCACTGTAAGCAACGAGGCCACACAAAAAAAACTGCAATAGACCATTCTGACTCTTCTGTTCCTTCTGTGGAGAAGATGGGCGACTTAGTAAAGACTGTTCGTGCCATCAACACCGAAGACCACAACAGAATCAGAGTAATGGAGCCGCTGCTATAACGCACTCTAGACCAGACAATCCGAACCCGTCCATTGTACTTGATATACCAGAAGAAAATCATCAAGTAGCTGTTTTGACAGCTGATGATTCAAGTTTTCCAGCTTCCAGCAATTATGACCCACTGAACTACAAGAGAAGAGTTATCGCACAACCATGTTCTTTAGTCAATACATATAATCGCTGGTGTATACGTTACAAGCAGAAGATAAAATGCTCAAGTTCTGTTCCCGCGGACATATATAGAATGGAGGAGCTACCATCATGTTCATAAAATCCAACAAGGAGGAAAAGCCGGTACTATCGACACACCATGCAGCAATACCCTGGACAGATCGTAGGTACTTCGTCCAAATAAACTTTGGGTGGCAGAATTTCAATGCTCTCATTGACACCGGCTCCACTAAATCATTCATTGGATCCGCAATCAGAAACAAATTCCAGGGTCTCATCATTCCTGTTAGTTATGAACCTATTGGTATTAGACTCGCAAATGGGGACCCAGTGACTACAAGGGAACACTATTGCATAACGTTCAATCTAGGCAAAACCCTTTTTTAAAAGATCTGGCTCAAGACGCAATACTTGGCGTGGTCATCTTGGACCGAGCCATTGTATATATAATCTATAGTACTATCATGGCGACGAACGACCGAAGTGCCACCATACGATCACACATTTGCTAACAGTTGGAGACTTTGAATTCTCCAACAAAGAAGAATAGTTTTATAACAAAAAACTGAGAGCACACTAAATGTATGAAAGTTAGAGGGAGGCAAGGAAGGAATATTGTTTTGTTGCAGAGGAAGAAGTTGAGTGGCTATTTGGTCTGCAGGAAGAAAAAGACAAATGTTAGGTGTGGTTTCTAGGGTATTATGATTTTTTTTTTTCGCTGAGGGTGATGGCTGACGGTTAGCGAAGATGAAAAACTGTACAGTTATAACCACGGTTACCACTCCTAAAAATAAAGTTTTCTATCAAATGCCCAAAAAATGCTACTGAACAGAAAAATATATAGGCACTAAAATGTTGTTATTTAATAAATGGGTTTTAATTAAATAAATTATAATTGGGGTGCTAAATTTTCGAAATGACGATTTTATTTAAAAAAAATCCAATATTCCAATGTATAATGCAAATTAATTGACCATTCAAAAAATAAAAACATTCCAACTTCAGAAAAAGCTTTTTTTTTAAATTTTTGGTAAACTTCGTGAAAAAAATATTCCTATTCGCATACTGTTCAAAAATGCTTATTTTCATATACAAAAAACAATAAAAACCGTAGTTTTGGATAGTACGCGGAAAGACAAATCCCCCGCCAAAATTTTGGAAACACATTAAAAAAAAAGATTTTTCATTATTTTCTTATTATTTTTAAACTTAATATCAAAACAATGCATTTTGATGTGATTTTGACACATTTTTGAAGTAAAACTTCTTTTCTGGCGTTGGGGGTGAAAATTTTCGTATGGAGCTGTTAGTGACATGTCAAACCGACTCTTTATCTGTCAAATACCGACAGAATTTTCCGCGACTGATTTTGCTTTAGCTCTCTACAAAAACTTTTACCCACCAATAAATTATCAAAAAAACATCTTTTTATACCGAAAAAGAATATTTTTTGCCAAAAGAGCCACATAACTAACCGGCACAACATTTAAACACATAATTTTATTAAAAAATCACATGAAAATAGTTTTTTTTTTTATTAAACACAACGAAGAACAACCACCAGAAGAGAAAACCATTTTCATTATTAAAAAAAAAAACACAGACAAACATATTTTTCGACCTGGATAACACAAATCATTTTTTTCCAAATTAACTTATAAACTAACTACTTAAAATGAACAAATAAATTTATCTAAAATAAAAACAAAAAAAACACAAAGTAAATAAAACTATCTTGTTGAATGTTGAAAAAAGTAGACGAGCATTGCCATATACGAGGAATCCTTAACCCGCTTTCAAATCCAAAACAGCATTGCCATATGCATTTGGAATTAGTCCTCGAACACAATGGACGCGATAAGAAAACGAGACGTAAGGGTGACGAGATCTCGTCGTTCTTGTTAAATTAGTTTCAAACTATGACGAGGATATGCATAATAAAGCATTTCACGTCATCACGTTACGTAAAATAAATTGATTAAGAAATTGTAAATCAGTAATTATTTTGTTAAATCCGGCAAAAGTCTCTTGCCATTGAATTGGGAAATGGTTTTATAATAACAAAATGCTAACATTGAATCATGTCACGCTCTCGTTTTTCTTGCGTCTCGTTTCCTCAAAGAAAGAATAGCCAAAAGCTGTAAACATAAATTAAAGGGTGGCTTTCATGAAGAATGTGAATGACTGCATTCAATTACAGAATTGAAAAATAATTTTATGGATTATTTATTGAAAGATTTTTTTTTCGCAAAACCAAAAGTGCAGTAGATTTGATTTAAAGGCAGTAGATTTATTTTTCGAAAAAAACTGCAGTAGATCTACTGCAATTGCAGCAAAGTGACAACCCTGATCGGTTCTCGTCTTACACACTTAAAATTGGTAAAAATTCATTTCGTAAGAAAGAGCACATGAATCATAGTTAAGTGACCTGCAATGAATCATTTTCGCTCTCATAATTCTGTATGATCGGCCATTTTGTCCTCTCACCAAACCTGTTTAGAAGTCAGTGGTATCGTTTAAAGGACATAATTACTACTAATATTCTGTGTGAAATAAATACCTTTTAATAGTTATATATACCTCATTGTACGGATCGACTACAACACCCATGTTCAAACGATATTTAACTATTTTAAACCAGAGCGGAGAGTGATATTTAAAAAATGGTATAAGGAGGGGAGACCACAATAAACAGAAACATCTTATTGGCTTATATCACATAAACCTTAAAAAACAAAAACTAAAAATAATAGTTACTACCTATACCTACCTATAAGTTTCATTGAAAATTTTTAATGTTAATTTTGACATTTGAGATGTTAAGAAAGATAAACCAAAGATTAATTTTATGTTCAAATAAAATGTATATATCTACCTATATATCAGGGGCGATTTCTGGTCTTGAGTTCTGGGTTGGCTACAAAATACATGAGATATTAGCTGATGCACAGCACTTAAAGCCGCTCCATTTTATTAGTATACTCAAAAACTATTCACGAAAAAAGCGTCCGAGTCCAGTAGTAGGTATATATTCCCAAATGATAAATAACATCTCTTTGTATCGAGTAAAGTTATTTTTCAGTAAATATGCTATTTATTGGATATTTGAAGCATAAATAAGAATTCATAACTCTGTATAATAGATACCTTTTATTTCTTAATATTCAAGTTTTTATTGATTTTCTAGGCTCGAAAGTAGCGATTTTTTCACTCTTAACCAATTTGCATACCCGCAACTTTAACTGAAATTGTTTTTAGATTTTTTTTTTAAAGTTTCAATGTAAAAACTGTTAATTTTTTTCACAAATCGTACAAATGCCTTAATGATAGTATTTTAAGACCTTAATCATAAAGATTAATGCAGAACTTTTTGAATAATCAATTTATTAATGAAGCTATGTCGATCTGTTTTTTTATTTAAAATGCATTTTATTTGCTAAAAAAAACATTTAAAATAATTCTAGCACCTCTCTTGTGGCTTTATGGTAAAACATTGTAAGAAATAATCTTAGAAAAGAGGTTAAGCAATAAATAAGCATTTTTTGTTTTTTCAAATTGTGAATTTTGTCATCAACTTTTGAATTTAGAATACTGTAAATCCAATTGAGGGGTGACTTTTTCACCCTTTTAGTATAAAAATGCCTGCCCCTCCTCAATGATTTTTTTTACATAATGTAGCGTGTTATGTTGGTTTTACTCAGGTGCCTTAACATTGAAGATCCAATTAGTAGAACGAGAGTTATGATTTATTAAAGCCAACCATATCAAATTCGAATTGAAACATTCAATTCAGATAACGGAGTTCTCCACTGGTGGGTTCTAGTCGGCAATAGTCCAACCAGGTAATTTCAATGCATTTTTTTTTTGATTTTTCGATCAATTTAAAATCAAGATTGTGATAATAAAATACGGCTTTTGTCTATTGGGACTCGGCAACACGACGCCTAACTGATTTCTCGCGTACTTGATAGAGGCGGTAAAAATAGTTTTGATTTGACAGCCCCATAAGATTAACATTGAAAAGAGAACAAAAATGGTTTTTTTAAAGTAATTTTTATTCGATATTTCAATAAGAAACCGGTATTTAATAATAATTGAAATCACTTCTATAAACATTAAATTATGTAAAACAAGTAAAAAGTGCTTCAATATGCGAAAATATAATTTTGAAAATTGCAATCAAAAATTGTAAACAAATAGCCTTTGCAGTATTTTGTGAGGTTATGTATCCCACTATTGTAAACAAACCTCTCTTTATGATTTATTAAAGCCAACCATATCAAATTCGAATTGAAACATTCAATTCAGATAACGGAGTTCTCCACTGGTGGGTTCTAGTCGGCAATAGTCCAACCAGGTAATTTCAATGCATTTTTTTTTTGATTTTTCGATCAATTTAAAATCAAGATTGTGATAATTATATTCCACTTAGGATAATAAGTGAGGTATCGAAATAACCGTAATTTTTTTTTATATGCAAAGTTAATAAAAATTAAAGATATCCATTTATGCACTCAAGAGATATGAGTTCATAGGTGAAAGCGCTAAAAAATTGCCGTTATCACCGTTCAAGGTTATTATAGAATTATAATTTTTTGTATTCATATTAAGATCAGTAATTTCTACCATCTGCCATAATTTCAGCCTTATACCATCACTCCTTAAAAAGATAAAAATCAAATACTACATTTTGTCTCGCATTTCTCTACCCAGTTTGGCTCTTTTATTAGAGCCCAACCTTTGTGAATATTTTTTCGGTCTGTTCTTAAAGAAAGAATTAAACAGCACATCGGGAATAATAGTATAGTTTGTATGAGATTTGATGGCGCAGATTTTGTAGCCAACTCAACACGAGCGAGATACTTTGTATGACGTGACGGTGTCCATATTGGACTATGGGATTAATATAGCACGTAGGGGTTGTAGTGATTTGAATAGGTTTTGCTGGTTTATAATGATTTAAATGCATAGGGATGTTATGTTTTTTGTATTTAAAATAATGTTCAGTATCTAAGTTTTAACACAAATAATTTGTTTGTTGAATGTAAATTTAAGTTGAAATTTTAGGTTTGGCGCCGCCAAACTAGCCAACTGAGAGGAATCGCCACTGCTATATATGAGCTACATATATATATGTTTAACACATTTTGAGATGTTGAGTTTTGACTTCTAGAAAAGCCACTTTTTTTGCTATGTCTTTGCCACACCGATATTTCGAAAAATTCAATAAAAACAAATACTTTTTTTAGCTCTAGTGAAAAGTTTATTTTACTACTTTTAATTTGATATAATGGGTGATTTTTTAAGAGGTTTAGAACTTTTTTTAAAAAAAAAACACAAAAAATTCGAAAAAATGAATGAAATATTTATTTGAATCGATAGTTTGAACCTTGCAATTTAAAGTTTAAAGATAATTTCATGCAAATGTTGACCGCGGCTGCGTCTCAGGTAGCCCATCCGCTGAGTCCAATTTTGGCATACTCTTTCACACATATCGGCCGGTATCTCACGAATGAATGCATGGATGTTGGCTTCCAGTGCGTCAATCGAAGCGGGCTTGTTCCTATAGACATTAGCCTTGACATACCCCCACAAAAAATAATCTAATGGTGTCAAATCGCACGATCTAGGCGGCCAATTGACCGGCCCGAAACGTGAAATTAGCTGTTCACCAAACTCGCCTCGCAATTGCGCCATTGTTTCGCGTGCTGTGTGGCATGTGGCACCGTCTTGTTGAAACCACATATCATGCAAGTCAAGAACTTCCATTTCGGGCAAAAAAAAGTTTGTTATCATCGCTCGGTAGCGTTCACCATTGACAGTAACGCTGCGATTCGCATCATCTTTGAAGAAATATGGCCCAATAATGCCGCCGGCCCATAAACCGCACCAAACAGTGGCTTTTTCGGGATGCATTGGTAGCTGTTGCAATGCTTCTGGCTGATCTTCACTCCAAATGCGGCAATTTTGCTTATTTACGTACCCATTCAACCAAAAATGAGCCTCATCGCTGAACACAATTTTTCGATAAAAAAGCGGATCCTCGGCCAGCTTTCCAAGAGCCCATTCACCAAAAATTCGGCGTTGTGGTAGGTCGGCTGGCTTTAGTTCTTGCACCAGCTGTATCTTAAAAGGCTTTACGCCCAAATCCTTCCGCAAAATTTTCCACGTAGTGCTGTAACAAAGGCCTAACTGCTGGGAACGGCGCCGAATCGACATTTCGCGGTCTTCTGTCACACTAGCTGAAACGGCCGCAATATTTTCTTCACTACGCACAGTACGTAAACGTGTTGGTGGTTTAATGTCCAACAAAGTAAATTTGGTGCGAAATTTGGTCACAATCTTCCGAATAGACTGCTCAGAAGGTCGAGAATGCCGATCATAAAATGGAAGCAGCGCGCGATGAACATTTCGAACCGAGCACGAATTTTGATAGTAAAATTCAATAATTTGCAAGCGTTGTTCATTTGTAAGACGATCCATGGTTAAATTGCAAACCAAACTGAAGCTGTTTGACAGTGACACAAGGTACTAAACACACGTCAGCTGTCAAAACCAGTGTTGCCAAAACCAAACCAGCTAAAAAATCAACCTTTACAAATAATTGTACTTAGGTAATCACATGAATACCTACTAATTGACAAAAAAATATTCTAAAGGCATCTTATAATGCCTCTCTTTATGATTTATTAAAGCCAACCATGTCAAATTCGAATTGAAACATTCAATTCAGATAACGGAGTTCTCCACTGGTGGGTTCTAGTCGGCAATAGTCCAACCAGGTAATTTCGATGCATTTTTTTTTTGATTTTTCGATCAATTTAAAATCAAGATTGTGATAATTATATTCCACTTAGGATAATAAGTGAGGTATCGAAATAACCGTAATTTTTTTTATATGCAAAGTTAATAAAAATTAAAGATATCCATTTATGCACTCAAGAGATATGAGTTCATAGGTGAAAGCGCTAAAAAATTGCCGTTATCACCGTTCAAGGTTATTATAGAATTATAATTTTTTGTATTCATATTAAGATCAGTAATTTCTACCATCTGCCATAATTTCAGCCTTATACCATCACTCCTTAAAAAGATAAAAATCAAATACTACATTTTGTCTCGCATTTCTCTACCCAGTTTGGCTCTTTTATTAGAGCCCAACCTTTGTGAATATTTTTTCGGTCTGTTCTTAAAGAAAGAATTAAACAGCACATCGGGAATAATAGTATAGTTTGTATGAGATTTGATGGCGCAGATTTTGTAGCCAACTCAACACGAGCGAGATACTTTGTATGACGTGACGGTGTCCATATTGGACTATGGGATTAATATAGCACGTAGGGGTTGTAGTGATTTGAATAGGTTTTGCTGGTTTATAATGATTTAAACGCATAGGGATGTTATGTTTTTTGTATTTAAAATAATGTTCAGTATCTAAGTTTTAACACAAATAATTTGTTTGTTGTATGTAAATTTAAGTTGAAATTTTAGGTTTGGCGCCGCCAAACTAGCCAACTGAGAGGAATCGCCACTGCTATATATGAGCTACATATATATATGTTTAACACATTTTGAGATGTTGAGTTTTGACTTCTAGAAAAGCCAATTTTTTTTGCTATGTCTTTGCCACACCGATATTTCGAAAAATTCAATGAAAACAAATACTTTTTTTAGCTCTAGTGAAAAGTTTATTTTACTACTTTTAATTTGATATAATGGGTGATTTTTTAAGAGGTTTTAAAAAAAAAACACAAAAAATTCGAAAAAATGAATGAAATATTTATTTGAATCGATAGTTTGAACCTTGCAATTTAAAGTTTAAAGATAATTTCATGCAAATGTTGACCGCGGCTGCGTCTCAGGTAGCCCATCCGCTGAGTCCAATTTTGGCACACTCTTTCACACATATCGGCCGGTATCTCACGAATGAATGCATGGATGTTGGCTTCCAGTGCGTCAATCGAAGCGGGCTTGTTCCTATAGACATTAGCCTTGACATACCCCCACAAAAAATAATCTAATGGTGTCAAATCGCACGATCTAGGCGGCCAATTGACCGGCCCGAAACGTGAAATTAGCTGTTCACCAAACTCGCCTCGCAATTGCGCCATTGTTTCGCGTGCTGTGTGGCATGTGGCACCGTCTTGTTGAAACCACATATCATGCAAGTCAAGAACTTCCATTTCGGGCAAAAAAAAGTTTGTTATCATCGCTCGGTAGCGTTCACCATTGACAGTAACGCTGCGATTCGCATCATCTTTGAAGAAATATGGCCCAATAATGCCGCCGGCCCATAAACCGCACCAAACAGTGGCTTTTTCGGGATGCATTGGTAGCTGTTGCAATGCTTCTGGCTGATCTTCACTCCAAATGCGGCAATTTTGCTTATTTACGTACCCACTCAACCAAAAATGAGCCTCATCGCTGAACACAATTTTTCGATAAAAAAGCGGATCCTCGGCCAGCTTTCCAAGAGCCCATTCACCAAAAATTCGGCGTTGTGGTAGGTCGGCTGGCTTTAGTTCTTGCACCAGCTGTATCTTAAAAGGCTTTACGCCCAAATCCTTCCGCAAAATTTTCCACGTAGTGCTGTAACAAAGGCCTAACTGCTGGGAACGGCGCCGAATCGACATTTCGCGGTCTTCTGTCACACTAGCTGAAACGGCCGCAATATTTTCTTCACTACGCACAGTACGTAAACGTGTTGGTGGTTTAATGTCCAACAAAGTAAATTTGGTGCGAAATTTGGTCACAATCTTCCGAATAGACTGCTCAGAAGGTCGAGAATGCCGATCATAAAATGGAAGCAGCGCGCGATGAACATTTCGAACCGAGCACGAATTTTGATAGTAAAATTCAATAATTTGCAAGCGTTGTTCATTTGTAAGACGATCCATGGTTAAATTGCAAACCAAACTGAAGCTGTTTGACAGTGACACAAGGTACTAAACACACGTCAGCTGTCAAAACCAGTGTTGCCAAAACCAAACCAGCTAAAAAATCAACCTTTACAAATAATTGTACTTAGGTAATCACATGAATACCTACTAATTGACAAAAAAATATTCTAAAGGCATCTTATAATGCCTCTCTTTATGATTTATTAAAGCCAACCATATCAAATTCGAATTGAAACATTCAATTCAGATAACGGAGTTCTCCACTGGTGGGTTCTAGTCGGCAATAGTCCAACCAGGTAATTTCAATGCATTTTTTTTTTGATTTTTCGATCAATTTAAAATCAAGATTGTGATAATTATATTCCACTTAGGATAATAAGTGAGGTATCGAAATAACCGTAATTTTTTTTATATGCAAAGTTAATAAAAATTAAAGATATCCATTTATGCACTCAAGAGATATGAGTTCATAGGTGAAAGCGCTAAAAAATTGCCGTTATCACCGTTCAAGGTTATTATAGAATTATAATTTTTTGTATTCATATTAAGATCAGTAATTTCTACCATCTGCCATAATTTCAGCCTTATACCATCACTCCTTAAAAAGATAAAAATCAAATACTACATTTTGTCTCGCATTTCTCTACCCAGTTTGGCTCTTTTATTAGAGCCCAACCTTTGTGAATATTTTTTCGGTCTGTTCTTAAAGAAAGAATTAAACAGCACATCGGGAATAATAGTATAGTTTGTATGAGATTTGATGGCGCAGATTTTGTAGCCAACTCAACACGAGCGAGATACTTTGTATGACGTGACGGTGTCCATATTGGACTATGGGATTAATATAGCACGTAGGGGTTGTAGTGATTTGAATAGGTTTTGCTGGTTTATAATGATTTAAACGCATAGGGATGTTATGTTTTTTGTATTTAAAATAATGTTCAGTATCTAAGTTTTAACACAAATAATTTGTTTGTTGTATGTAAATTTAAGTTGAAATTTTAGGTTTGGCGCCGCCAAACTAGCCAACTGAGAGGAATCGCCACTGCTATATATGAGCTACATATATATATGTTTAACACATTTTGAGATGTTGAGTTTTGACTTCTAGAAAAGCCAATTTTTTTTGCTATGTCTTTGCCACACCGATATTTCGAAAAATTCAATGAAAACAAATACTTTTTTTAGCTCTAGTGAAAAGTTTATTTTACTACTTTTAATTTGATATAATGGGTGATTTTTTAAGAGGTTTTAAAAAAAAAAACACAAAAAATTCGAAAAAATGAATGAAATATTTATTTGAATCGATAGTTTGAACCTTGCAATTTAAAGTTTAAAGATAATTTCATGCAAATGTTGACCGCGGCTGCGTCTCAGGTAGCCCATCCGCTGAGTCCAATTTTGGCACACTCTTTCACACATATCGGCCGGTATCTCACGAATGAATGCATGGATGTTGGCTTCCAGTGCGTCAATCGAGTGGGCTTGTTCCTATAGACATTAGCCTTGACATACCCCCACAAAAAATAATCTAATGGTGTCAAATCGCACGATCTAGGCGGCCAATTGACCGGCCCGAAACGTGAAATTAGCTGTTCACCAAACTCGCCTCGCAATTGCGCCATTGTTTCGCGTGCTGTGTGGCATGTGGCACCGTCTTGTTGAAACCACATATCATGCAAGTCAAGAACTTCCATTTCGGGCAAAAAAAAGTTTGTTATCATCGCTCGGTAGCGTTCACCATTGACAGTAACGCTGCGATTCGCATCATCTTTGAAGAAATATGGCCCAATAATGCCGCCGGCCCATAAACCGCACCAAACAGTGGCTTTTTCGGGATGCATTGGTAGCTGTTGCAATGCTTCTGGCTGATCTTCACTCCAAATGCGGCAATTTTGCTTATTTACGTACCCACTCAACCAAAAATGAGCCTCATCGCTGAACACAATTTTTCGATAAAAAAGCGGATCCTCGGCCAGCTTTCCAAGAGCCCATTCACCAAAAATTCGGCGTTGTGGTAGGTCGGCTGGCTTTAGTTCTTGCACCAGCTGTATCTTAAAAGGCTTTACGCCCAAATCCTTCCGCAAAATTTTCCACGTAGTGCTGTAACAAAGGCCTAACTGCTGGGAACGGCGCCGAATCGACATTTCGCGGTCTTCTGTCACACTAGCTGAAACGGCCGCAATATTTTCTTCACTACGCACAGTACGTAAACGTGTTGGTGGTTTAATGTCCAACAAAGTAAATTTGGTGCGAAATTTGGTCACAATCTTCCGAATAGACTGCTCAGAAGGTCGAGAATGCCGATCATAAAATGGAAGCAGCGCGCGATGAACATTTCGAACCGAGCACGAATTTTGATAGTAAAATTCAATAATTTGCAAGCGTTGTTCATTTGTAAGACGATCCATGGTTAAATTGCAAACCAAACTGAAGCTGTTTGACAGTGACACAAGGTACTAAACACACGTCAGCTGTCAAAACCAGTGTTGCCAAAACCAAACCAGCTAAAAAATCAACCTTTACAAATAATTGTACTTAGGTAATCACATGAATACCTACTAATTGACAAAAAAATATTCTAAAGGCATCTTATAATGCCTGTGGACCAAGAAAGATAGATTATAGGGTAAAAAATAGGCACCAGTGGCGTAGCGTGGGGTAGGGCCGCCCGGGGCAGATCCAATTATTGCCGCCCTTAGTAATTTTTTTTTCACACACCCAAAAAAAACTACGAGATTACTTTGTTGTAATGCGGTTCAGGTTTAAAAAAAACCTTTGTCTACGGTTTCAACCAGTTATACTTACACATAGGTATGTATGTCTATAAACTTGGCAAAATGTCTCTTCAAAATTTTATCAACTATTGTTTCTAGTACTTTCTAGCAAGCGAAGCAAAAAGGAAGCAACAAATTTCAAATGTTCCCATTATTTTTCTTTAGCTTTTAAATACCTGCATAATAGACCTATGTAAAATGTTTGTAACTTTAGCCATTCTTTATTATCCATATAGATCATCAAAATACATGCATTAAAACAACAACACGAGAATCTGCTCTCTATCGGGATCACGTTTCATGAACCAAGTTTAGTTTTTGCTATCGCTTCTCAGCTTTGCAAATGGTTAGGAATAGTGAACTGTTTAGTTTAAAGAAAAAAGAAAACCAATAAATGAAAAATAAATAAACGTAAGGAAAAAAGAGATAGGTATACAACACAGTTGTCACTAAGATCCGTATTGTTTTATTTTCATGACATGATCTATATGCATCATCGGCGATAATAAAATACGGCTTTTGTCTATTGGGACTCGGCAACACGACGCCTAACTGATTTCTCGCGTACTTGATAGAGGCGGTAAAAATAGTTTTGATTTGACAGCCCCATAAGATTAACATTGAAAAGAGAACAAAAATGGTTTTTTTAAAGTAATTTTTATTCGATATTTCAATAAGAAACCGGTATTTAATAATAATTGAAATCACTTCTATAAACATTAAATTATGTAAAACAAGTAAAAAGTGCTTCAATATGTGAAAATATAATTTTGAAAATTGCAATCAAAAATTGTAAACAAATAGCCTTTGCAGTATTTTGTGAGGTTATGTATCCCACTATTGTAAACAAACCTCTTTGCAACTGGATTTATTTTCTTACGCGCGCTTTTAAAAGAACAATACATTTGTTAAATTTCGTTTAATTATTAAATTAAATAGTGTAAAATCAGTGGACTTCAATAAATTAATAAACAATAATCTGAAAAGGGAGTTATACGTTTAATTATTCATGAAATCTAAAAATTTATCGTGTCGCGAAACTCCGAGAGTGCTCGTGGAATTTCATATCAAAATAAAATTTCTTAAAAATCACGCCAAGTTGTTTTTAGTTTAGAAAAGTGATATATAAATATACTACAGATTCTTTTTATCCATAATGTGCGGTTTTATAAGAATCTGTTGTGTATTTTTTGAGAAAATCGTGAAAAAAATAGTTTCCAATGAAAATGCCGCCACCGCCGCCGGTTATTGAAATTGAAAAGTTATTGTAAATTCAGAAATATTTATTGCGTACTAAAATAAATAGAACTTAAATGAACTCCGGAGTCATTTGCTTCATTGTGTTAAGTTTTATAAAAATCCGTGTACTATTTTCCGCGAAAATCGTGTTTGAGTGTTGCAAAAATTGCAAAAAAAAAATTTCCATCTAAAGTGATCGGTAGTTCACGTTCAAAAATTGCTAAAATTTTGCAAATTCGTGTTTTATTATAAAAAAAAAATGATACAATCTTATACAACAGATGCTTCTCATTCAAAATGCCAAGTTTTATAAAAATCCGTTTGGTATTTCTCAAAAAAGTCTCGTCGAAGTGTTGCTAAAATCAAAGAAAAAAAATTTTTTTTCATCTAAAATTGCGGTAGTTCACGTTCAAAAATTGCTAAAATTTTGCAAATTCGTGTTTTTTTTTAAACAAATGATACAATCTTGGACATTCAAAACGCCAAGTTTTATAAAAATCCGTTCGGTATTTCATAAATAATTAAACGTATAACTCACTTTTCAGTTTATTGTTTATTAATTTATTGAAGTCCACTGATTTTACACTATTTAATTTAATAATTATACGAAATTTAACAAATTTATTGTTCTCTTTTAAAAGCGCGTAACAAAATAAATCCAGTTGCAAAGAGGTTTGTTTACAATCGTGGGATACATAACCTCACAAAATACTGCAAAGGCTGTTTGTTTACAATTTTTGATTGCAATTTTCAAAATTATATTTTCACATATTGAAGCACTTTTTACTTGTTTTACATAATTTAATGTTTATAGAAGTGATTTCAATTATTATTTAATACCGGTTTCTTATTGAAATATCGAATAAAAATTACTTAAAAAAAAAACATTTTTGTTCTCTTTTCAATGTTAATCTTATGGGGCTGTCAAATCAAAACTATTTTTACCGCCTCTATCAAGTACGCGAGAAATCCGTTAGGCGTCGTGTTGCCGAGTCCCAATACTTGAATTATCTTGATTTTTTTGTAAACATGGAACCATATGGCATTTTTGTTCTGATAGTTTCTTTATCAGAATATATGAGCATACATGAATTTTTTTAGTTTATTATATTAAATTAATTCTTTAAATTAATAACATGAAATTAGTTTTGTTTATTAATTTAATTAAATTCATTAATAATTAAATAAATCGTTACATAAATAAAAAATTTCCAAGAAAATGATTTTAAATGAAAGGATAAAAATATTTAATTTAGTTTTAAGTAAAAGAGAAAAAAAATTATATAGGTAGGTATGTACATAATGCAAGTACATGTGTAATTCATTTTTATTTAATTTATTGTTACAAGAAAACTTCTTTAAAATTTTATTTTCCTACTTTTTATCAAAGCAAAATCTCTTATTATTTGTTTAGTATCGACGGTCCCTTTAATTTCCTGCTCTATAGCCATTGTACCCTGATTGGATAGCTTTAGAGTAAGCATTGTGGGCCTTTAATATTTTTTAGTAAGTTTCAATTTTGAGAAACTCCTCTCACAGCCGGCATTACTTATTGCAATTGTAATGAAAAGGGGAAGCATTATTGTTATATTTATAAGGCAGGGCAGACTAATTTCTAGTCTAAACTGTAACATAAATTGTAAGGCCTGCCGCCCACTAGGCAACTTTTGGTTGCTCCCTATTCAATTACATAGGTAACTAAGTAGAACATACAATTGCTCTTAACCGTACGCGTTCGAACTCAAATTCTTCCTTATCATCGTCATCCTCATGAGGTGCAAGATAGTTAATGCTTTCATAGTTAATGTCTAAGATTTTGGCCGGGGTGAGAAAGTCAAACTTTGTCGCCAAATTTCTTAGCTGATGAAATGTTTGCTGCATTTCAGCACTGATCTTGGCTAAGGACGAAATTAATTTTCGTCGCAGTTCGTTTTCATAAGTGTTAGAAATAAATTATTATCTGCCGAAAGCTAGAAAAATCCACCTTCTAGAATTTTATTCTTTCCATAATTTAATATTTATAAAACCGAACCCTTTTCTTTAAAGTTAAGTTTATTCAACCAGTAAATTTTTAAGTTAAGGACATTTTATAAACTTAACATTAATATAAAGTTAAATCTTTCGTTTTTATCTTTTCGAAAATCGACCGCTTCGGCTCGTTGTCCAAATTCAAATCCTCGATCGTTGAGCTGATCCGACCTAAATAACCTAAAAATAAGACCATTTTCTCAAAAGACGTGGAATACCAAATTCCGTTATATGAATCTTCCGAGAAAAACCTGAAATGCAGTTTTCTTACAACTGATTGGGTTATTACAGATATGAAGTTTAATCAAAATCCTTTAAGCCGTTTTCGAGAAAATTTGAAATAACCAAAATGTTTGTATGGCAGCTAACCGTTCTATAGACGATCTAAAACAAAAATTCGAATTTCACCTCTAGTGAATCACATAAAAATACTCTGTACCAAGCTTGAAGCAAATCGGTACACTCATTTAGGATGTAGCTAAATTACAGTGGATTCACAGACGCAAGGACCGACTGACGCCGATGGACGGGTTTTAAAATAAATAATAGTGGATATAAAAAGAAAATACTATTTTTAACTTTTTTAACGAATCATATTTTTCCTCTAAGCAAAGTTGTTTGTTGGATCAATGCTTATAACAATAGTATATGTCAATCATCATTTTTAATTAATACTCTCCATAGTAGGATCGTCCTTCTTTTAACTGGTATGTTCCGCAACCAAATAAAATAAGGTCACTTTATACGTTAAAAGTGGGAAATATACATTATTTATGCTATCTCAAGCCTTTTGAGAAATGTTTTGTTTACTAATAGGTATTTATGTAATTAAGTACACTAATTTTATACAAAATTAAGGGTAGTAAAATAAGCTTTTCACTAAAGCTAAAAAAAGCATACTTTTGAAATATCGGTGTGGCAAAGACAGCGCAAAAAATACACCTAATAGAGACAAACCATACATACACCGATTTCGACACCACTGCCAAAAAGGAAAACTTCTTGAAAATTTAAAAAAGTTAAAATTAGTTGTGACTAAAAAACAAAAGTTTAAAATAAATAAAACGCAAATTAAAACTTAAAATAGTTTTCAATTTATTTTATTTTATAATATCGTTTTATTTTACTGTTTCATATTCACACACAACTGGAGACGTAAAAACCATTATGAAAAATATATGCACGATTGGCTCACAGGAACTTGCTCTGTTGTTCTCTTTTAAAAGCGCGCGTAAGAAAATAAATCCAGTTGCAAAGAGGTTTGTTTACAATCGTGGGATACATAACCTCACAAAATACTGCAAAGGCTATTTGTTTACAATTTTTGATTGCAATTTTCAAAATTATATTTTCACATATTGAAGCACTTTTTACTTGTTTTACATAATTTAATGTTTATAGAAGTGATTTCAATTATTATTTAATACCGGTTTCTTATTGAAATATCGAATAAAAATTACTTAAAAAAAAAAAACATTTTTGTTCTCTTTTCAATGTTAATCTTATGGGGCTGTCAAATCAAAACTATTTTTACCGCCTCTATCAAGTACGCGAGAAATCCGTTAGGCGTCGTGTTGCCGAGTCCCAATACTTGAATTATCTTGATTTTTTTGTGAGCATGGAACCATATGGCATTTTTGTTCTGATAGTTTCTTTATCAGAATATATGGGCATACATGAATTTTTTTAGTTTATTATATTAAATTAATTCTTTAAATTAATAACATGAAATAAGTTTTGTTTATTAATTTAATTAAATTCATTAATAAATAAATAAATCGTTACATAAATAAAAAATTTCCAAGAAAATGATTTTAAATGAAAGGATAAAAATATTTAATTTAGTTTTAAGTAAAAGAGAAAAAAAATTATATGGGTAGGTATGTACATAATGCAAGTACATGTGTAATTCATTTTTATTTAAATTATTGTTACAAGAAAACTTCTTTAAAATTTTATTTTCCTACTTTTTATCAAAGCAAAATCTCTTATTATTTGCTTAGTATCGACGGTCTCTTTAATTTCCTGCTCTATAGCCATTGTACCCTGATTGGATAGCTTTAGAGTAAGCATTATGGGCCTTTAATATTTTTTAGTAAGTTTCAATTTTGAGAAACTCCTCTCACAGCCGGCATTACTTATTGCAATTGTAATGAAAAGGGGAAGCATTATTGTTATATTTATAAGGCAGGGCAGACTAATTTCTAGTCTAAACTGTAACATAAATTGTAAGGCCTGCCGCCCACTAGGCAACTTTTGGTTGCTCCCTATTCAATTACATAGGTAACTAAGTAGAACATACAATTGCTATTAACCGTACGCGTTCGAACTCAAATTCTTCCTTATCATCGTCATCCTCATGAGGTGCAAGACAGTTAATGCTTTCATAGTTAATGTCTAAGATTTTGGCTGGGGTGAGAAAGTCAAACTTTGTCGCCAAATTTCTTAGCTGATGAAATCTTTGCTGCATTTCAGCACTGACCTTGTCTAAGGACGAAATTAATATTCGTCGCAGTTCGTTTTCATAAGTGTTAGAGATAAATTATTATCTGCCGAAAGCTAGAAAAATCCACCTTCTAGAATTTTATTCTTTCCATAATTTAATATTTATAAAACCGAACTCTTTCTTTAAAGTTAAGTTTATTCAACCAGTAAATTTTTAAGTTAAAGACATTTTATAAACTTAACATTAATATAAAGTTAAATCTTTCGTTTTTATCTTTTCGAAAATCGACCGCTTCGGCTCGTTGTCCAAATTCAAATCCGCGATCGTTGAGCTGATCCGACCTAAATAACCTAAAAATAAGACCATTTTCTCAAAAGACGTGGAATACCAAATTCCGTTATATGAATCTTCCGAGAAAAACCTCAAATGCAGTTTTCTTACAACTGATTGGGTTATTACAGATATGAAGTTTAATCAAAATCCTTTAAGCCGTTTTCGAGAAAATTTGAAATAACCAAAATGTTTGTATGGCAGCTAACCGTTCTATAGACGATCTAAAATAAAAATTCGAATTTCACCTCTAGTGAATCACATAAAAATACTCTGTACCAAGCTTGAAGCAAATCGGTACACTCATTAAGGCTGTAGCTCAAATTACAGTGGATTCACAGACGCACAGACCGACTGACGCCGATGGACGGGTTTTAAAATAAATAATAGTGGATATAAAAAGAAAATACTATTTTTAACTTTTTTAAGTTTGAATACGAATCATATTTTTTCCTCTAAGCAAAGTTGTTTGTTGGATCAATGCTTATAACAATAGTATATGTCAATCATCATTTTTAATTAATACTCTCCATAGTAGGATCGTCCTTCTTTTAACTGGTATGTTCCGCAACCAAATAAAATAAGGTCACTTTATACGTTAAAAGTGGGAAATATACATTATTTATGCTATCTCAAGCCTTTTGAGAAATGTTTTGTTTACAATTAGGTATTTATGTAATTAAGTACACTAATTTTATACAAAATTAAGGGTAGTAAAATAAGCTTTTCACTAAAGCTAAAAAAAGCATATTTTTGAAATATCGGTGTGGCAAAGACAGCGCAAAAAATACACCTAATAGAGACAAACCATACATACACCGATTTCGACACCACTGCCAAAAAGGAAAACTTCTTGACGCCCTCGAAGAATACGAGATTTACAAATCACACAAACTAGAAGAATACAGTATACTAAACGACAAACTACTATTTAAAACGAATCAACTATATGACACTGCAATAAAATATATAAAAGAAAAAGAAACAGCATCATAAAACACAATAAAATCAAAACAATAATTTATATAACAACAACAAAAATTAAAACACAAATTACAAAAAAGAAACACCATAAAAAGTAAACGACACCAACTTAAGGAAGATGAGGCCAAAAAGGAAAGGATGATGACACATTAAAACGCACTAAGCTCGATCCAACACCAAATACAAAAAAAAATTTAAGTTGCAAACAACCCGATGATGGAATTATAATTCCGAAACGCGTAGCAAAAAAATTTAAAAAAGTTAAAATTAGTTGTGACTAAAAAACAAAAGTTTAAAATAAATAAAACGCAAATTAAAACTTAAAATAGTTTTCAATTTATTTTATTTTATAATATCGTTTTATTTTACTGTTTCATATTCACACACAACTAGAGACGTAAAAACCATTATGAAAAATATATGCACGATTGGCTCACAGGAACTTGCTCTGTCTTATATGCGATCACATTGTGGTTCTATAGTGTGAAATAAATTAGATATGGGCGTCTATATTTTATCCATTTGCCAAAACTTTGTTTAGTTTCAGGTGGTATTATGTGAGTATAAAAAAATTAACATTACAGCCCATTGTTGCACATATGCAATATGCTTGCAAGGAAAATATATTATTTAAACTAGAAAATGGTTTTAAATCAACAAAATTAGAAATAAATTGATTAAAATACTTCTGAAACTATTTTGAATCAAACGCAATGTACCCCATCTGATTTCTTATATAAATCTTAATTTATTTGAAAAAAATTTAAAAAATTAGTCAGTCAATTATAAGAATTTGTTAAGGCGGAGTTAAAAACATAATTTAAAAAAAAAATCGAAATATCGAATTTTCAAAAGAAAATTACTTTTTTTGAAAATTTTGATATGCAATATTGTTCAAACTTGTTGCAAGCTTCTGTTTAAAAATTAAAGTTTAATCGGTAGATAAGATAATGCGAGAGTCGAAAATCAAAAAAAAATTCTATGGGAGGCGCTGTTATTAATTGTTCAATATGAAATTCGATAATTTTAAATGCTTAAGCTTACTAATTACCCTTACTAATCGTAGGAGTCGTTTTTGAGATATGGGAGGTACCGTTATTTTTAATTAGAAGAATAATTTTTGTCTAAAATTTTTTAGATAGTGCTAAAAAAATGCCTTTTGCCAAGTTTAATAAAAATCGACCAAAATATCGAGTTTTCAAAAACAATTTTCAAAGTTTTTTTTAAAAATTTAAATATTTTTTTTGAAAATTTCGTTGTTCTTTATAAATAAAATCATCTAAATCTGTGAGAAAAGCGAACATCAAAAAAATGGTCCTTTGGAAGGTGCCATTAATAACCATTTTTTTTTTATTTAAAGGCAACTTATAACTATTTAAATTTATTATTTTAAAAAAAAATTCTGTCGAGCTGATTTTGAGAAAATATGAGTTTTTCCCTGTTGGCCAAAAAAATTTCTATGACGGCTACTGTTAGTTTTGGTCTTAAAAAAAAACAGACAAAATGGGTGGGGGAATGTCTAAAAAACGCTAGGTACCAAGTTTAAAGAAAATCGACCCATCCGTTTAGGCTGTAGTCGAACAGACAGACGGACGTTTTTGCGAGACCCACTTTTTTCGTCTTCCCTATCATCGTAATGTCAAGTTTGATCAAAATCAAAAAGAATCCAGCAATACAAAAATCATTGAAATCGGTCCAGCCGTTCTTGTAACTAAACTGACTTTGTTTTATATATAAGTACATATGTATTAAGATTTAGTTTTAAATACCTCTATGTGTTATAATCTTGTGATTAAAAGTTCCTCTTGTTTAAAATAATAACTTCTGTATTTTTTTTATTTTTACTCGTAATATTTTCAATATTTTCAGCACAATAGCATATTCAGAAAAACTTGAATATTGCTTATAGATCTGGACTTTTGCTCCGACAACTTATCCAGTACTAAGTTAAAAAAAAATTTAACCGAAATTTAACAAAACAAAATTTGTATACAAAAATTTCCGTAAGGGGCCCCCATACCTTCAAGGGCCCAGGGCCTACAAATGTCTAAAGACGCCCCTGGTTGCAAGGTCGTAGGTATATGTGGATTTTGAAAATTTTGATATTCTGTTGACTAATGTCGTTTTCGTTTGGATGTTCGGAGTACTCCTTTTCCACTCCTTTTCACTCCTACTACTCCAAAAGCCTTCGATTGCCTGTTCTGAGTAATGTTTTCGGAGTGTTCTTCTGTTCCCAATTTCATATTGGAGTAGACGAGGAACACACACATACATATAAAAGTTTTCGTTGGATTAGTTGTCAAAAGTGATTAATACTTGAAGAAGCCATTTTGTTAAATGGCGGATTTAGGTAGTGTGTGTGTAAATTTAGGAAAGTCAGTGTTTTCATATTCGATTGGAATTGAAAAGGAGTAGAATAGACCAAAAATCCAATCGAAAACGACATAAATTAAATTTGTTTGTTGTAAAATTTAAGCTTTGCCTTTGATGTAGGTAGGTACATATTTTGCTGAAAGGCAGTGCAAAATACTTAATCTAAATAGGTACTATACGTACAATAAAAAAAAACATATTTTTTGTTTCCTCCGTATCTTAAATTGAGGTTTTTTTTTAACACGAAGTTGTAATTCCAAGCCGACAAAATAGGAACCGTCCTAACTAGGTATAATAAAGTTCTCCAAATCCGATTTTATAATCTGCATCATCCCTGAAAATTTTCTTAATTAAAAAAAACCCCTTAAAAGAATGAAATTAAAAACAAGCTAGAATCAAACTCGAAAACTGGTGTTTTTCGAAAATTCTCTTCACGAAAAATAAGCATCCTACCTTACATACAAGATACCTACAACTTTACTTTATTTCTTCACATGGGTAAAATAGGTATTTGCCTGTTATCTTTCCAAAATTCTATTCTATAAAAAATTTTCCTGATTTACGGCAAATCATTTATTTCACGTAAAGGTACTTTCCTTCAGAAATAGGTATTTTACTAGTTAAATATTACTACCAGAACAAATTTGCTAAAAAAAGCGCAACTGCAACCCCCACGTTATACATCGCTCCTGCGATGAGAATGAAAACAAAATTGTTTCATATAAAATATATATCTATAAAAAGGGGAGGTTTCATTCAATTCAACATGTTTGAAAAAAAAACAGAATGAACTTCTTCATACATTTAAATGAACAATCATACGCCATGATGAGATTTCTTGTGATGAATTTTACCCGTGATAACGTGCGCCGTGATGAGCTGTCCCATGTCGACTTGCGACATGATAACTTGCGCATGATAAGCTGAGTTGACCCCCATTCAGCGAGAACCAGAAAAAAATCTGACACACGTGAAACGTCAAATCTCTTGCCCAAGCTTTGAACAGCAATTCAAATGATAATGAAGAAAAAGAGAAAGCCCGAGGAAAATTTGCTAACATTTTAAACAACTGTATGGAGAAAAGAAAATCCTCAGACCTTTATAAATATCTTGCTGACCTTCTTAACGAAACCAAACAATTTCTTCAAAAACATAGGCAAATAGTTACAGTGGCAATATACAAACACGATTACGAATCAAAGATGAAAAACATGATGGAAGACAGGAATATTTATTGGCCAATACGGACCGATGCCACAACCAAATTCCAAGAAACAAACAATAACATTGTTAAATATATGTTCGAAAATGAAATAATTGACCAACGCCAAGAATACAACATGACAACTTACTGTTCTGTTGCTCCAAGAATCTATAGTTTTCCTAAGATACATACAGAAAATGTCCCCCTTCGTCCAATATGTTCGCCCATTAAAGTTCCGTGATATAACCTGGCAAAATACCTGGTGGGTATTTGGAATATCCTAACCTATGATTCAAAATTTAATGTGAAGGATTCACTTGAGTTCAAATCCAAACTGTAAGGATTAAACATTCAAAATGACGAAGTTTAAGTGTCCTTCGACGTAATCTCTCTTTTTACAAACATTCCACTTAACATGACACTGGAACTAATAAACAAACATTTTGACAAGTTAAAAGAACTTACATTGATCAAGAAAACTAAATTCCTTGAAATAATACGTTTCTGTATGATTGACAACAACTACCTTGTATATGGCAACAAAATTTATCAACAAAGGGATGGTATACCAATGGGAAACCCAGCTTCACCTATAATAGCGGACATAATTCTTGAGGAGCTTCTTAATAATTGCCTGGAAAAAGTGACGAACAAACCAAAAATATTGACGAAATACGTGGATGATATATTTGCCATTGTTAAAAAAGAAGACGTCGAAAGTACTCTTTCATGTTTTAACAATTTTCATAAAAAACTACAATTCACGGTTGAAATAGAGAAAAACAACAGATTATCCTATCTTGACGCAGTTGTTATCCGAGAAGAAGGACAAATTAATATAAACTGGTTTCAAAAACCAACTTCATCCGGAAGACTAATTAATTTCCATTCTTAACATCCAAAACAGACAATATTTAACACAGCTAATAATCTTATAAAAAGAGTACTCTCAATTAGTGACACGGAATTCCATAAAAACAACAAAGAAATAATTAAAAACATATTGCTGAAAAATTCATTTCCGTTCAAAATAATAAAAACGCTGATAACAAGACATGAAAACAAAATGACAAATCCACAGGAGAAAGAAAGACAAAATAAAATTTACAAATCATTCACTTAAGTCAAAGATATAGCGGACCGATTCAAAAATGCAAACCTGATAGATACAGACAAATATGAAATTTCAATGAAACCCACAAACACAACTTCACAACTATTGGGACTCGGCAACACGACGCCTAACGGATTTCTCGCGTACTTGATAGAGGCGGTAAAAATAGTTTTGATTTGACAGCCCCATAAGATTAACATTGAAAAGAGAACAAAAATGGTTTTTTTTTAAAGTAATTTTTATTCGATATTTCAATAAGAAACCGGTATTAAATAATAATTGAAATCACTTCTATAAACATTAAATTATGTAAAACAAGTAAAAAGTGCTTCAATATGTGAAAATATAATTTTGAAAATTGCAATCAAAAATTGTAAACAAATAGCCTTTGCAGTATTTTGTGAGGTTATGTATCCCACGATTGTAAACAAACCTCTTTGCAACTAGATTTGTTTTCTTACGCGAGCTTTTAAAAGAGAACAATAAAATTCTTAAATTTCGTGTAATTATTAAATTAAATAGTGTAAAATCAGTGGACTTCAATAAATTAATAAACAATAAACTGAAAAGTGAGTTATACGTTTAATTATTCATGAAATTTAAAAATTTATCGTGTCGCGAAACTCCGAGTGCTCGTGGAATTTCATATCAAAATTTCTTAAAAATTACGCAAAGTTGTTTTTAGTTTAGAAAAGTGATATATAAATATACTAGATTCTCTTTATCCATAATGTGCGGTTTTATAAGAATCTGTTGTGTATTTTTCTGGTTTCTTATTGAAATATCGAATAAAAATTACTTTAAAAAAAATATTTTTTTCTCTTTTCAATGTTAATCTTATGGGGCTGTCAAAACAAAATATTTTTTACCGCCTCTATCAAGTACGGAAAAAACCCTTCAGAGGGCGCAAAAACTCATTTACCGAGTCCCGGTTTCAATAAGAAACCGGTATTAAATAATAATTGAAATCACTTCTATAAACATTAAATTATGTAAAACAAGTAAAAAGTGCTTCAATATGTGAAAATATAATTTTGAAAATTGCAATCAAAAATTGTAAACAAATAGCCTTTGCAGTATTTTGTGAGGTTATGTATCCCACGATTGTATACAAACCTCTTTGCAACTGGATTTATTTTCTTACGCGCGCTTTCAAAAGAGAACAATAAATTTGTTAAATTTCGTGTAATTATTAAATTAAATAGTGTAAAATCAGTGGACTTCAATAAATTAATAAACAATAAACTGAAAAGTGAGTTATACGTGAGTTATACGCGGAACTGATTCGTCTTCCGAATCGGAATTCTATAACCGGAGCAGTTCAAGGCCACCGAATAAAAGAACAAAACTGGATCCAAGAGTTGATGCTTTGATTAACCAAGTAAGTTACCTTACAAATTGTTTAACCTCGCAAAATGTTCCGTTATCAAGTGGATGGAACGAGATAAATATACCGGGGACCGGTAGACAAAACGAACCGTTCTTGATTGATCCTGTTAGGACAAGAATGCTTGATTTTGGTGACGTTAAAACTTGTGTTGATAGCAAATATTCTATTAAACAAGCACCACATGCAAAGGTCAAAACATTAATTAGACTGCAGCATTTCCTTTCTGATTCCTGGAAAGATGTAAAATACTCAAAATCACTCCAAGGTTTATTGGGTACCCCAGGTTTTGTAGAGCTAAAAATTAACGATGAACTTTGTCATCTAAATAGAGGAAAAGAATATTTAGCATCGACAGAAAGGGTTATGGCAGGTCTGACAAGTGGCTTGTTGGATTATAAAGATTTTATTCGGTCGGGTTTACAGTCTATTATAAATTGGTCAAATAATCCATCAAGTGAGTTACCTCCTTCCAACTTAACGGATAAGTTTATAGAATTATTTGGACCAAATTCAGAAAATTATAAGATGATGGAACAAATACTACAAGTAGTTTGTGGAAAAAGAGCCGAATGTGTTGAGGTTAGGCGTGAACGCATTATCTCAGAAATGGGTAACAAAAATTTACAAAATACTTTGCGAAAAGTACCTCCAAGTGCAGAACACCTTTTTGACCAAACCAGTTTGGTTTCAATTATTCATTCGCTCGGTGGTACATCGATGTGGCTTAACCAGCCACTTTATTTAAGAGAAAAGAAAGAAACAAAAGCAAAGACACGTGTCGAGGAGGCGTCGACCTCTAAGGGTTTTCAGGCATCACGGAATCTTCGTAATGATTTTCGATCTTCCAATAGAAACAAATTTGCATCCAAAAAATTCAAAAGAGACACAAAGAATACTAATTCCTTTCGTACAAAAGACAAGAAATGACTACCAAAACCAACCCTTCAAAGGGGGCTCCCTTCAGGAATTTCAACAAAATTGGCAGTCCATGGGGGCAAACAATTTTATTATGAAAATCATCTCAGGGGTTCGAATTCCTTTTTGCCGCAAGCCCCCCCTAAATTTTCCAACTGATGCAAACATTTTCAACAAGAATTTCTACAAATATGACGAGATTAATAAACGAACTAAAGCTTCAGAAAGTTTTAGAAAAACCAAAGATAGTAGGACCAAGCTTCCTGTCCAAAATGTTTGTTGTCCGAAAGAACGACAAAAGCTTCCGTCCTATATTCGACCTTCGGGGTCTCAATTCTTTTATAAAGACCAAGCATTTTCAATTAATCTCCCATGCCTTAGTTCCAGAGTTCCTGCAAAAGCAGGACTGGATGATAAAAATCGATTTATCCCAAGCTTATTTTCATGTTCCGATAGCTACAACCCATCTTTGTTTTCTAAGGCTAGTTTACAACGAAGAGTTACTCCAAATGACATCTCTACCTTTTGGACTATCCCCATCCCCTCAAATATTTGCCGCTTTAACGAATTGGATCGCGGAGATCCTTCGAAAGCGTGGAGTTCGGGTTCTTGTCTATTTAGACGACTTCCTGCTCGCTCATCAGGACAACATCAAATTAACTTCACAAACCGCGGAGGTTGTGAGTATTCTGAAATTCCTGGGATGGCAAATCAATTACAAAAAAGCTGTTCTGGAACCAGCACAGCAAATAGAATACCTTGGAGTAACATGGGACACATCCCTCAACACTATTTATCTTTCGAAAAAGAAAATAGAAAAAATAGTACAGGCAATAAACTGTTTTATGACCAAACGATTCCACGATCAAAAACAAGTTCAGAAATTGTTAGGACAATTGAATTTCGCAACGTTTGTAGTTCCCAGAGGCCGTCTTTATTGCCGTCATTTGCAAATATTTTATCGTCGCTTCAATCGAAAGCCCACAAAAAAGCAAAGAGCTCCGTCTCAAGTAATCGAGGACTTAAAATGGTGGCGCGGAGCCCTCTACAAAAAATCAGATTTGATTCCAAGGCCTCCAACCAACTCCCTGACAACGGATGCGGCGGATACAGGTTGGGGAGCACAATTAGACGAAAAACTTTTGTCAGGTTCCTGGACCCAAGAACAAATAAAGTGACATTCAAACCAAAAAGAATTGTATGCAGTTTATGCGGCTTTAAATGCGAAAAAAATATCACCTAAGCAATGCCCACATTCTAATTCAGTCCGACAGCAAGACATTGATAGCTTACATCCGCAAAGAAGGCGGAACACAATGTCTAAGTCTATTGGCACTGACACGCAAGTTATTGATTCTGGCAGACCGTCTAAAAATTCGTCTGTCAGCGCAGTATCTCCCGGGGAGGTACAATTGCATTGCCGATCATCTGTCTCGAGGACGACGTCTACCAGAGTGGCATCTGCTGCCTCCGGCAACAAACAAAATTTTCAATCGTTGGGGCACTCCAGACGTCGATCTCTTCGCGTCTGCAGAAACAACCGTCGTCAGCAGCTACGTTTCACAAGACTGCAGAGATCAATCAGCTCTCTTCTCAAACGCCTTCAGCCACCAATGGAATTTTCAGCTGGGCTGGGTATTTCCACCACCGAATTGAATGCCCAGAGTGCTGAATCACCTGAATTCAGCAAAGGGAAGCTTCATTGTAATAACACCAGTTTGGGAGAAGACGTTTTGGATGGTGGATCTGAAGTCACGAGCCTTAACATCCCCAATTGAAATAGAAAATCTTCGAGAAGTTCTGGTGGAGGCGTCAACCAATCTTCCACCACCTCAAGTAGACCAACTGGCCCTTCAGGCTTGGTTAGTTGGAGGTGGGGCAAAATGATAAACGACTGGTCTATTCCTGAAAAACAGCTTTTCAGTGAGAGCTGGAGGCCTTCCACCCTAAATACATACTATCCAGCAATTCAACGGTGACTTGATTGGTGCAAGAAAAGTGTTGTAGTTCCACGTTCTCCAAAAATACAACATGTTGGATACTTTTTGTATCCAGTTTCCAGAAGAAACCTCTGACAATGTGCTGATTAAACAGGTATTAAAGGCTATCGCGTCTGCCCAACCAAGAAAAGCCCAGTTACCTATTTGGGATCCGCAAATTGTTTTCGATTGGTTGGCCTCATCCAGTGCTAAAGACACATTTTGAATTCAAAGTAATACCAAAATAAAAAAAAAAAAAAAAATTATTTATAATGAAATAAAATTAAATTATTTTGTTTATTTCCTTATAAATAAATAGAACCTTTTTTCACATAGCGTTTTGTGCTTATCACCAGCAGATATCAGACATGTCTTCATAGCGACGCTGTGTGTTTTTCGGTAGGCACATAATATGAAATTTTGAATACAACAAAATTGTTATTATGTGCTGAAAGAAAAACACAGCGTCGCAGGAATATCTTCCTAGTGAAGACGCTATGAGACGACAAAGTCACATACACCTTGAAGCAACAGATGATTGTTGACATGCAGGTGGCATTGCAGGCGATAAGCAGGTATTTTCATGAAAGGTAAAAGTTAAGGGGTAAGTTACACAAACCATTCTTCATAGCGACGCTGTGTGTTTTTCTTTCAGCACATAATAACAATTTTGTTGTATTCAAAATTTCATATTATTTGTTTAGTATCGACGGTCTCTTTAATTTCCTGCTCTATAGCCATTGTACCCTGATTGGATAGCTTTAGAGTAAGCATTATGGGCCTTTAATATTTTTTAGTAAGTTTCAATTTTGAGAAACTCCTCTCACAGCCGGCATTACTTATTGCAATTGTAATGAAAAGGGGAAGCATTATTGTTATATTAGGCAGGGCAGACTAATATCTAGTCTAAACTGTAACATAAATTGTAAGGCCTGCCGCCCACTAGGCAACTTTTGGTTGCTCCCTGTTCAATTACATAGGTAACTAAGTAGAACATACAATTGCTCTTAACCGTACGCGTTCGAACTCAAATTCTTCCTTATCATCGTCATCCTCATGAGGTGCAAGATAGTTAATGCTTTCATAGTTAATGTCTAAGATTTTGGCCGGGGTGAGAAAGTCAAACTTTGTCGCCAAATTTCTTAGCTGATGAAATCTTTGCTGCATTTCAGCACTGACCTTGTCTAAGGACGAAATTAATTTTCGTCGCAGTTCGTTTTCATAAGTGTTAGAAAAAAATTATTATCTGCCGAAAGCTAGAAAAATCCACCTACTAGAATTTTATTCTTTCCATAATTTAATATTTATAAAACCGAACCCTTTTCTTTAAAGTTAAGTTTATTCAACCAGTAAATTTTTAAGTTAAAGACATTTTATAAACTTAACATTAATATAAAGTTAAATCTTTCGTTTTTATCTTTTCGAAAATCGACCGCTTCGGCTCGTTGTCCAAATTCAAATCCTCGATCGTTGAGCTGATCCGACCTAAATAACCTAAAAATAAGACCATTTTCTCAAAAGACGTGGAATACCAAATTCCGTTATATGAATCTTCCGAGAAAAACCTCAAATGCAGTTTTCTTACAACTGATTGGGTTATTACAGATATGAAGTTTAATCAAAATCCTTTAAGCCGTTTTCGAGAAAATTTGAAATAACCAAAATGTTTGTATGGCAGCTAACCGTTCTATAGACGATCTAAAACAAAAATTCGAATTTCACCTCTAGTGAATCACATAAAAATACTCTGTACCAAGCTTGAAGCAAATCGGTACACTCATTTAGGATGTAGCTAAATTACAGTGGATTCACAGACGCAAGGACCGACTGACGCCGATGGACGGGTTTTAAAATAAATAATAGTGGATATAAAAAGAAAATACTATTTTTAACTTTTTTAACGAATCATATTTTTCCTCTAAGCAAAGTTGTTTGTTGGATCAATGCTTATAACAATAGTATATGTCAATCATCATTTTTAATCAATACTCTCCATAGTAGGATCGTCCTTCTTTTAACTGGTATGTTCCGCAACCAAATAAAATAAGGTCACTTTATACGTTAAAAGTGGGAAATATACATTATTTATGCTATCTCAAGCCTTTTGAGAAATGTTTTGTTTACAATTAGGTATTTATGTAATTAAGTACACTAATTTTATACAAAATTAAGGGTAGTAAAATAAGCTTTTCACTAAAGCTAAAAAAAGCATATTTTTGAAATATCGGTGTGGCAAAGACAGCGCAAAAAATACACCTAACAGAGACAAACCATACATACACCGATTTCGACACCACTGCCAAAAAGGAAAACTTCTTGAAAATTTAAAAAAGTTAAAATTAGTTGTGACTAAAAAACAAAAGTTTAAAATAAATAAAACGCAAATTAAAACTTAAAATAGTTTTCAATTTATTTTATTTTATAATATCGTTTTATTTTACTGTTTCATATTCACACACAACTGGAGACGTAAAATTATGAAAAATATATGCACGATTGGCTCACAGGAACTTGCTCTGTTGTTCTCTTTTAAAAGCGCGCGTAAGAAAATAATCCAGTTGCAAAGAGGTTTGTTTACAATCGTGGGATACATAACCTCACAAAATACTGCAAAGGCTATTTGTTTACAATTTTTGATTGCAATTTTCAAAATTATATTTTCACATATTGGAGCACTTTTTACTTGTTACTTGAGAAAAACCTCAAATGCAGTTTTCTTACAACTGATTGGGTTATTACAGATATGAAGTTTAATCAAAATCCTTTAAGCCGTTTTCGAGAAAATTTGAAATAACCAAAATGTTTGTATGGCAGCTAACCGTTCTATAGACGATCTAAAACAAAAATTCGAATTTCACCTCTAGTGAATCACATAAAAATACTCTGTACCAAGCTTGAAGCAAATCGGTACACTCATTTAGGATGTAGCTAAATTACAGTGGATTCACAGACGCAAGGACCGACTGACGCCGATGGACGGGTTTTAAAATAAATAATAGTGGATATAAAAAGAAAATACTATTTTTAACTTTTTTAACGAATCATATTTTTCCTCTAAGCAAAGTTGTTTGTTGGATCAATGCTTATAACAATAGTATATGTCAATCATCATTTTTAATCAATACTCTCCATAGTAGGATCGTCCTTCTTTTAACTGGTATGTTCCGCAACCAAATAAAATAAGGTCACTTTATACGTTAAAAGTGGGAAATATACATTATTTATGCTATCTCAAGCCTTTTGAGAAATGTTTTGTTTACAATTAGGTATTTATGTAATTAAGTACACTAATTTTATACAAAATTAAGGGTAGTAAAATAAGCTTTTCACTAAAGCTAAAAAAAGCATATTTTTGAAATATCGGTGTGGCAAAGACAGCGCAAAAAATACACCTAACAGAGACAAACCATACATACACCGATTTCGACACCACTGCCAAAAAGGAAAACTTCTTGAAAATTTAAAAAAGTTAAAATTAGTTGTGACTAAAAAACAAAAGTTTAAAATAAATAAAACGCAAATTAAAACTTAAAATAGTTTTCAATTTATTTTATTTTATAATATCGTTTTATTTTACTGTTTCATATTCACACACAACTGGAGACGTAAAATTATGAAAAATATATGCACGATTGGCTCACAGGAACTTGCTCTGTTGTTCTCTTTTAAAAGCGCGCGTAAGAAAATAATCCAGTTGCAAAGAGGTTTGTTTACAATCGTGGGATACATAACCTCACAAAATACTGCAAAGGCTATTTGTTTACAATTTTTGATTGCAATTTTCAAAATTATATTTTCACATATTGAAGCACTTTTTACTTGTTTTACATAATTTAATGTTTATAGAAGTGATTTCAATTATTATTTAATACCGGTTTCTTATTGAAATATCGAATAAAAATTACTTAAAAAAAAAAACATTTTTGTTCTCTTTTCAATGTTAATCTTATGGGGCTGTCAAATCAAAACTATTTTTACCGCCTCTATCAAGTACGCGAGAAATCCGTTAGGCGTCGTGTTGCCGAGTCCCAATACTTGAATTATCTTGATTTTTTTGTAAACATGGAACCATATGGCATTTTTGTTCTGATAGTTTCTTTATCAGAATATATGAGCATACATGAATTTTTTTAGTTTATTATATTAAATTAATTCTTTAAATTAATAACATGAAATAAGTTTTGTTTATTAATTTAATTAAATTCATTAATAAATAAAAAAATCGTTACATAAATAAAAAATTTCCAAGAAAATGATTTTAAATGAAAGGATAAAAATATTTAATTTAGTTTTAAGTAAAAGAGAAAAAAAATTATATAGGTAGGTATGTACATAATGCAAGTACATGTGTAATTCATTTTTATTTAATTTATTGTTACAAGAAAACTTCTTTAAAATTTTATTTTCCTACTTTTTATCAAAGCAAAATCTCTTATTATTTGTTTAGTATCGACGGTCTCTTTAATTTCCTGCTCTATAGCCATTGTACCCTGATTGGATAGCTTTAGAGTAAGCATTATGGGCCTTTAATATTTTTTAGTAAGTTTCAATTTTGAGAAACTCCTCTCACAGCCGGCATTACTTATTGCAATTGTAATGAAAAGGGGAAGCATTATTGTTATATTTATTAGGCAGGGCAGACTAATTTCTAGTCTAAACTGTAACATAAATTGTAAGGCCTGCCGCCCACTAGGCAACTTTTGGTTGCTCCCTATTCAATTACATAGGTAACTAAGTAGAACATACAATTGCTCTTAACCGTACGCGTTCGAACTCAAATTCTTCCTTATCATCGTCATCCTCATGAGGTGCAAGACAGTTAATGCTTTCATAGTTAATGTCTAAGATTTTGGCCGGGGTGAGAAAGTCAAACTTTGTCGCCAAATTTCTTAGCTGATGAAATCTTTGCTGCATTTCAGCACTGACCTTGTCTAAGGACGAAATTAATTTTCGTCGCAGTTCGTTTTCATAAGTGTTAGAGATAAATTATTATCTGCCGAAAGCTAGAAAAATCCACCTTCTAGAATTTTATTCTTTCCATAATTTAATATTTATAAAACCGAACTCTTTCTTTAAAGTTAAGTTTATTCAACCAGTAAATTTTTAAGTTAAAGACATTTTATAAACTTAACATTAATATAAAGTTAAATCTTTCGTTTTTATCTTTTCGAAAATCGACCGCTTCGGCTCGTTGTCCAAATTCAAATCCGCGATCGTTGAGCTGATCCGACCTAAATAACCTAAAAATAAGACCATTTTCTCAAAAGACGTGGAATACCAAATTCCGTTATATGAATCTTCCGAGAAAAACCTCAAATGCAGTTTTCTTACAACTGATTGGGTTATTACAGATATGAAGTTTAATCAAAATCCTTTAAGCCGTTTTCGAGAAAATTTGAAATAACCAAAATGTTTGTATGGCAGCTAACCGTTCTATAGACGATCTAAAATAAAAATTCGAATTTCACCTCTAGTGAATCACATAAAAATACTCTGTACCAAGCTTGAAGCAAATCGGTACACTCATTAAGGCTGTAGCTCAAATTACAGTGGATTCACAGACGCACAGACCGACTGACGCCGATGGACGGGTTTTAAAATAAATAATAGTGGATATAAAAAGAAAATACTATTTTTAACTTTTTTAAGTTTGAATACGAATCATATTTTTTCCTCTAAGCAAAGTTGTTTGTTGGATCAATGCTTATAACAATAGTATATGTCAATCATCATTTTTAATTAATACTCTCCATAGTAGGATCGTCCTTCTTTTAACTGGTATGTTCCGCAACCAAATAAAATAAGGTCACTTTATACGTTAAAAGTGGGAAATATACATTATTTATGCTATCTCAAGCCTTTTGAGAAATGTTTTGTTTACAATTAGGTATTTATGTAATTAAGTACACTAATTTTATACAAAATTAAGGGTAGTAAAATAAGCTTTTCACTAAAGCTAAAAAAAGCATATTTTTGAAATATCGGTGTGGCAAAGACAGCGCAAAAAATACACCTAATAGAGACAAACCATACATACACCGATTTCGACACCACTGCCAAAAAGGAAAACTTCTTGACGCCCTCGAAGAATACGAGATTTACAAATCACACAAACTAGAAGAATACAGTATACTAAACGACAAACTACTATTTAAAACGAATCAACTATATGACACTGCAATAAAATATATAAAAGAAAAAGAAACAGCATCATAAAACACAATAAAATCAAAACAATAATTTATATAACAACAACAAAAATTAAAACACAAATTACAAAAAAGAAACACCATAAAAAGTAAACGACACCAACTTAAGGAAGATGAGGCCAAAAAGGAAAGGATGATGACACATTAAAACGCACTAAGCTCGATCCAACACCAAATACAAAAAAAAATTTAAGTTGCAAACAACCCGATGATGGAATTATAATTCCGAAACGCGTAGCAAAAAAATTTAAAAAAGTTAAAATTAGTTGTGACTAAAAAACAAAAGTTTAAAATAAATAAAACGCAAATTAAAACTTAAAATAGTTTTCAATTTATTTTATTTTATAATATCGTTTTATTTTACTGTTTCATATTCACACACAACTGGAGACATAAAAGCCATTATGAAAAATATATGCCCGATTGGCTCACAGGAACTTGCTCTGTCTTATATGCGATCACATTGTGGTTCTATAGTGTGAAATAAATTAGATATGGGAGTCTATATTTTATCCATTTGCAAAAACTTTGTTTAGTTTCAGGTGGTATTATGTGAGTATAAAAAAATTAACATTACAGTCCATTGTTGCACATATGCAATATGCTTGCAAGGAAAATATATTATTTAAACTAGAAAATGGTTTTAAATCAACAAAATTAGAAATAAATTGATTAAAATACTTCTGAAACTATTTTGAATCAAACGCAATGTACCCCATCTGATTTCTTATATAAATCTTAATTTATTTGAAAAAAATTTAAAAAATTAGTAAGTCAATTATAAGAATTTGTTAAGGCAGAGTTAAAAACATAATTTTAAAAAAAAATCGAAATATCGAATTTTCAAAAGAAAATTACTTTTTTTGAAAATTTTGATATGCAATATTGTTCAAACTTGTTACAAGCTTCTGTTTAAAAATTAAAGTTTAATCGGTAGATAAGATAATGCGAGAGTCGAAAATCAAAAAAAAATTCTATGGGAGGCGCTGTTATTAATTGTTCAATATGAAATTCGATAATTTTAAATGCTTAAGCTTACTAATTACCCTTACTAATCGTAGGAGTCGTTTTTGAGATATGGGAGGTACCGTTATTTTTAATTAGAAGAATAATTTTTGTCTAAAATTTTTTAGAAAGTGCTAAGAAAATGCCTTTTGCCAAGTTTAATAAAAATCGACCAAGTCATTTTTGAAATATCGAGTTTTCAAAAACAATTTTCAAAGTTTTTTTTAAAAATTCAAATATTTTTTTTGAAAATTTCGTTGTTCTTTATAAATAAAATCATCTAAATCTGTGAGAAAAGCGAAAATCAAAAAAATGGTCCTTTGGAAGGTGCCATTAATAACCATTTTTCTGAACCATTTTTTTTGTATTTAAAGGCAACTTATAACTATTTAAATTTATTGTTTTTAAAAAAAATTCTGTGGAGCTGATTTTGAGAAAAAATGAGTTTTTCCCTGTTGGCCAAAAAAATTTCTATGACGGCTACTGTTAGTTTTGGTCTTAAAAAAAAACTGACAAAATGGGTGGGGAAATGTCCAAAAAACGCTAGGTACCAAGTTTAAAGAAAATCGACCCATCCGTTTAGGCTGTAGTCGAACAGACAGACAGACAGACGGACGTTTTTGCGAGACCCTATCATCGTAATGTCAAGTTTGATCAAAATCAAAAAGAATCCAGCAATACAAAAATCATTGAAATCGGTCCAGCCGTTCTTGTAACTAAACTGACTTTGTTTTATATATAAGTACATATGTATTAAGATTTAGTTTTAAATACCTCTATGTGTTATAATCTTGTGATTAAAAGTTCCTCTTGTTTAAAATAATAACTTCTGTATTTTTTTTATTTTTACTCGTAATATTTTCAATATTTTCAGCACAACAGCATATTCGGAAAAACTTGAATATTGCTTATAGATGTGGACTTTTGCTCCAACAACTTATCCAGTACTAAGTTAAAAAAAAATTTAACCGAAATTTAACAAAACAAAATTTGTATACAAAAATTTCCGTAAGGGGCCCCCATACCTTCAAGGGCCCAGGGCCTACAAATGTCTAAAGACGCCCCTGGTTGCAAGGTCGTAGGTATATGTGGATTTTGAAAATTTTGATATTCTGTTGACTAATGTCGTTTTCGTTTGGATGTTCGGAGTACTCCTTTTCCACTCCTTTTCACTCCTACTACTCCAAAAGCCTTCGATTGCCTGTACTGAGTAATGTTTTCGGAGTGTTCTTCTGTTCCCAATTTCATATTGGGGTAGACGAGGAACACACGCATACATATAAAAGTTTTCGTTGGATTACTTGTCAAAAGTGATTAATACTTGAAGAAGCCATTTTGTTAAATGGCGGATTTAGGTAGTGTGTGTGTAAATTTAGGAAAGTCAGTGTTTTCATATTCGATTGGAATTGAAAAGGAGTAGAATAGACCAAAAATCCAATCGAAAACGACATAAATTAAATTTGTTTGTTGTAAAATTTAAGCTTTGCTTTTGATGTAGGTAGGTACATATTTTGCTGAAATGCAGTGCAAAATACTTAATCTAAATAGGTACTATACGTACAATAAAAAAAACATAATTTTTTGTTTCCTCCATATCTTAAATTGAGGTTTTTTTTTAACACGAAGTTGTAATTCCAAGCCGACAAAATAGGAACCGCCCTAACTAGGTATAATAAAGTTCTCCAAATCCGATTTTATAATCTGCATCATCCCTGAAAATTTTCTTAATTAAAAAAAAACCCTTAAAAGAATGAAATTAAAAACAAGCTCGAAAACTGGTGTTTTTCGAAAATTGTCTTCACGAAAAATAAGCATCCTACCTTACATACAAGATACCTACAACTTTACTTTATTTCTTAACATGGGTAAAATAGGTATTTGCCTGTTATCTTTCCAAAATTCTATTCTATAAAAAATTTTCCTGATTTACGGCAAATCATTTATTTCACGTAAAGGTACTTTCCTTCAGAAATAGGTATTTTACTAGTTAAATATTACTACCAGAACAAATTTGCTAAAAAAAGCGCAACTGCAACCCCCACGTTATACATCGCTCCTGCGATGAGAATGAAAACAAAATTGTTTCATATAAAATATATATCTATAAAAAGGGGAGGTTTCATTAAATTCAACATGTTTGAAAAAAAAAAACAGAATGAACTTCTTCATACATTTAAATGAAAAATCATACGCCATGATGAGATTTCTTGTGATGAATTTTACCCGTGATAACGTGCGCCGTGATGAGCTGTCCCATGTCGACTTGCGACATGATAACTTGCGCATGATAAGCTGAGTTGACCCCCATTCAGCGAGAACCAGAAAAAAATCTGACACACGTGAAACGTCAAATCTCTTGCCCAAGCTTTGAACAGCAATTCAAAAGCAAGAAAAGAGAAGCTAACACAGACACTCGACAAAAAACTAACGTCACTAAAAGAGAGACTTATGCTGGATTCACACGAATGACAAATTGGCAGTATTCTGGCATTTAACTGTCAAAAAAATGACAGAACAATGGAAAAATTCATTCTTTTGGCAGTATAATGACAAAAAAAATGCCAATTTGTCATTCGAGTAAATCCAGCATTAAAGAAAAATATGGATTACATTTAAATGAAAAATGGTTTGTCACCAAAAACAGTGTTGCCATACGAGAGCACATTCAATACTTACTTTTTTTGGGTCCACTCCCTACTACCTGTTACTCCTCTTCGATTGCTTACAAACAATAAGTGATAATGACGAAAAAGAGAAAGCCCGAGGAAAATTTGCTAACATTTTAAACAACTGTATGGAGAAAAGAAAATCCTCAGACCTTTATAAATATCTAGCTGACCTTCTTAACGAAACCAAACAATTTCTTCAAAAACATAGGCAAATATTGATTGTTTCAGCTGACAAAAGCAATGTTACAGTGGCAATATACAAACACGATTACGAATCAAAGATGAAAAACATGATGGAAGACAGGAATATTTATTGGCCAATACGGACCGATGCCACAACCAAATTCCAAGAAACAAACAATAACATTGTTAAATATATGTTCGAAAATGAAATAATTGACCAACGCCAAAAATACAACATGACAACTTACTGTTCTGTTGCTCCAAGAATCTATAGTTTTCCTAAGATACATAAAGAAAATGTCCCCCTTCGTCCAATATGTTCGTCCATTAAAGTTCCGTGATATAACCTGGCAAAATACCTGGTGGGTATTTGGAATATCCTAACCTATGATTCAAAATTTAATGTGAAGGATTCACTTGAGTTCAAATCCAAACTGTAAGGATTAAACATTCAAAATGACGAAGTTTAAGTGTCCTTCGACGTAATCTCTCTTTTTACAAACATTCCACTTAACATGACACTGGAACTAATAAACAAACATTTTGACAAGTTAAAAGAACTTACTTTGATCAAGAAAACTAAATTCCTTGAATTAATACGTTTCTGTATGATTGACAACAACTACCTTGTATATGGCAACAAAATTTATCAACAAAGGGATGGTATACCAATGGGAAACCCAGCTTCACCTATAATAGCGGACATAATTCTTGAGGAGCTTCTTAATAATTGCCTGGAAAAAGTGACGAACAAACCAAAAATATTGACGAAATACGTGGATGATATATTTGCCATTGTTAAAAAAGAAGACGTCGAAAGTACTCTTTCATGTTTTAACAATTTTCATAAAAAACTACAATTCACGGTTGAAATAGAGAAAAACAACAGATAATCCTATCTTGACGCAGTTGTTATCCGAGAAGAAGGACAAATTAATATAAACTGGTTTCAAAAACCAACTTCATCTGGAAGACTAATTAATTTTCATTCTTAACATCCAAAATAGACAATATTTAACACAGCTAATAATCTTATAAAAAGAGTACTCTCAATTAGTGACACGAAATTCCATAAAAACAACAAAGAAATAATTAAAAACATATTGCTGAAAAATTCATGAAAACAAAATGACAAATCCACAGGAGAAAGAAAGACAAAATAAAATTTACAAATCATTCACTTAAGTCAAAGATATAGCGGACCGATTCAAAAATGCAAACCTGATAGATACAGACAAATATGAAATTTCAATGAAACCCACAAACACAACTTCACAACTATACACCAACCTTAAAACAAAAATAGACAAAATGGAACAATCTGACTTAATTTACAAAATCAATTGTAATGGAAAACTCGACGCAGGTTGTAACCAGATTTATATAGGAACAACAAAACAAAAGCTTAAAAAAAAGAATTGCCGGACATAAATCAGACATAAAAAACAACCAAACGCAGGAGACAGCACTGGCAAAACATTGTCATGCGCACTTTCACTCGCCCAACTTCGATAATGCAAAAATTCTTCAAAGAGAACAAAACAAAACAAAAGAATGATCATCGAATCGCTCCATATAATAAACTCGGGCAACACGATGAATCGACGAACCGACATGGAAGAAGTAAGCCCGCAATATAAACATCTTTTGAAGATGAGGGGAATGCGGAAAAAGCTTTAGCAACGAATGCAATGAAAAATTAATGAAAAAAAGCTTTAATGCAGCTTCTTTTGTTTCTTGTAACTTGACAATTGTACTTTATAGTGTATAGTTCTTTTTCTGTTGTGAAGAAATTGTTATTTTCTGTTAGTGCAACATAAATGTAATACGTGTAAGTTTCTATTAATTATAACGATTGTAAGAATTCATTGTAACTTTATATTTATCAATGCAAAATAGATAATCATTGTTATTCATCTGATGATGTCCATTGACATGGACGAAACGTCATGAAATAATAAATACTTGTTTCATTTTGAACTGAAGCCCATTCATCAACAAAACACAACAACAAAAAAAAAAAAAGGTCACCCAATTCCACTAGATAAGTTGATAAGAACAGATCATATGAATTCAGAAGAAGAGAAAAGCATAAAGGATATTATACAAGAATATAGTGACTTATTCTTGTTAGAAGGAGAAAAATTGAGTGCTACTAATGCAATGAAATGTGAAATCAGAACAAAAACTGATGCAGGTCCAATATTCACAAAAACTTACAGGTATCCTAAGATACATGAAGAAGAAGTTCTAAAACAAATAACGAAACTGAAAGATGAAGAATTGATAAGGGACTCGAAAAGTGCTTGGAAATCTCCTCTTTGGCTTGTACCAAAGAAAAAGGATAGTTCAGGAAAAATCAAATGGCGTATGGTCATTGATTATAGGAAGTTAAATGATATAACTATTTCTGATAGTTATTCAATTCCAAATATAACAGAGATTTTAGATCAACTTGGTAATGCTAAATACTTTACGACAATTGATTTAACATCCGGGTTCCATCAGATACCTATGGCAGAGAAGGACATAGAGAAAACTGCATTCTCTACTCCTTACGGGCATTATGAATTTGTGCGGATGCCGTTTGGATTGAAAAATGCCCCGAGTATTTTTCAAAGAATGATGAACACAGTGTTATCAGGCTTACAAGGTTGAATGTGTTTTGTATACATGGATGATGTAGTTATTTATGGGAAAGACCTTAATGAAGATAATAATAAGCTTGTTGAAGTTCTTAAGGAACTTAGAAAGGCTAATTTGAAAATTCAAGTCGACAAGAGTGAATTCCTAAGGAAAGAAGAAAGTTACTTAGGACATGTTATAACGGTTAAAGGTGTCGAACTAGATCCGAGTACAATTTCAAGTATTATGAAGTTATCTCCCCCAATTAATACTAAAGGTATTAAGTCATTCTTAGGAATGATGGGTTATTATAGGAAATTCATAAAAGATTTCAGTAAAATAGCTTCACCCAGTAATAAATTGCTAAAGAAAAATGTTGATTTTAAATGGGTAAATGAATAACAAATAGCTTTTGAAAAGTTAAAAGAAAGTCTAGCAAACTTCACAACTCTCCAATATCCTGATTTTGATAAACAATTCATTGTTACAACTGACGCTAGTAATAATGGAATAGGAGCCGTCCTCTCACAAGAAATAGGTGATAAAGATTTTCCTATCCAATTTATTAGTAGAACATTAAATAAGTCAGAATTAAATTATAATACCACAGAAAAAGAATGTTTGGGTATAGTATGGGCTATAAAACAATTTCGTTCATATTTGTATGGAAGGAAGTTCATTATCAGAACAGATCATAGACCTTTGCAATGGTTATTTAATGTTAAAGACCCTGGATCTAGATTGATCCGATTGAGGTTGAAGTTAGAAGAATATACTTATATAATAGAATGTAAAAAAGGAAAGGATAATTATGTTGCAGTTGAATTAAGTAGAAACGTAAATATTGTCACGAGAAGACAAACGAAAATTAATGAAAAAAAAAAAAAACAAGAAAATATGGAAAAAGTTCATAAAGAAGTGGATTTAGAACATTTAAAAGATAATAATAATTCAGAAGAAATTATTAAAGTTACAGATAAAAAGTTACAGATAGAAATAATAAAAGAATATCATGAAAGTATCGTAGGAGGACATGTAGGTCAGAAAGCTACGATAGATAAAATACGAGAGAAATATAAATGGAATAATTTGAATTCAATGGTAAATGAGTATGTAAAGAAATGTAAAAGCTGTCAATTGGGAAAAATTGATAGACATCCTACAAAAACTCCAATGAAGGTAGTCTCAAGTCCCGAAGAAGGTTGAGAAAAAGTAAGTTTAGATTTGACGTGTCCATATCCTTTATCAAGAAGTGGAAATTTATATGGTTTAAGTATTCAGGATGACTTAACGAAATTTATTCCAATACCTGATAAGAATGCTGAAACAATAGCCAAGTATTTCACTGAACATTGGATACTTTATTTTGGTATTGCCAAAATAATTTTGGATGGCAACGGAACAGAATTTTGTAATGAATTAATGAAACATCTTTGTCAAGAATTTAAAATTAAACATATCACTACGAGTATATATTATCCACAATCAAACGGCAGTATAGAGAGAGCTCATGGACGATTAAAAGAATATTTGAATACTGTTAATTTTGCTAATGATAACTGGGATGATGCAATATAGTTTGCAAGCTTCAGTTACAATACAACTATTCATAACACTACTGGATATAGTCCACATGAAGTGTTATTTGGCCGAAAAGCCAATAGACCAAGTACTATTGATCCTCTGAAATTAAAAGATATGAGAGATTATGTAGACGAAATTAAAGAGAAATTGTCCTTTATAGAAAATAAAGTGAAAGAAAATACATTGCTATCAAAAGAAAAATCTAAACTTAGATATGACAAGAAAACAAATGAATCTCCTAGATATAAAATCGGAGATAAAATTTTAGTAAAGAATTTTTCAAAAAATAGAAAATTAGAAAAAACATTTAAGGGTCCTTTCAAAATCATTAGATGTTCTAGTGATAATGTTTGGATTAGATCTAATGGGAGGGTTAGAAAAGTAAACAAAGATTTAATAAAACCATATTTTCAGACTTCTGTTGATGATGCCGATGATATTGGATTTGAAATTAACAGGATAACAACATCAAACGGGATTTATTTTAAGCATACAGGAAACGTCAAAATTATACAAGGAAAGATATCCATCGTTAATAACATAGATTTAAATGATGTGGAAGTACATATTAATAGAATTAGGAACCAAATTTTGTATGTAGATAGGGAATGCACAATCGAAGTAGAAGATTGTAAAAGTTTTTTAGAGAAAGCTAGATTTGATGTAACAAACTTAGAAAAGAATCTCGGTGTTATAATGGGTGATTTTTAAGCTGGTTTGGTTTTGGCAACACTGGTTTTGACAGCTGACGTGTGTTTAGTACCTTGTGTCACTGTCAAACAGCTTCAGTTTGGTTTGCAATTCAACCATGGATCGTCTTACAAATGAACAACGCTTGCAAATTATTGAATTTTACTATCAAAATTCGTGCTCGTTTCGAAATGTTCATCGCGCGCTGCTTGTGTTCAGCGATGAGGCTCATTTTTGGTTGAATGGGTACGTAAATAAGCAAAATTGCCGCATTTGGAGTGAAGATCAGCCAGAAGCATTGCAACAGCTACCAATGCATCCCGAAAAAGCCACTGTTTGGTGCGGTTTATGGGCCGGCGGCATTATTGGGCCATATTTCTTCAAAGATGATGCGAATCGCAGCGTTACTGTCAATGGTGAACGCTACCGAGCGATGATAACAAACTTTTTTTTGCCCGAAATGGAAGTTCTTGACTTGCATGATATGTGGTTTCAACAAGACGGTGCCACATGCCACACAGCACGCGAAACAATGGCGCAATTGCGAGGCGAGTTTGGTGAACAGTTAATTTCACGTTTCGGGCCGGTCAATTGGCCGCCTAGATCGTGCGATTTGACACCATTAGATTATTTTTTGTGGGGGTATGTCAAGGCTAATGTCTATAGGGACAAGCCCGCTTCGATTGACGCACTGGAAGCCAACATCCATGCATTCATTCGTGAGATACCGGCCGATATGTGTGAAAGAGTATGCCAAAATTGGACTCAGCGGATGGGCTACCTGAGACGCAGCCGCGGTAAACATTTGCATGAAATTATCTTTAAACATTAAATTGCAAGGTTCAAACTATCGATTCAAATAAATATTTCATTCATTTTTTCGAATTTTTTGTGTTTTTTTTTTAAAAAAAGTTCTAAACCTCTTAAAAAATCACCCGTTATATCAACTTTTAGGTATAAAACTAAGGCAGAGGAGAGGTGTATTAAATTTTTTTTTTTTTTTTTAATTTTGCGCGCACTAAAGGGGTTGTGACTACCCTTAATATGATATACACAGCACGAGCGATTAGGTAGATTGGTGGGGATTGAAAAGCAGATACCGATGCACATTGGTTTTAAATGTCTGAAGATCACAATGGGAGGGGAAAATCGGGCTGGGTAGAGCATTCCACATTCGTGTAGTGCGACTAAGGAAAGAATCTCTGTACTTAACAGTACGTCCGAAGTTGGGATCAAGGGTAAACTGATGGGCATTCCTAGAAGCGCGAGTATTACGGTTGAATTGTTTAAGGGGAGGAATGCAACTGGCTATTTCACTAGAACACTGTTTATAGAAATAGCGGTAAAATAATGATAGACATGAAACATTGCGACGGTGCTCAAGAGATGTAAATGTTTCCGTTATAGTTCTTTCACCTATCATTTTCAGAGCTCTCTTTTGTAATCTATCCAATAGGCTCAAGTGAGTTTTTGGTGCACCTGCCCAAATATGGGAGTTGTACTCAAGTTTTGGACGAATAAAGGCTTTGTAGATCACAGCCAGATCAGAAGGGGAGACAAATTTCTTGCATCGACGGAGGAAACCTAAACACTTAGCAGCGTTTTTGGCTATGTCAAATATGTGGTCGTTCCACAAAAGGTGGTCTGTAACACACATACCGAGTACTGAAAGCTGTTCAGTTTCCTCTATGCAAGTACCGCTCATGGATAGTGGCATGGGGGGCGGGTTCCGCTTTAACGACAGGAGACAGCATTGAGTTTTAGAAGCATTAAATTCTACACGGTTTTTGATTCGCCATGTTCGTCCATTAAAGTTCCGTGATATAACCTGGCAAAATACCTGGTGGGTATTTGGAATATCCTAACCTATGATTCAAAATTTAATGTGAAGGATTCACTTGAGTTCAAATCCAAACTGTAAGGATTAAACATTCAAAATGACGAAGTTTAAGTGTCCTTCGACGTAATCTCTCTTTCTACAAACATTCTACTTAACATGACACTGGAACTAATAAACAAACATTTTGACAAGTTAAAAGAACTTACTTTGATCAAGAAAACTAAATTCCTTGAATTAATACGTTTCTGTATGATTGACAACAACTACCTTGTATATGGCAACAAAATTTATCAACAAAGGGATGGTATACCAATGGGAAACCCAGCTTCACCTATAATAGCGGACATAATTCTTGAGGAGCTTCTTAATAATTGCCTGGAAAAAGTGACGAACAAACCAAAAACATTGACGAAATACGTGGATGATATATTTGCCATTGTTAAAAAAGAAGACGTCGAAAGTACTCTTTCATGTTTTAACAATTTTCATAAGAAACTACAATTCACGGTTGAAATAGAGAAAAACAACAGATTATCCTATCTTGACGCAGTTGTTATCCGAGAAGAAGGACAAATTAATATAAACTGGTTTCAAAAACCAACTTCATCCGGAAGACTAATTAATTTTCATTCTTAACATCCAAAATAGACAATATTTAACACAGCTAATAATCTTATAAAAAGAGTACTCTCAATTAGTGACACGGAATTCCATAAAAACAACAAAGAAATAGTTAAAAACATATTGCTGAAAAATTCATGAAAACAAAATGACAAATCCACAGGAGAAAGAAAGACAAAATAAAATTTACAAATCATTCACTTAAGTCAAAGATATAGCGCACCGATTCAAAAATGCAAACCTGATAGATACAGACAAATATGAAATTTCAATGAAACCCACAAACACAACTTCACAACTAAACACCAACCTTAAAACAAAAATAGACAAAATGGAACAATCTGACTTAATTTACAAAATCAATTGTAATGGAAAACTCGACGTAGGTTGTAACCAGATTTATATAGGAACAACAAAACAAAAGCTAAAAAAAAGAATTACCGGACATAAATCAGACATAAAAAACAACCAAACGCAGGAGACAGCACTGGCAACACATTGTCATGCGAACTTTCACTCGCCCAACTTCGATAATGCAAAAATTCTTCAAAGAGAACAAAACAAAACAAAAGAATGATCATCGAATCGCTCCATATAATAAACTCGGGCAACACGATGAATCGACGAACCGACATGGAAGAAGTAAGCCCGCAATATAAACATCTGTTGGAGATGAGGGGAATGCGGAAAAAGCTTTAGCAACGAATGCAATGAAAAATTAATGAAAAAAAGCTTTAATGCAGCTTCTTTTGTTTCTTGTAACTTGACAATTGTACTTTATAGTGTATAGTTCTTTTTCTGTTGTGAAGAAATTGTTATTTTCTGTTAGTGCAATATAAATGTAATACGTGTAAGTTTCTATTAATTATAACGATTGTAAGAATTCATTGTAACTTTATATTTATCAATGCAAAATAGATAATCATTGTTATTCATCTGATGATGTCCATTGACATGGACGAAACGTCATGAAATAATAAATACTTGTTTCATTTTGAACTGAAGCCCATTCATCAACAAAACACAACAACAAAAAAAAAAAAAGGTCACCCAATTCCACTAGATAAGTTGATAAGAACGGATCATATGAATTCAGAAGAAGAGAAATGTATAAAGGATATTATACAAGAATATAGTGACTTATTCTTGTTAGAAGGAGAAAAATTGAGTGCTACTAATGCAATCAAAATGTGAAATCAGAACAAAAACTGATGCAGGTCCAATATTCACAAAAACTTACAGGTATCCTAAGATACATGAAGAAGAAGTTCTAAAACAAATAACGAAACTGAAAGATGAAGAATTGATAAGGGACTCGAAAAGTGCTTGGAAATCTCCTCTTTGGATTGTACCAAAGAAAAAGGATAGTTCAGGAAAAATCAAATGGCGTATGGTCATTGATTATAGGAAGTTAAATGATATAACTATTTCTGATAGTTATCCAATTCCAAATAAAACAGAGATTTTAGATCAACTTGGTAATGCTAAATACTTTACGACAATTGATTTAACATCCGGGTTCCATCAGATACCTATGGCAGAGAAGGACATAGAGAAAACTGCATTCTCTACTCCTTACGGGCATTATGAATTTGTGCGGATGCCGTTTGGATTGAAAAATGCCCCGAGTATTTTTCAAAGGATGATGAACACAGTGTTATCAGGCTTACAAGGTTGAATGTGTTTTGTATACATGGATGATGTAGTTATTTATGGGAAAGACCTTAATGAAGATAATAATAAGCTTGTTGAAGTTCTGAAGCAACTTAGGAAGGCTAATTTGAAAATTCAAGTCGACAAGAGTGAATTCCTAAGGAAAGAAGTAAGTTACTTAGGACATGTTATAACGGATAAAGGTGTCGAACCAGATCCGAGTACAATTTCAAGTATTATGAAGTTATCTCCCCCAATTAATACTAAAAGTATTAAGTCATTCTTAGGAATGATGGGTTATTATAGGAAATTCATAAAAGATTTCAGTAAAATAGCTTCACCCAGTAATAAATTGCTAAAGAAAAATGTTGATTTTAAATGGGTAAATGATCAACAAATAGCTTTTGAAAAGTTAAAAGAAAGTCTAGCAAACTTCACAACTCTCCAATATCCTGATTTTGATAAACAATTCATTGTTACAACTGGCGCTAGTAATAATGGAATATTATTATTATTATTATTATTATTTATTTACATATAATAAAAAATTACATAGTAAATAATTAGTTTAGATAGGGCCTAGCAGCTAGGACTTCCAGCCCTGTGTTGATTCTTTAGATTATGTGTCCAGCTTCGTTGAAAAAGTTGTAAACTTTGGAGATGTTATTTTGGTTGATTGTATTGAGTAGTAGGAAGATTGTTTCATTTGCAGGAAGTATGGTGTTGAGTTCTGCGGAGTTAGAGCAAGTAATTTGGCCAAGCAAGTGCGATATGTTCAGGTTGTTGTTACATGTTGAGCAAGTAGGTGGATTTTCTCTTTTTAGAATGTGCTGGTGGGTGGTTACGGTATGCCCGAGTCGGAGACGGGCAAAAGTTGTGGTAAGAGCTTTTGACGTAGATGCAGGATAGGTTGGAGCAAGGCCGTTTGTGTTAATCCTGGAGTAATGGGTTTGATTGCGATTCCATATGTCTAGATGTTTTTTTTTTGAATTATGCTATTAATGAGTCTTTGGAGGTCCAATTTCGTGTAGATGTTAAATAGGTAAACGGGAGATCTGCTAACAAGATTTGCTTCGTGGTCTGCAAACTCATTTCCTCGAATTCCAGTGTGGCTGGGTACCCACATAAGTTTGATTGATTTTTCATTTTTTATAATTAGATCTCTTATGTTGTTTATAAGATGAGATCTGTGGTCAGGGTTTAAAACCGCCCTGAGAACTGATAGACTATCAGAACAAATTATAGTTTTTGAATTTAATTTTACTGAAGTTTTAGTTGCTTCTAGTATAGCGGTTGCTTCAGCAGTAAAAATAGAGGCAAAGTCTGGTAGAAGTCCGTTTCTTACTAGGGTGCCATTTTCAGAAGTGATTGCAAAAGCGGTGTTGTGGCAAGATTTAGTGCCATCGGTAAGAATGGTGTTCCAACCCTTAGAGTGCAGATGCGATGTTATTTCCAGGAAATACTTTCGGTAGATGAAATTGTTAGTGTTGTTTTTTTGGTATTTGGCTAGATTAAGTAGAATTGAACTTGGTTTAATATTCCAAGGTGGGGATGTTTGTTTCTCTAGTTTTGAACATTCGAGAGGAATTTCGAGTTCCCTTGCAGTACTTATCATTTTTGATATGGTTGAAGGCAGACGTTTGCACTTTTTATAATTTATCGCCAAGGCAATGTCTTTGTTGATGATTGAGCTGGTGGTGAAGTTGAGTTTGGGGATAAGCTTAATAAAAACATCCTCTTGTCTTTGCTCTAAGGTTGGAAGGCCAGCTTCTGCCATAATATTTTGGATGCGGGTTGTGCGATATGCATTGATGCTTCTCCTAGCTGCTTGGTTGTAGGGTGGTTTCAGAAGGTTGAGCGTTGTTTTTGGACATTTCCCGTAGATAAATAAGCCATAGTCGATTTTGCTTAGAACTAAGGATTGTGTTATGTTACAAAGTGTGTTTAAGTGAACATTTAGTTTATTACATGAAAGATAGCTTACAATGTTGGCCCTACTAGCAATACTCTTCTTTAGTTCTGTACAGTGGGGTTTCCAATTGTATTTGTTATTAAATATTATTCCTAGTATTTTGAGGTTGCTAACATGTTCTATATTTACATTGTTTAAATTGAATTCAAAGTTACAATTTTGTTTGCGACAAACATGCAGTGTCTTACATTTATCTAGTGAGAGTTTAGCACCTGATTTGGTACACCAATTTAAAATATCATTTGTTGCAATCGAAAGCATGCTTTTTACACTATTCAAGTCATTAATTTTGCAAAGTATATAGATATCGTCTGCATATATGCAGTGGTCTAAAAGTTTATATTTATTTATGATTACACTTATTTCATCAAAAGCTATTATAAATAAGATCACAGATAGGGGAGATCCTTGAGGGATTCCGTTGTGGAGCGGGCGGGAGGAGGAAAAGGTGTTGTTAACTTTTGTCGAAAATTGTCGGTTGGAAAGAAAGGATTTAATGTAGTTGTACATCCTTGGACCAACTCCCCAACCTTTTAATTTGTAGAGGATAAGGTGTATTCCAACCCTATCGAATGCTTTTTCGAAATCTAGGGAGAGCAGGGTGACGTGGTTGCGAGCAGATAGTGCGTTTGAGATGTAGTGGTCGATGTGTAGTAAGGCATCAGTACAACCTCTACCAGGCTTAAAAGCAACTTGATTGATGCTTGTGAGTTTTTGAGATTCTATGTACCAGAGAAGTCGTTTGGCAATAATTTTTTCCAAAACCTTCGATATGCAGGGAATAAGTGATATGGGACGATAGCCATCTACGGAATTGATTGGCTTCTTAGGTTTTGGTATTGGGATTACTGTGGCCGATTTCCAGCTCTGTGGTATAATACCAGTTACAAAGATGTTATTATATAAATGAAGTAGCCTTGTCTTGATTGCAAAGGGAAGGTTCTTAAGCATTGGGTAAGAGATGCGATCTCTACTTGGGGTTTTACCTTTCAGGGTTTTAAGGCAAAGGTCAAGTTCTACATTGTTTATATGGCTCTCTAGATGTTTAGCTGGAGCGGAGATATCAGGGAAAATCAAGGTAGGGTGAGCGAGACAATTAGTTTTTAATGAGTTGAACCTTTCTGAAAAGTTTGAGTTGTCAGAAAGGTTAGACCAAGTTTGAGCAAAAAAGTTACTTATATCTTGGGAGGAGGAAATAGCTCCATCTGTCGTAACGATGCATTTAATGTGTAGGGGAATGAGGTTTCCCGTAAGAGAACGGATATTATTCCAAATTTTAGCAGTAGAGTTGTTAGGATTTATTGACGAAGTGAACTCTATTAAACATTTGGCTTTACTGGACTTCATTTCTCTTCGGAATTCCGCGTTAGCTTTTTTAAAAGAGATGAGGTTTCTTTGGGTTGGGTGTTTTTTGAAATATTGCCAAGCTTTCATTTTCTTATCTCTTAAGGACTTAAGAGCAGGATTCCACCATGGTACTTTGCGTTTGATTGGGTTAGGATGGGTTTGAGGAATGGTGAAATTTGCAGCTGACCGTATACCTCTTTGGAGGACAGCGGCTTCTTTGTTGATGTCGGTGGAGATATCTTTGTTCGACAGCCAGTTTGTAACAATTTCTTGGAATTGATTCCAGTTTGCCAAATCAGTTTTAAACTTAGGAGAGGGAAGGGTAATTTGGTTCATGGAACTTGTTACAATCGTACAAACAATGGGGAAGTGGTCGCTGTGATGGAGATCTTCGATTGTAAGCCATGATGTATATGGAAGCAATAATGGGGAGCAGCATGTTATATCAATATGAGTGAACGTGGCGTGTGTAGAGAAGTGTGTGGGTGAACCGTCGTTCAATATCATAAGGTTTGATTTTAATAAAAAATCTTCAATGATCGCACCCCTGTGGTTGGTTGTTGGGGATCCCCAAAGAATGTTCCATGAATTAACGTCGCCTGTAATTAGAATGGGTGTATTAATTTGGCTTATTATGTTTTCGAGATCGTGACTTGAGAATATCTGTTTTGGCAGAATATAAAGACTTACTATTGTGAATTTTAAGGGCAGGTTTATTTCAATGGCTAGTGTTAAAATATCGGAAATAATATGTATTTGTTTATGAGGTATATTCTTTTTTATTAAAATGGCGATACCTTGTTTATTGGTTGTATTTTGAGGAGAGTTATGGAAGTAGCCTGTGTATGGTTTGGGTGTAATTGGTGAAGATCCAAACGCACAATGCGTCTCTTGTAGAGATATAGCACACGGCGATTGATCTTTAATTAAAATGCTTAGCTCATCATAATTGTTAATATATCCTTGTATATTCCATTGGAGAGCTCTGAAATAGTTTTGAGGTTGGGGGGAATTTAGATATGAGGGATGATTAATATTTTTGTGACTCCGCTGACTCGATGCTGAAGCATTAGGGCTCCTTGAGGAGCCCGAATGATTCAACAACGGACCAGCAGAGTCGTGGTTTTGGGGATTTGATATGTTAGTTTTAGATGTCATCATCGTCCATTGGTGTGTTTTCATAGTAGTAGAGTTTTTTTTGTAAAAGTTCGTTTGTAAGAGAAGTGATAGGTGAGGTGTGGATGTTTGTGGAGGGAGTGTCGATTGGGGGGTTCTGTGCTTAGTTGTGTAGAAGTTGATGTGTTTTTACTTAAGTTAATGATCTTTTCTTGGGCATTAATTACAGTATGTTCGTTAAGACTTAAGCTAGTGTTAGATGTAGAGACTTGGCTATTTATTTGGGAAGATGTAGATGAACTTTGTGTAGATACATTTGTGGGAAGTGTTGAGCTGTTGTTTTTATTCGAAATTCTATTTTTGATAACCTCGGCCATGGTAGGTTTGGCAAAGGGATGTTTAGTGGGGGCTGGTAGTTGATGTAGCGTTGGATTGTCGTTGAAGATTTCCCAGGCTTCACGAACAGTGCAGCGTCGGTTGGCTCTGATTTTATTTACAGACTTGTGGCGCAAGAATGAGGGGCATGCGGGATCGTAAGAGGTATGGGTGTCGACTTTACAGTTTACGCAGTGAATTCTGGGGCAGGCATCGTGTGGTGGCGGGAAACAGCATTCTTTGCATATTTTTTCGTTTGTACACCGTTTTTTAGTGTGTCCTAACTTTTGGCATAGAATACATCTCATGGGGTTTGAGATATATTCATCTACCTGACAGTTAACCCATCCGATTTTAATGTCTGTTGGAAGGCGAATCAAGTCGAACGTAAGAATGGCACCGCCAGTTGGAACAAAGGTATCTTCACTTACTCTCTTGAGAATTTTTTTCACTTCGATAACTTTTTGTTTTTTTAATTCATTGCGTAGTTCTTCCTCCGGGATGTCAATTATGAATTTAGAAAAGATTCGTCCTTGAACTGAGTTAAGTGTAGCGTGGGAAATAATTTTCACTGGGATTGAGTCTATTGCGTTAGATTTTAAGAATTTTTCCGCGACTGGGAGATTCGAAACTTTTACTAAAAGGTCACCAGAGCGCATGGGTTTAACCTCCAAAATTTCTTTTGAGATGTACTCTAAACCGCGGTTTATTTGGAAAGGGTTGTAAGTTGCGAGGGGCTTGAACTTGTCGTTATCTTTTTCGAGTCCCGAAATTACAATAAAACGGGGGATATTAACATCGTTATTTTTAGTTTTAGGTATTTCGGGGAATAGTTCATCAGGTAATGTACGTTTGGTTTTTTTATGCCGGCTAAGAGGGACTTCACAGTCCAGCTCTAAAAACCGGTTTTTTCTTGAGGGGACCGTCCCCCCTCTCATTTTTTAACTTAGATGTTACTTTTTTGTTAATTAAACACGTTAATAACAAGAAATTATATTGTGGCAAATAATTTTTGTCTAAGAAGAACACGAGGCTGAGGTTTGACAGGCTACACTATTGCTCTCTCACACACGTCCGTACACGGCGTTTGCCAGAATGCGAATGAATAATAATGGAATAGGAGCCGTCCTCTCACAAGAAATAGGTGATAAAGATTTTCCTATCCAATTTATTAGTAGAACATTAAATAAGTCAGAATTAAATTATAATACCACAGAAAAAGAATGTTTGGGTATAGTATGGGCTATAAAACAATTTCGTTCATATTTGTATGGAAGGAAGTTCATTATCAGAACAGATCATAGACCTTTGCAATGGTTATTTAATGTTAAAGACCCTGGATCTAGATTGATCCGATGGAGGTTGAAGTTAGAAGAATATACTTATATAATAGAATATAAAAAAGGAGAGGATAATTATGTTGCAGTTGAATTAAGTAGAAACGTAAATATTGTCACGAGAAGACAAACGAAAATTAATGAAAAAAAAAAACAAGAAAATATGGAAAAAGTTCATAAAGAAGTGGAGGTAGAACCTTTAAAAGATAATAATAATTCAGAAGAAATTATTAAAGTTACAGATAGAAATAATAAAAGAATATCATGAAAGTATCGTAGGAGGACATGTAGGTCAGAAAGCTACGATAGATAAAATACGAGAGAAATATAAATGGAATAATTTGAATTCAATGGTAAATGAGTATGTAAAGAAATGTAAAAGCTGTCAATTGGGAAAAATTGATAGAAATCCTACAAAAACTCCAATGAAGGTAGTCTCAAGTCCCGAAAAAGGTTGAGAAAAAGTAAGTTTAGATTTGACGTGTCCATATCCTTTATCAAGAAGTTTATATGGTTTAAGTATTCAGGATGACTTAACGAAATTTATTCCAATACCTGATAAGAATGCTGAAACAATAGCCAAGTATTTCACTGAACATTGGATACTTTATTTTGGTATTGCCAAAATAATTTTGGATGGCAACGGAACAGAATTTTGTAATGAATTAATGAAACATCTTTGTCAAGAATTTAAAATTAAACATATCACTACGAGTATATATTATCCACAATCAAACGGCAGTATAGAGAGAGCTCATGGACGATTAAAAGAATATTTGAATACTGTTAATTTTGCTAATGATAACTGGGATGATGCAATATAGTTTGCAAGCTTCAGTTACAATACAACTATTCATAACACTACTGGATATAGTCCACATGAAGTGTTATTTGGCCGAAAAGCCAATAGACCAAGTACTATTGATCCTCTGAAATTAAAAGATATGAGAGATTATGTAGAAGAAATTAAAGAGAAATTGTCCTTTATAGAAAATAAAGTGAAAGAAAATACATTGCTATCAAAAGAAAAATCTAAACTTAGATATGACAAGAAAACAAATGAATCTCCTAGAGAATCGGAGATAAAATTTTAGTAAAGAATTTTTCAAAAAATAGAAAATTATAAAAAACATTTAAGGGTCCTTTCAAAATCATTAGATGTTCTAGTGATAATGTTTGGATTAGATCTAATGGGAGGGTTAGAAAAGTAAACAAAGATTTAATAAAACCATATTTTCAGACTTCTGTTGATGATGCCGATGATATTCGGATTTGAAATTAACAGGATAACAACATCAAACGGGATTTATTTTAAGCATACAGGAAACGTCAAAATTATACAAGGAAAGATATCCATCGTTAATAACATAGATTTAAATGATGTGGAAGTACATATTAATAGAATTAGGAACCAAATTTTGTATGTAGATAGGGAATGCACAATCGAAGTAGAAGATTGTAAAAGTTTTTTAGAGAAAGCTAGATTTGATGTGACAAACTTAGAAAAGAATCTCGGTGTTATATATCAACTTTTAGGTATAAAACTAAGGCAGAGGAGAGGTGTATTAAATTTTTTTTTTTTTTAATTTAGCGCGCACTAAAGGGGTTGTGACTACCGTTAATATGATATACACAGCACGAGCGATTAGGTAGATTGGTGGGGATTGAAAAGGAGATACCGATGCACATTGGTTTTAAATGTCTGAAGATCCCAATGGGAGGGGAAAATCGGGCTGGGTAGCGCATTCCACATTCGTGTAGTGCGACTAAGGAAAGAATCTCTGTACTTAACAGTACGTCCGAAGTTGGGCTCAAGGGTAAACTGATGGGCATTACGGTTGAATTGTTTAAGGGGAGGAATGCAACTGGCTATTTCACTAGAACACTGTTTATAGAAAGAGCGGTAAAATAATGATAGACATGAAACATTGCGACGGTGCTCAAGAGATGTAAATGTTTCCGTTATAGTTCTTTCACCTATCATTTTCAGAGCTCTCTTTTGTATTCTATCCAATAGGCTCAAGTGAGTTTTTGGTGCACCTGCCCAAATATGGGAGTTGTACTCAAGTTTTGGACGAATAAAGGCTTTGTAGATCACAGCCAGATCAGAAGGGGAGAAAAATTTCATGCATCGACGGAGGAAACCCAAACACTTAGCAGCGTTTTTGGCTATGTCAAATATGTGGTCCACAAAAGGTGGTCTGTGACACAAATACCGAGTGCTGAAAGCTGTTCAGTTTCCTCTATGCAAGTACCGCTCATGGATAGCGGCATGGGGGCGGGTTCCGCTTTAACGACAGGAGACAGCATTGAGTTTTAGAAGCATTAAATTCTACACGGTTTTTGATTCCCCATGTTCGTCCATTAAAGTTCCGTGATATAACCTGGCAAAATACCTGGTGGGTATTTGGAATATCCTAACCTATGATTCAAAATTTAATGTGAAGGATTCACTTGAGTTCAAATCCAAACTGTAAGGATTAAACATTCAAAATGACGAAGTTTAAGTGTCCTTCGACGTTATCTCTCTTTTTACAAACATTCCACTTAACATGACACTGGAACTAATAAACAAACATTTTGACAAGTTAAAAGAACTTACTTTGATCAAGAAAACTAAATTCCTTGAATTAATACGTTTCTGTATGATTGACAACAACTACCTTGTATATGGCAACAAAATTTATTAACATAGGGATGGTATACCAATGGGAAACCCAGCTTCACCTATAATAGCGGACATAATTCTTGAGGAGCTTCTTAATAATTGCCTGGAAAAAGTGACGAACAAACCAAAAATATTGACGAAATACGTGGATGATATATTTGCCATTGTTAAAAAAGAAGACGTCGAAAGTACTCTTTCATGTTTTAACAATTTTCATAAAAAACTACAATTCACGGTTGAAAAAGAGAAAAACAACAGATTATCCTATCTTGACGCAATTGTTATCCGAGAAGAAGGACAAATTAATATAAACTGGTTTCAAAAACCAACTTCATCCGGAAGACTAATTAATTTTCATTCTTAACATCCAAAATAGACAATATTTAACACAGCTAATAATCTTATAAAAAGAGTACTCTCAATTAGTGACACGAAATTCCATAAAAACAACAAAGAAATAATTAAAAACATATTGCTGAAAAATTCATGAAAACAAAATGACAAATCCACAGGAGAAAGAAAGACAAAATAAAATTTACAAATCATTCACTTAAGTCAAAGATATAGCGGACCGATTCAAAAATGCAAACCTGATAGATACAGACAAATATGAAATTTCAATGAAACCCACAAACACAACTTTACAACTATACACCAACCTTAAAACAAAAATAGACAAAATGGAACAATCTGACTTAATTTACAAAATCAATTGTAATGGAAAACTCGACGCAGGTTGTAACCAGATTTATATAAGAACAACAAAACAAAAGCTTAAAAAAAAGAATTGCCGGACATAAATCAGACATAAAAAACAACCAAACGCAGGAGACAGCACTGGCAACACATTGTCATGCGCACTTTCACTCGCCCAACTTCGATAATGCAAAAATTCTTCAAAGAGAACAAAACAAAACAAAAGAATGATCATCGAATCGCTCCATATAATAAACTCGGGCAACACGATGAATCGACGAACCGACATGGAAGAAGTAAGCCCGCAATATAAACATCTGTTGAAGATGAGGGGAATGCGGAAAAAGCTTTAGCAACGAATGCAATGAAAAATTAATGAAAAAAAGCTTTAATGCAGCTTCTTTTGTTTCTTGTAACTTGACAATTGTACTTTATAGTGTATAGTTCTTTTTCTGTTGTGAAGAAATTGTTATTTTCTGTTAGTGCAACATAAATGTAATACGTGTAAGTTTCTATTAATTATAACGATTGTAAGAATTCATTGTAACTTTATATTTATCAATGCAAAATAGATAATCATTGTTATTCATCTGATGATGTCCATTGACATGGACGAAACGTCATGAAATAATAAATACTTGTTTCATTTTGAACTGAAGCCCATTCATCAACAAAACACAACAACAAAAAAAAAAAAGGTCACCCAATTCCACTAGATAAGTTGATAAGAACAGATCATATGAATTCAGAAGAAGAGAAAAGTATAAAGGATATTATACAAGAATATAGTGACTTATTCTTGTTAGAAGGAGAAAAATTGAGTGCTACTAATGCAATGAAATGTGAAATCAGAACAAAAACTGATGCAGGTCCAATATTCACAAAAACTTACAGGTATCCTAAGATACATGAAGAAGAAGTTCTAAAACAAATAACGAAACTGAAAGATGAAGAATTGATAAGGGACTCGAAAAGTGCTTGGAAATCTCCTCTTTGGCTTGTACCAAAGAAAAAGGATAGTTCAGGAAAAATCAAATGGCGTATGGTCATTGATTATAGGAAGTTAAATGATATAACTATTTCTGATAGTTATTCAATTCCAAATATAACAGAGATTTTAGATCAACTTGGTAATGCTAAATACTTTACGACAATTGATTTAACATCCGGGTTCCATCAGACACCTATGGCAGAGAAGGACATAGAGAAAACTGCATTCTCTACTCCTTACGGGCATTATGAATTTGTGCGGATGCCGTTTGGATTGAAAAATGCCCCGAGTATTTTTCAAAGAATGATGAACACAGTGTTATCAGGCTTACAAGGTTGAATGTGTTTTGTATACATGGATGATGTAGTTATTTATGGGAAAGACCTTAATGAAGATAATAATAAGCTTGTTGAAGTTCTTAAGCAACTTAGAAAGGCTAATTTGAAAATTCAAGTCGACAAGAGTGAATTCCTAAGGAAAGAAGAAAGTTACTTAGGACATGTTATAACGGTTAAAGGTGTCGAACTAGATCCGAGTACAATTTCAAGTATTATGAAGTTATCTCCCCCAATTAATACTAAAGGTATTAAGTCATTCTTAGGAATGATGGGTTATTATAGGAAATTCATAAAAGATTTCAGTAAAATAGCTTCACCCAGTAATAAATTGCTAAAGAAAAATGTTGATTTTAAATGGGTAAATGAATAACAAATAGCTTTTGAAAAGTTAAAAGAAAGTCTAGCAAACTTCACAACTCTCCAATATCCTGATTTTGATAAACAATTCATTGTTACAACTGACGCTAGTAATAATGGAATAGGAGCCGTCCTCTCACAAGAAATAGGTGATAAAGATTTTCCTATCCAATTTATTAGTAGAACATTAAATAAGTCAGAATTAAATTATAATACCACAGAAAAAGAATGTTTGGGTATAGTATGGGCTATAAAACAATTTCGTTCATATTTGTATGGAAGGAAGTTCATTATCAGAACAGATCATAGACCTTTGCAATGGTTATTTAATGTTAAAGACCCTGGATCTAGATTGATCCGATTGAGGTTGAAGTTAGAAGAATATACTTATATAATAGAATATAAAAAAGGAAAGGATAATTATGTTGCAGTTGAATTAAGTAGAAACGTAAATATTGTCACGAGAAGACAAACGAAAATTAATGAAAAAAAAAAACAAGAAAATATGGAAAAAGTTCATAAAGAAGTGGATTTAGAACATTTAAAAGATAATAATAATTCAGAAGAAATTATTAAAGTTACAGATAAAAAGTTACAGATAGAAATAATAAAAGAATATCATGAAAGTATCGTAGGAGGACATGTAGGTCAGAAAGCTACGATAGATAAAATACGAGAGAAATATAAATGGAATAATTTGAATTCAATGGTAAATGAGTATGTAAAGAAATGTAAAAGCTGTCAATTGGGAAAAATTGATAGACATCCTACAAAAACTCCAATGAAGGTAGTCTCAAGTCCCGAAGAAGGTTGAGAAAAAGTAAGTTTAGATTTGACGTGTCCATATCCTTTATCAAGAAGTGGAAATTTATATGGTTTAAGTATTCAGGATGACTTAACGAAATTTATTCCAATACCTGATAAGAATGCTGAAACAATAGCCAAGTATTTCACTGAACATTGGATACTTTATTTTGGTATTGCCAAAATAATTTTGGATGGCAACGGAACAGAATTTTGTAATGAATTAATGAAACATCTTTGTCAAGAATTTAAAATTACACATATCACTACGAGTATATATTATCCACAATCAAACGGCAGTATAGAGAGAGCTCATGGACGATTAAAAGAATATTTGAATACTGTTAATTTTGCTAATGATAACTGGGATGATGCAATATAGTTTGCAAGCTTCAGTTACAATACAACTATTCATAACACTACTGGATAAAGTCCACATGAAGTGTTATTTGGCCGAAAAGCCAATAGACCAAGTACTATTGATCCTCTGAAATTAAAAGATATGAGAGATTATGTAGAAGAAATTAAAGAGAAATTGTCCTTTATAGAAAATAAAGTGAAAGAAAATAAATTGCTATCAAAAGAAAAATCTAAACTTAGATATGACAAGAAAACAAATGAATCTCCTAGATATAAAATCGGAGATAAAATTTTAGTAAAGAATTTTTCAAAAAATAGAAAATTAGAAAAAACATTTAAGGGTCCTTTCAAAATCATTAGATGTTCTAGTGATAATGTTTGGATTAGATCTAATGGGAGGGTTAGAAAAGTAAACAAAAATTTAATAAAACCATATTTTCAGACTTCTGTTGATGATGCCGATGATATTCGGATTTGAAATTAACAGGATAACAACATCAAACGGGATTTATTTTAAGCATACAGGAAACGTCAAAATTATACAAGGAAAGATATCCATCGTTAATAACATAGATTTAAATGATGTGGAAGTACATATTAATAGAATTAGGAACCAAATTTTGTATGTAGATAGGGAATGCACAATCGAAGTAGAAGATTGTAAAAGTTTTTTAGAGAAAGCTAGATTTGATGTAACAAACTTAGAAAAGAATCTCGGTGTTATATATCAACTTTTAGGTATAAAACTAAGGCAGAGGAGAGGTGTATTAATTTTTTTTTTTTTTTTTAATTTAGCGCGCACTAAAGGGGTTGTGACTACCCTTAATATGATATACACAGCACGAGCGATTAGGTAGATTGGTAAGGATTGAAAAGGAGATACCGATGCACATTGGTTTTAAATGTCTGAAGATCCCAATGGGAGGGGAAAATCGGGCTGGGTAGCGCATTCCACATTCGTGTAGTGCGACTAAGGAAAGAATCTCTGTACTTAACAGTACGTCCGAAGTTGGGCTCAAGGGTAAACTGATGGGCATTACGGTTGAATCGTTTAAGGGGAGGAATGCAACTGGCTATTTCACTAGAACACTGTTTATAGATATAGCGGTAAAATAATGATAGACATGAAACATTGCGACGGTGCTCAAGAGATGTAAATGTTTCCGTTATAGTTCTTTCACCTATCATTTTCAGAGCTCTCTTTTGTATTCTATCCAATAGGCTCAAGTGAGTTTTTGGTGCACCTGCCCAAATATGGGAGTTGTACTCAAGTTTTGGACGAATAAAGGCTTTGTAGATCACAGCCAGATCAGAAGGGGAGAAAAATTTCATGCATCGACGGAGGAAACCTAAACACTTAGCAGCGTTTTTGGCTATGTCAAATATGTGGTCGTTCCACAAAAGGTGGTCTGTGACACACATACCGAGTGCTGAAAGCTGTTCAGTTTCCTCTATGCAAGTACCGCTCATGGATAGCGGCATGGGGGCGGGTTCCGCTTTAACGACAGGAGACAGCATTGAGTTTTAGAAGCATTAAATTCTACACGGTTTTTGATTCCCCATGTTCGTCCATTAAAGTTCCGTGATATAACCTGGCAAAATACCTGGTGGGTATTTGGAATATCCTAACCTATGATTCAAAATTTAATGTGAAGGATTCACTTGAGTTCAAATCCAAACTGTAAGGATTAAACATTCAAAATGACGAAGTTTAAGTGTCCTTCGACGTAATCTCTCTTTTTACAAACATTGCACTTAACATGACACTGGAACTAATAAACAAACATTTTGACAAGTTAAAAGAACTTACTTTGATCAAGAAAACTAAATTCCTTGAATTAATATGTTTCTGTATGATTGACAACAACTACCTTGTATATGGCAACAAAATTTATCAACAAAGGGATGGTATACCAATGGGAAACCCAGCTTCACCTATAATAGCGGACATAATTCTTGAGGAGCTTCTTAATAATTGCCTGGAAAAAGTGACGAACAAACCAAAAATATTGACGAAATACGTGGATGATATATTTGCCATTTGTCGAAAGTCCAGATGGTAGAGACATGGACTGTATTTGCATGAGCAACTTACCCTTTCTTTCTTCAGAGAAGCCATACTAATTTGCAAAATAGTTCAATTCTTCAAATTGAATATTTATATTTATTTGTATTTCTTTTGAAAAGAAAATCTAAACCTTTTTCCTGAGATTGTTGATTATTAATAATAAATTTATAAAATTGAACATTGAAACAGTAACAACTCAAAAAGAAAAATATGAAACAAGTAAAAGTATAATCAGTAAAAATAACCATCTCATGCTCCATAGCATTCGCACCCATAACTGCATTTTGCACTTGCCGTTTGGGCACATTCCCCCCTTGATGAGTCAGCAGATTCTTCAATTTGGTCCAACGGCAGCAAAACTAATTTTTGCACTGGGCGCATCATTCGTCGTTTCTTACCAGCAACTCGCAATTCTACGTTTCTAACAAGGCCATCATTTCCAGGAAATGTCCGCGTGATCCGGCCAGTTGCCCAAAAAGTTGGCGGTGCGTTCTCATCCTTGATTAACACCAAATCACCCATCTTTAAATTCTCTCGTGCAGTTTTCCATTTGGGACGTTGCTGCAACTCATTTAAATATGTTTGGTGCCACTGTTTCCAGAATGACTGTGACATATGCTGCGTGATTGCATATCGTCGAAGTGCACTTTTAGGAGTTTCATCAATTCGTTCTCCAAAGAGTTGCTTTAGTGGTCTCCCATTGATCAGATGTCCTGGTGATAAAAAATTTAAATCTTCCGGATCATCAGTAAGCGCTGTGAGTGGCCTTGAATTCAAAATAGCACTTATCTGTGCCAGCAATGTTTGAAAATCACCGCTGGTCAGTTTGCTCTGCCCGACAACTCGACACAAGTGATACTTCATGGCCTTTACCTTTGATTCCCATAGGCCTCCTTGATGTGGAGCAGATGGTGTGATAAAATGCCACTTCACCCTTAATTCTCGCATCTCCTTATACGCGTCCGAATCAATCTGCGACCAGCTGTTCACCATTCGCGCTAATTCCTTTTCAGCTCCGACGAAACATGTTCCATTGTCACTCCACAAATGGGTACAGCTGCCACGAATGCTGGTAAAACGGAGAAATGCCGCCATAAAGGCTGCTGTTGACAAATTTTCAACCAGTTCGATATGAACCGCTTTTGTTGACATACATACAAAAATTGCGACATACTTCTTTTCGATGATTTTGCATCTGCCACCACGTGCCCTTACCTCAAAAGGGCCAGCATAATCAACGCCTGTATTTGAAAATGGTGGACTTTGCCGCACTCGGTCTGCTGGAAGATTCCCCATTAATTGTTCACAAAGTTTCTGACTTTGTCGCACACATGGAATACAACGTGAAATTTGAGTATGTATTGCTCTTCGGAGATTGGTGATCCAAAAGCGTTGCCTCAGAGCTGCCGCCATTGACTGAAAACCGCCATGCAAAGTTTGTTCATGAGCGTCCCGTATCAACAATTGAGCTAGGTGGCTTACATCAGGTAGTATTACAGGATGTTTCTGCTCATATGACAACATTGCATTTTCCAACCTACCACCTACTCGCATGACGTCCTTCTTGTCGATTATCGGATTGAGTCAAATCAATTGACTCTTCTTTGGAATCGCTTCTCCATTTCTTAAGGCGTTTAATTCTGGGCTGAAATAAACTGATTGTTCTTGTTTCACCCAGTAATCTATAGCCTTCTCTTCTTCAGCTTCAGTTATGTCACCAGTTTCTCGTCTAGACTTGTCCTCTCCACGAAGCTTAAGATTGTCTATATACCGCCATAGCCAGGCCGTTCGTCGAATGAGACGACGCCATGACGATGTTCGAGAAAGCATATCACTTTTAGTGTGCTTCAAAGCATTCTCGCCACGCATCTCAAACACAACAACATTGGTGAAGGCCTTTTGGATCGGACGCAGTCTCTTATCGTTGGCCATTTCAAGCCAATTTGACTTCATCTCAGCGTGAATCTCTCTCTGGATAAGCACGGATAATTCTACTCGAGATGCTGGCCACTCGATGCTATCCTTTATCAACCATGCTGGGCCGTTCCACCATATTTTTAATGATCCAAGGTCAGCTGGTGGTACTCCACGACTCAATACGTCCGCTGGATTGTCAGTGGTCGCTACGTGTCGCCATTCGCAGTTATTCGTCAATTTTCGGATCGTTTGAATTCGGTTATGCACAAATGGTTTTAAAGTTTCTGGATCCTTCTCCATCCAGTGCAAAACTATTGATGAATCTGTCCACATTATTGTACGAACAAATTCAAACTTACATGCTTTTCTCACTACTCGCATAAGCTCACTTAGTAACACCACAGCACACAATTCCAACCGTGGTATTGTCAATGTCTTGACTGGTGCCACTCGAGACCGGGAAGTTAGCAGTGTAGAAATTGTTTCGTTTCCATTTTCAACTCTTACATAAACGACAGCCCCATAAGCTACCTCAGATGCGTCAGCAAATCCATGAAGAGCGAATTTATTTGTTGGGGCAATTCCAAGCCAACGTGGAATTCGGATGCGTGTAAGCTCAGGCAATTGAGATTGGAATTGTTTCCATTCATTGCCAATTGTATCCGGTACTTGTGCATCCCAGCCAATTCTTGCCTTCCATATATTTTGCATGATTATCTTCGCCCTGACGATGGCTGGGCCCAAATATCCATTTGGATCGAACAATTGTGCTATCTGACTAAGAATATTTCGCAAGGTCATCGTCTGTTTCTCCTCTGGTGGCTGCGGCTTAAATTTAAAGGTTAGCTCATCGGAAATGGGTAACCATCGCAAGCCAAGCACCGTTGTGTCGTTGAATTCTCCCAACACGACTGCTTCTGTTGACTGCATTGATTGCTTCGGAACTACGTTGACGCCATTTGAGTGCCATTTACTTAACGGGAACCCACCATTGTGAAGAATTGTTGACATCTCGATGCATAGTGTGCGTGCTTCTTCTTCATTATCAGCGCCGGTGATGCCATCGTCCATATAAAAGTCACTCTCTATTACTCGTGCACCTCGTGGGAACTCATCCTGTTGGTCTCGCGCACACTGAATCATCGCGCGAACTGCGCAGTGTGGTGCAGAAGCCATCCCAAAAGTTACTCTTGTCAACCAGTATTCCTTCACGTCAACTTTTGGATCTGGTCGCCAAACTATTCGCTGTACATCCCACTGTTTTTCAATGACCCCTACCTGGAGATACATCTTCTTAACATCGGTCGTTATTCCGATTCTATGTGTGCGAAATCGCAAAATTAAATTGAACAAATCGTCTTGCAATTTTTCTCCAATCATCTGTGCCTCGTTCAAAGAGATGCCGTGGTTTGTCTTACATGATGCATCATAAACAACGCGAAACTTACGCACGACTGCATGGTGTGGGATATAATAGCACCATCCTGTTGGCTCGCGGTCCACTTGGAGCAAATGACCTGCTTCCAACATCTCGTTGATACTAGTAATGTACTTTTCCCGCAATGCTGGTTCACGTTCAAAACGACGCTCTAAAGCATACAGACGTCGCAATGCAATATCACGTGACGATCCTATTTCGTCTATGTCGCTACGAAATGGAATCCCCACGACATACCTGCCAGTTGATGTTCGATAATGATGATCCATGAAAAATTTCTCACACTCCTCCTGTTCCTTCGTTCGCACTCGACACGAGGGAATTTCTTCAACTTCCCAAAATCTATGCATTAACGTTGACAGGTGGTCCTCCTTTGCAAGTGCCAAAGTCACTTGTGCTTCTATTAATGGGCGTACACCACCACCATAAAGTAACCATCCTAGTCGGCTGCTTTGTGCAACGATACCAAGGTCATTAATCGAACTCCTATTATGCAAAATAGTTGCCCAAACACCAGCTCCAAGCAGTATGTCTACCTTTGCTGGTATATGAAACAATGGATCAGCCAATTTATCTCGAATGTCTTTTGGAGCCAGATCGATATTTAAAGGTGATTTGGGTAGTGAGCCAATAGATAATACTGGTACTATAAGCAACTCAATCTCTGCAATTGGATTTTCACTGCAACGCGGCAGCAATTGACAGCATACTTTCCTTGTGATTGGATGCTTTGACACGCTGTTTACTCCCGCAATCCGTATATTGCATTGTATCGTTGGTAGAAACTCCGTCTGCACCACTGACTTAGCGATAAGGTTAACTTGGGACCCAGAATCGCACATTGCTCGGATTGCCTGCGTTGTAAATGGACCGACTCTCAAACGCACCTGAGATGTTGCCAGCAAAGCCAAACTTGTCTTTGGATCTTCGTCTTGCTGATATTTTGTTAACAATAATTTTGAAACAGAGTGATTAGATACAGTGAATTCATTGTATCCATCCAGATGTGTTGGTTGCTATTGCGTTTTTGTTGAGGTATTTGTTTGAATGGTTGAACCTTCAGATTTTGATAGATTGTTAATTGGGCATATAATGCTATTATGCTTTTGTCCTGGACATCGAGGACACGAATGTCGAGGACAGTTGTTCGCTAAATGGTTTGGACTAAAGCATGATTCGCAACGTTTCTTCTGCACGAAATCCCGTCTTTCGTTCATTGACATTGCCTTAAATTCGTCACAATGAAACAGTGCATGGCCAGGGAAATCGCATTTGAAACACTTGCGGTTGTCAGCCGGACGTTTGCGATCAATAAACTGTGCTATTGGGCGTCGAACTTGGCCATTTACTGATTTCGATTGCGATTGGCCTAATATGCGCTGTGTTGTGTTGACTGATGACTTAAGAATGTTGCGTGGATCTTCTTGTGAGCTAGCTGCTATTAGTCGGGGGTTAATTGTTCCCATTTCCAAACTGGCAAGACAATTTGCACGCTGTTCCAAAAATGCAAACATCTCTGTCAATGTGGGTAGCTCATTTATTTGGTGGCGCATTTCCCATTCACGTCTACTTTCTGTGTCCAACAACTGTTCGATTTGATGCATAAATTGATAGTCGACCAACTGCTCTGATGACAGCAATGACATCAAATGCCGATGATTCACTCGTACAGTATCCAAAACCTCCCGCAAATCCTCAAATGATCGTTGACGTACTGGAAGCAACGCATTTATTTCTTGCATATGAGCTCTAATGGTTTGGTGGTTGTTGTCAAACTGTTGTCGCAATGAAGACCATGCCAACAAATAATTATCATCATTTGCAACTGACCATTCACCAACTGCACGTTTAGCTGGGCCTTCGAGAGCATCCAGTAACTTCCTTAAGCGCTGTGCATTTGTAAGATTTGTATTATTGTGTACCTCTTCAATAAATGCATCGCGAAAAGGTGCCCACTTTGCGAAATCTCCACTAAATATCGGCAATTTAAACTGACTTGGCATATCGCTCCACTGAATTCGCAAAACACTGTCTGACTGATTTGTCTGCTGTACTACATGCGGCACCAATTCAGCCAATCGCGATCGCAAAGTTGCTTTGGAAGTGAAGTAAATTTGTTCACCCTGCTCCAGGTATGAACTGCCAGTCACGTTTCCTATTGACAGCCATTGATTACAAGCGTTGTTGTACTCCTCCCAGTAGTTATCGAGCATCTCCAGCTTCGTCTGAATTGCATGCTGATCAGCGTCTAAGAACTCGGTCTGCTGTGTAAAATCTGATATTCGACGAAGAGCAGATAATTTCACTTCACACCAGTTGCACGAGTCCTCAATGCTGGCAGGAGACCTGTGCAATTTTGTTTGTTTGGTGCGACGATTTTGCAGATCAAACGTCAATCTTGCATTATCATCATTCTGGCTCTGTTCAGATACGTCAAAGGGAGCCCACGGCCCTACATACGTCGGCCCCATTGAATTTGCTTCAACGGCAGATTTCGAAACACGCTTGTAACTGCCTTGCAGCTTCGGCTCCGAACGCTGTCTGTTCCTTCCTGTAAAATAATACTTTCATTAGCTTTCATTTATTATGGCCAAGCATCTTCCTAACCAATCTAACATGTTCGTGGTCACGCATATTATGACCCACAAACCATTCTGAATTATGATTGCGATCACGCCAAATGTGATCCACAAGCAATTTTTATTTAGTTATAGCCACGCATATTGTGACTCATAACCTATTTGCCGAATTATGTTTACGGCCACGCCCATTGTGACCCATAAAACACTGTATCTATATAAATATGTACCTATGTACATATGTTTGCGATCACGCCAATTGTGACCCACAAGCAATTCTGTATATGATTATAGCCACGCATATTGTGACTCATAATCCTTGCAGCATTATAGTTATAGCCACGCCAATTGCGACTCATAACCTATTCTGCTCATACATGTTTTCACATACCTGCATTTCCAGCTTGTATGGACTTGACAACCAACTTCTTTCTGCGGAATATTTCCATCAAACTCCTTTTTGGTGGAGAAGAAACTGCTATATCAATCAATCCCCGTTGCCGCTTAAGTTTCTGCAGAAATTGAAATTTCATTAGCATTGTGGTTTACTTAAGAAAGGAACATATAAATTTAACCGTTTTAAATAAATTAAAATTTAAAATCCTAATAGCACCCTTCATACACGGCGGCGTGCCAAATTGCTGCAATAACACTTACTAAACCCCTTTTGACTTCAATCAAATAAAATAGATGTCGTTGATATCTGAACGCGCACCATCTCCAAAGGACCATAGGTACACCGATTCGATCCGGTTCGTTAGGACCATGTCGAAAGTCCAGATGGTAGAGACATGGACTGTATTTGCATGAGCAACTTACCCTTTCTTTCTTCAGAGAAGCCATACTAATTTGCAAAATAGTTCAATTCTTCAAATTGAATATTTATATTTATTTGTATTTCTTTTGAAAAGAAAATCTAAACCTTTTTCCTGAGATTGTTGATTATTAATAATAAATTTATAAAATTGAACATTGAAACAGTAACAACTCAAAAAGAAAAATATGAAACAAGTAAAAGTATAATCAGTAAAAATAACCATCTCATGCTCCATAGCATTCGCACCCATAACTGCATTTTGCACTTGCCGTTTGGGCACACCATTGTTAAAAAAGAAGACGTCGAAAGTACTATTTCATGTTTTAACAATTTTCATAAAAAACTACAATTCACGGTTGAAAAAGAGAAAAACAACAGATTATCCTATCTTGACGCAGTTGTTATCCGAGAAGAAGGACAAATTAATATAAACTGGTTTCAAAAACCAACTTCATCCGGAAGACTAATTAATTTTCATTCTTAACATCCAAAATAGACAATATATAACACAGTTAATAATCTTATAAAAAGAGTACTCTCAATTAGTGACACGAAATTCCATAAAAACAACAAAGAAATAATTAAAAACATATTGCTGAAAAATTCATGAAAACAAAATGACAAATCCACAGGAGAAAGAAAGACAAAATAAAATTTACAAATCATTCACTTAAGTCAAAGATATAGCGCACCGATTCAAAAATGCAAACCTGATAGATACAGACAAATATGAAATTTCAATGAAACCCACAAACACAACTTCACAACTATACACCAACCTTAAAACAAAAATAGACAAAATGGAACAATCTGACTTAATTTACAAAATCAATTGTAATGGAAAACTCGACGCAGGTTGTAACCAGATTTATATAGGAACAACAAAACAAAAGCTTAAAAAAAAGAATTGCCGGACATAAATCAGACATAAAAAACAACCAAACGCAGGAGACAGCACTGGCAACACATTGTCATGCGCACTTTCACTCGCCCAACTTCGATAATGCAAAAATTCTTCAAAGAGAACAAAACAAAACAAAAGAATGATCATCGAATCGCTCCATATAATAAACTCGGGCAACACGATGAATCGACGAACCGACATGGAAGAAGTAAGCCCGCAATATAAACATTTGTTGAAGATGAGGGGAATGCGGAAAAAGCTTTAGCAACGAATGCAATGAAAAATTAATGAAAAAAAGCTTTAATGCAGCTTCTTTTGTTTCTTGTAACTTCACAATTGTACTTTATAGTGTATAGTTCTTTTTCTGTTGTGAAGAAATTGTTATTTTCTGTTAGTGCAACATAAATGTAATACGTGTAAGTTTCTATTAATTATAACGATTGTAAGAATTCATTGTAACTTTATATTTATCAATGCAAAATAGATAATCATTGTTATTCATCTGATGATGTCCATTGACATGGACAAAACGTCATGAAATAATAAATACTTGTTTCATTTTGAACTGAAGCCCATTCATCAACAAAACACAACAACAAAAAAAAAAAAGGTCACCCAATTCCACTAGATAAGTTGATAAGAACAGATCATATGAATTCAGAAGAAGAGAAAAGTATAAAGGATATTATACAAGAATATAGTGACTTATTCTTGTTAGAAGGAGAAAAATTGAGTGCTACTAATGCAATGAAATGTGAAATCAGAACAAAAACTGATGCAGGTCCAATATTCACAAAAACTTACAGGTATCCTAAGATACATGAAGAAGAAGTTCTAAAACAAATAACGAAACTGAAAGATGAAGAATTGATAAGGGACTCGAAAAGTGCTTGGAAATCTCCTCTTTGGATTGTACCAAAGAAAAAGGATAGTTCAGGAAAAATCAAATGGCGTATGGTCATTGATTATAGGAAGTTAAATGATATAACTATTTCTGATAGTTATTCAATTCCAAATATAACAGAGATTTTAGATCAACTTGGTAATGCTAAATACTTTACGACAATTGATTTAACATCCGGGTTCCATCAGATACCTATGGCAGAGAAGGACATAGAGAAAACTGCATTCTCTACTTCTTACGGGCATTATGAATTTGTGCGGATGCCGTTTGGATTGAAAAATGCCCCGAGTATTTTTCAAAGAATGATGAACACAGTGTTATCAGGCTTACAAGGTTGAATGTGTTTTGTATACATGGATGATGTAGTTATTTATGGGAAAGACCTTAATGAAGATAATAATAGGCTTGTTGAAGTTCTTAAGCAACTTAGAAAGGCTAATTTGAAAATTCAAGTCGACAAGAGTGAATTCCTAAGGAAAGAAGAAAGTTACTTAGGACATGTTATAACGGATAAAGGTGTCGAACCAGATCCGAGTACAATTTCAAGTAATATGAAGTTATCTCCCCCAATTAATACTAAAGGTATTAAGTCATTCTTAGGAATGATGGGTTATTATAGGAAATTCATAAAAGATTTCAGTAAAATAGCTTCACCCAGTAATAAATTGCTAAAGAAAAATGTTGATTTTAAATGGGTAAATGAATAACAAATAGCTTTTGAAAAGTTAAAAGAAAGTCTAGCAAACTTCACAACTCTCCAATATCCTGATTTTGATAAACAATTCATTGTTACAACTGACGCTAGTAATAATGGAATAGGAGCCGTCCTCTCACAAGAAATAGGTGATAAAGATTTTCCTATCCAATTTATTAGTAGAACATTAAATAAGTCAGAATTAAATTATAATACCACAGAAAAAGAATGTTTGGGTATAGTATGGGCTATAAAACAATTTCGTTCATATTTGTATGGAAGGAAGTTCATTATCAGAACAGATCATAGACCTTTGCAATGGTTATTTAATGTTAAAGACCCTGGATCTAGATTGATCCGATTGAGGTTGAAGTTAGAAGAATATACTTATATAATAGAATATAAAAAAGGAAAGGATAATTATGTTGCAGTTGAATTAAGTAGAAACGTAAATATTGTCACGAGAAGACAAACGAAAATTAATGAAAAAAAAAAAAAAAGAAAATATGGAAAAAGTTCATAAAGAAGTGGATTTAGAACATTTAAAAGATAATAATAATTCAGAAGAAATTATTAAAGTTACAGATAAAAAGTTACAGATAGAAATAATAAAAGAATATCATGAAAGTATCGTAGGAGGACATGTAGGTCAGAAAGCTACGATAGATAAAATACGAGAGAAATATAAATGGAATAATTTGAATTCAATGGTAAATGAGTATGTAAAGAAATGTAAATGCTGTCAATTGGGAAAAATTGATAGACATCCTACAAAAACTCCAATGCAGGTAGTCTCAAGTCCCGAAGAAGGTTGAGAAAAAGTAAGTTTAGATTTGACGTGTCCATATCCTTTATCAAGAAGTGGAAATTTATATGGTTTAAGTATTCAGGATGACTTAACGGAATTTATTCCAATACCTGATAAGAATGCTGAAACAATAGCCAAGTATTTCACTGAACATTGGATACTTTATTTTGGTATTGCCAAAATAATTTTGGATGGCAACGGAACAGAATTTTGTAATGAATTAATGAAACATCTTTGTCAAGAATTTAAAATTAAACATATCACTACGAGTATATATTATCCACAATCAAACGGCAGTATAGAGAGAGCTCATGGACGATTAAAAGAATATTTGAATACTGTTAATTTTGCTAATGATAACTGGGATGATGCAATATAGTTTGCAAGCTTCAGTTACAATACAACTATTCATAACACTACTGGATATAGTCCACATGAAGTGTTATTTGGCCGAAAAGCCAATAGACCAAGTACTATTGATCCTCTGAAATTAAAAGATATGAGAGATTATGTAGACGAAATTAAAGAGAAATTGTCCTTTATAGAAAATAAAGTGAAAGAAAATACATTGCTATCAAAAGAAAAATCTAAACTTAGATATGACAAGAAAACAAATGAATCTCCTAGATATAAAATCGGAGATAAAATTTTAGTAAAGAATTTTTCAAAAAATAGAAAATTAGAAAAAACATTTAAGGGTCCTTTCAAAATCATTAGATGTTCTAGTGATAATGTTTGGATTAGATCTAATGGGAGGGTTAGAAAAGTAAACAAAGATTTAATAAAACCATATTTTCAGACTTCTGTTGATGATGCCGATGATATTCGGATTTGAAATTAACAGGATAACAACATCAAACGGGATTTATTTTAAGCATACAGGAAACGTCAAAATTATACAAGGAAAGATATCCATCGTTAATAACATAGATTTAAATGATGTGGAAGTACATATTAATAGAATTAGGAACCAAATTTTGTATGTAGATAGGGAATGCACAATCGAAGTAGAAGATTGTAAAAGTTTTTTAGAGAAAGCTAGATTTGATGTAACAAACTTAGAAAAGAATCTCGGTGTTATATATCAACTTTTAGGTATAAAACTAAGGCAGAGGAGAGGTGTATTAAATTTTTTTTTTTTTTTTTAATTTAGCGCGCACTAAAGGGGTTGTGACTACCCTTAATATGATATACACAGCACGAGCGATTAGGTAGATTGGTGGGGATTGAAAAGGAGATACCGATGCACATTGGTTTTAAATGTCTGAAGATCACAATGGGAGGGGAAAGAGCATTCCACATTCGTGTAGTGCGACTAAGGAAAGAATCTCTTTACTTAACAGTACGTCCGAAGTTGGGATCAAGGGTAAACTGATGGGCATTCCTAGAAGCGCGAGTATTACGGTTGAATTGTTTAAGGGGAGGAATGCAACTGGCTATTTCACTAGAACACTGTTTATAGAAATAGCGGTAAAATAATGATAGACATGAAACATTGCGACGGTGCTCAAGAGATGTAAATGTTTCCGTTATAGTTCTTTCACCTATCATTTTCAGAGCTCTCTTTTGTATTCTATCCAATAGGCTCAAGTGAGTTTTTGGTGCACCTGCCCAAATATGGGAGTTGTACTCAAGTTTTGGACGAATAAAGGCTTTGTAGATCACAGCCAGATCAGAAGGGGAGAAAAATTTCTTGCATCGACGGAGGAAACCTAAACACTTAGCAGCGTTTTTGGCTATGTCAAATATGTGGTCGTTCCACAAAAGGTGGTCTGTGACACACATACCGAGTACTGAAAGCTGTTCAGTTTCCTCTATGCAAGTACCGCTCATGGATAGCGGCATGGGGGCGGGTTCCGCTTTAACGACAGGAGACAGCATTGAGTTTTAGAAGCATTAAATTCTACACGGTTTTTGATTCCCCATTGGACAATGCTGTCGAGATCAGAATTTAATGAGCTTATCATACGCTGCCGTTGAAGTTCCACATCTGAAGAACATGGATGTGAATCTAGAAACGAATATGAAAAGCTGAGAGTACTGTCGTCAGCAAAACAGTTTAATGGACTAGAAGTTTCAGATAACAGATCATTTATGAATATTAGGAAGAGGGTCGGAGAAAAAACGGAGCCCTGGGGCACACCAGCATTTATATTGTAAATATCAGACTTGAAACCGTCTAATACAACTTGTATTGATCGGTCCGATAGGTAATTTCTAATCCAACGAAGAAGAGATTCATCAATACCAAATGCACGCATTTTCGATAAGAGAGCTTGATGCCAAACTCTATCAAATGCTTTTGAAATATCAAGTGCAATAATCTTACTTTCGCCAAAACGATGTAAAGATTTGTTCCACTGTTCGGTGAGATATACCATCAGGGGCCTATAACACAGAACAACAAGTAAACTAGTCAACAATTTCTTGTTCAACTACGTTTGTTCAACAAGTGAAGATCATTTCTGTAACACAACAAAAAAAGTAACAATTGTCAATAGCAAAAATTTCCCTCGACTTGTTGAACCAGTTGAATAATTAAGTCTTATATGATGAGTCGTAAAATTCCGCAAGAAAAAAATGTAAGCATTTTGTCTAAGATAAGAGAAAACGAACATATTCTTTTCGGGGCTTTCTCTGATTTATTGACTAAAACCAATAAAAGTGATAAATGGCGGGAGATAATTTTGCTGTCAAAGAGTTTGAACATAGTTCCCGATGGAAAAGATTGGACCTACTTAAGTGATGTTTCTTGTCAAAAATGTAAGAAATATGCCATGGTAAATATAGACAGAAAGAATATATTTCCAAAAAGTAAAACAAAATTTTTGTGAAATCCAGAGTAGATAACACCAAAAATAACAGTACAGCAAGGGTAAATACAGGAAACTTAACTCGTGTGATAATCTCGTATTTGATTTTATAAGTCGAGATCGAGATCCAAACCAATGCAAAGATATTCAAATTTTCTTCTTTACATTAAATACATTAATTTTAAACAAGCTACCCGACCCTTTTACTTGATTAACCCTGACTTGTTGACTTCGAACAAGTTTCCGATCCTCGGTTGAAATTTATCAACGATTCAACAAGTTTATTCTCTCTTTTTTTAACTCTTGTTGTTTCCAGTTACAGAAATGGCGGATTTGTGAAATTTCCCACTTGTTGCATATGCCAAAACAATTGTTATAAATCGCCGAGACTTGTTACGTGTTACACAAATTTTCAACAGTTGTTGAATTTCACTTGTTCAACAAGCACTTTATGTATTGTGTTATAGGCCCCAGATCACCAGTGGACCTATTGCTACGAAAGCCATACTGACGGTCATTAAGAAGCTTTCGTTCTTCGAGATATTTCTTAAGCTGATGATTAATCAGCGTTTCCATGACCTTGGAAAGAAGGGACGTTAGTGCAATTGGTCGATAGTTAGAGGGGGAAGAAGACACGCCTTTTTTTAGGGACAGGCTGGACAAATGCTGTTTTCCATCCACTCGGAAAGAGACCAGTAGAGTAGGACAGATGGAAAAGCTTACGCAGTGGTTTTGCCAGCGTTGAAGAACACCTCTTCAGAACAATGGGAGGGATACTATCCGGGCCAGCGGATTTGTGAATGTCGAGATCTTTCAGAACTCTAGCAACTGCACGAGTGCGAAAGAAGATTTGCCCCATAAAATCGTTTACGCTCTCAAGAACAGGTGGAGTCATATCTTCTTCTGGCAGCGTCGAATTAACAGCAAACTGTGCTGCAAGCAAATTGGCTTTATCGAGTGAGCTGACAAAAGGAGTATCATTGAAGACGAGCGTTGGAACCGAGGACGAGGTGGTATTTCGTACGTTTTTTACAAATGACCAAAAATTTTTACTACCTTTGGGACATTGTAGTATTTTTTGCCGTAATTTTTGATCATGTAAAAATTTGGTTCGTCGAATGTGAACGTTGCAGGTCTTTCTAGCTTGTTGAAACTTTTTCCGGTTTTCCTCTGTAGGGTTGGCTTTATAACAACGGAAGCTTACTTCTCTGATCCTAATAACCTCTTTGCAGCTCGAATCAAACCATGAGTTTTCTCTGGGTTTGATAGATTTTACCCTGTTCGGGATAAAATTTCTCATTCCACAAAGAATTAAGTTTGCAACCATATCTGCGCTGGAATCTACGTCACTATCGAGGAAGCATAGTGACCAGTTAAAGTTCCTGAAGAAAACATTTCGCAGGTTCAGGATTAAAAGTGCTTTTTTTGGCACAATATGAAGAGGTTATTAGAACAACTCAAGACAATATGGATAAAAGCCAACAGGACGAAATAAAAGTAAATATTAGATAGCCTGAATGAAATTAGAATAAGAACACAAGCCATGTAAACCCATTTAGAAATTTTCATTAATGAAATCATTAATGTTGTTTTGTTTATCAGAAAGAATATAGTTCATCCCATAATTATTGAACCCATAAAATTCATACAAATCTTAAAGGAAAGTGAAGAGGGAAATAATTTACTATTTAATTAAGAATTGCAAAATTTTCCAAATATAATGAAAGAAGTTTCATCTTCTATCTATATTAAAGATAAGAGGTTAGTCGTCATACTTTCCGTTCCTGTCTTAAGCCAAGTTCAGGCTGTTATTTTTGAAATGATAAATATACCCTTTAAATTGAATAATCTTTTATACGTTTTAGAATTAAAATATAAATATTTCATTATAACTTAGAATAAGGACGAATTTTTATTAACAAATGAAGAAGAAAATTGTAAAATCATTGATAATTATTATTTGTGTAAAGATATAATATTCAAAAATGCTAGATTTAATGATGATTGTGAACTAAATAATTTCATGCAAAGAAGAAGAACTAATTATAAAACAAGTTTTCGGAAAAATAGAAGTGTTCCATCAGCTAAATATTTGTATGTTCTTACGAAGAAACCAAATTTAAATGTAAATGTAATAATTCATATTATGAAGAAGAGATTTTAAGTGAAATTGGTATTCTAAACATAGAGAATAATTGTAAATTTGAAACTATTGCTACCATTATAAATTTTCAGGACTTTGATTTAATAATTCAAAATAAAGATATCTACCATGATTTTATAGAAGATTGTTGTATTAACGTTAATTTGAATGAAGTAAATTACGATGAAATCAACCTTCCTTAATTAAAGCTTCAAAAGAACTTAAAGATTTAACTTTAGAGATCCGTAATCAAGAAAACTTTGTTAATAAAAAACTTAAAGAAATGCCTCCAAGAACTCAAGGAATAATTATTGGTATTGGAAGCATTATAATGATAATTTTGATTTCATGTTTTGCATATAGATGTTACACTAATAGAATGAGCATTACTCTCTTTAACAAATGTTTTAATAGAAAAACAAAAACTGTACCATCAATCGTAAGGTATAAAAATAAACCTGATGACGATGAAATAAAATTAAATGAAAATCATAAAAATCTACAAGTTGTAATTAATCAGAGAAAATATAACTACGATCTGTAAATATGTATATTAAAAACCAGTTACCTTTATAAGCTACCTAAAATTTATATTAAAAAAAACGCAAAATGTAAATAATGTAACAAAAAAATTTGTTTTCAATTTCTTTTTATTAATAAATTTTCTCTTAGGGGGGGAGGTGTTATGCTGGTCTCGTGTCTTCCCTTCATCCTAGTTTCGGTTCTATATGATTTGAAGTAAAGATAATGAACCTTAGCTTGTCGATGCCTGGGATGGGATAGTCAGTCCAAAAAACTCCCGTCTTAAAAGAACCACTAACTAAATCGTGCTCTTGTATTATTTATTTAAGAGAAGGACGGAAAATTATAACTTGGGTTTTGACGAACTTGTTAACAGCCCAACCAACTTAAAGCAAATTAAACACAGTCAATTTAGTAATATGTTAGGTATTTTTTATATGAGGGGTTTATAATACAAATTCTATATACTACTGAAAGACACCAGCCAAGTAGAAGACTTAGCACTATTCAATTGGTCTTGTTGAATTATTGATTCAAAATAGCTTTTAACGGCCTTTAGTCCATAAAAATTGGCGTTTCGTCCCGGCGATCTCACTTGGACTCATCAGTTGACTAGTGAGGGCCTTGTCAATACGCAATTTTTATTAAGTTCAGTTCAACTTACATGAACTTTTTCCAATTGAATAGTGCTAAGTCTTCTACTTGGCTGATTTATTTCAGTAGTATATAGAATTTTTATTACAAACCCTTCATGTAAAAACAAAGCCTGGCCCTGGGCAAACATTTCCAGCTTAATGATAAAGAATTTTAGTCTGGATATGGTTCACATTGGATTTTTGTCAAAAAGTTCATGTAAGTTGAACTGAACTTAATAAAAATTGCTCACTAGTCAACTGATGAGTCCAAGTGAGATCGCCGGGACCGTTAAAAGATGCCAAAAGATAAGTAAAAGTACTAATATTACTAAATTAAATATTTTTATTTACAATATATGTAGCTGGTATTAAAAATAAATTAATGTTAACTGATTTTTTCCAATTAATTCAAATATATGAAATAATTATATTGATCGAAAGTTTCTTAGAAAAAGAACAACAGAATGAAATTACTAAGTATTTTAAAGGTTTTAATATCAGCTATATTCCTGCAGTAAGAAATAATTTCATGGTAGAGCTAGTGGATGTATTATCTGTGGCATTAAAAAGAGTAAAATTAGTAATTTTGTCAAATTTAGACAAATTAACAGTCAATTAGTTATTCAAATAGATGGTAAGGAGCTGAACAATTTTTTTAAATAATTTAAACTCTTCTAACGTTATGTTAATTGGAGACCTCAACGCTAAAATTGGGCTTTTTCAGAATTCTTATGTGGAGCACTTGAATACTGAATCAAATCTGTTAACAAGTAGAAAGTCTTGGGATATCACTTTGAATAGGAATGGTAGGATCTTAACGGAACTACTGGAGAGTTTTGGTTAATGGGTATTAAATGGTGCAGATGTAGATGGTGAACTTACCTTTATAAGTGGGCAGGGAAGTTCAGTTATTGACATTTGTGCAATCTCTGGTGAATGGATTTTGGCTTGAGATGATTTTGAAGTCTTAGCGCAATCTTTTTTAAACCCATTTTCCAATCCTCGCTTGTACCAGTTTTATCCAAGAATCTCCTGTCGCTGAGGTTAACAACCGGTCAAGGCTCAAATGGCTACCTCAGAAGGCAAATACTTATCAAAATATGTTAGACCGTAACATTGGTTCACTTCCCTCACCTAGTTCTCCTGATATTGATCATGTTTTAGAGAACATTTTAAAAGCAATAAGATCTTCCGCTCCGCAAAATCATCGCAAAAATCAGGTAGTATCACACTGTAGATAACTTAACGGACTTTTCTAAATCCACTTATTTACAAGCAAACAAATTATATAAGCAAGTTTGTGAAAATAAACAGTTAACTTACACAAGAAACTTAGAGAAATGTAAGGACTCAAAAGCTTTCTGGTGTAACGTGAGGGAACTACGCGGTAACTCTCGTTTATCTAGCAGTTCTTTACAAGCCGATATACTAGACCCTCACTTTCGATCTTTGTTGTCAGCTAGCTGCGAACTGATCCTCCCCGAGGTTTCACCTTGACGTGGTGGGGGGGCTTACGTTTGATGTTTCAGCAATCCAGCTGCAATGTCGAACAACTAAGAAACCAAAACAAAACATAGATGTTATCTAAAATAAATATGGAACAAAGTCAACAAAAGAATGAGAATCGAGTGGGGATATACGCTCAAGAGTCAGCAGTAGTCACGGCTGCCGGCGATGGCTTGGCCTCGAAAGAGGATAAGTCGCCAGTGACAAACCATATTTCAACGATAAAAAAAGCTGAAGACAGCATTCCTGTCTGTAGTAGTGGTGCCAAAGAGGTCGATGAGGTTCTCTCTGAGAATCTCATGGACTTCCTTGACTCTGAGGACGGTACTGTCGGGACTGGCGGGGGAGTGATAACGTCGGATGAGGAGAACCTTCTCCTCGAAGATGACTTTCAGTCCTTCGCTAGCCCCGACGCACAGTGGGGCAGAAATGCCTGATTAACGGCGATAATTAAATACAAAACGTTTTCTTGCCTAAACCAAAATATACTTTTCGAAAGGTTTTTTGTATGCTGAATTCGAATCCGAAGTCAAAAAAACTCCACCACTTCAGGTTTTTGAGATCCCGTTATACAGTTTTAAATACGCTTGTTTGGTATTTTTTGGTCTATATATAGAGTGAGGAATTATGATTAACAGAATAAAAAGATGAATTTAATAATTTCCTTATTTTAAACTCAGTTTTAAACATTCTTATATCATTTTTTAGTTCAATGTTCTTACATATCTAAAGTTAAATTTTTTTAAACATTTCAACAGCTACATTTTGATTAAAGACACAAAAATTAGATTTTGAAATGTGTATTTAATATCTGAAAAAAACAAACAAAAATATTTTGTGCACTTGGGTACATATGTTAATGAAAAAAAACATTTCGTTTACCTTGGCTTGATGTAGTTAAGAAATTATTTGTGTAATAGTTACTATTCTGAGTCCGAAAAGTAGTCAATAATTTCAGTCTGCGGTTGAATGTTTAAATCGGGCTCTAAAAACATATCGATAGCTTCAGAATCAAATGGAATTTTTTTTGGAAGGTTTTCTGACTCTCTGGTTGCTAATAAATGGATCCGAAGATATTAACATTCGGTTCATAATATCTGTTAATGTGTCTTGTCTAGATGTTTTTCGACTAAAATACTCTCTGTACATTTTAAAATCCTTATTCCGGGCTTCTAACGCTTCTTCACTCAATTCTCCAATGGGCAATATACTTTGAGAAATTATTTCGTGTCCATGAATAAGAATTTTATGAACTGAAGTGCTCATATAATACCAAGGATACAGCATTACAAACAACTTCGCAGTCTCAAGACAATACATTTTAAATTTTGGAGCGTCAATACTAAATCCACTTGATAAGCACTGCAGAATTATATGAAATTTTTTATCAGATTTTCATCAATACCGGTTATTTCGCTCGATTTTTTATAGTTTTTGAAAAAACGCCTGGCTACATTTCCCGTATTTGTATTGCCATATCCTGGTTTGGGTCGGTCAACTTTTAATCCCAATTCTTTTTCAAATGCCTCTTGAATGCGTGACTTATTTTGAGCCACACAATCTTCTGTCGTTTTCGATTTACGCCATTCTTTCACAGGCAATTTGTAAGCAATGTGAAGCAGGCATTCAAACATTCGGATCCATGCATGAAGAACAGATATTCCAAATGATAAAAACTGTTGATAAATTGGAAGTGATACCATTTTTTTGATATTATTAAAGTCTTTAGATGTTGCCTGGCAAAGATAACATCTCTGAGCAGAACGAACACCACTCAGGCTATTGCATAACTTGCCATCAACCATTGAAACTATCAACTGGTGTTTGACTAAGTACTCTCTATCCTTAACAATTATTTTTGTTGGTTCCAGCTCATCTATCTGCGATTGAATGGATTCGTTCTCTCTGTTGACCAATAAATCCGTTTCCTTCTCGAAAGTTATCTTTATAGGTCTACAGTACCTTGGAGATGACGGACAAGGATTTTTCCATAAAACATTTATATTGTTGGATAGCTTTAATGGTACTAGACAAGTTATAAATACAAATTTATCATCTGTATCAGTTGTATTAACAAATCTTTGATGATATTCGCTGTGCCCAGAGCTTCCATCAAAACCCACTTTAGAATAAAGCGTAAGTTCATTGCTGCTCGCACTATTCAAAACATCTTTCTGCGATGCTGAAATTCTTTCAACAGTGTGATCAAGCAGCTTCTGCATCGGAACTTCGGCTGTTTGTTCACTCACAGTAAGATTTTCTGGATAGCATTTGGTTTTCTCTTTTTGCACAATTTTGTAAGAAGGCAAAACATCGGTTATATATTTTCTTATTGTCTCGTATTGATCCCGCGACAGTTTTGCTTCTATAATCATTGACAAAGTTTGACCAGGAGTTAGCATAAATGTCGAACTTTTTGATGCATCAGGAGGTGGAAGGGACAAGGTTTCTTTTAATAAAACTGCAGTTTTTTTGTCTCCACTAGCTCGAAAATTCATTTGAGCAGCGAAAAGAAGCTCTTCTGCAGATGCATCTCGAAGATCAGCTACTCTTTCGCGTTTTCTTCGCTTACTCAATAGGTCAAAACTAGTCTGAGGGCGTCCAGAGGGTAGTAAATACATTTTAAATTTAACTTTTTCTTGAAGCCAATTTGATTCATTTTTATCAAACACTGATCTTGTACGGTGGCTTTTTTTCCACTTAGATTTCAAATTTAAACTGTATCAATTCTTTTCTTAGCTCTAACAGATGATTTTCAGTACAGTTTGTTCTTGTCATTAAAAATGTCTCAATATCTTCAATTTTCTAAATTTACTGTTATAAAAGATTTCGCAGAGTTCCTGCCTTTTGCAAGAGAAAAATTGCATGTTGAGCCCTTAAACATAATGAAAATGGTTTAATATTTTGCATACTTATGAACACAAAAAATTAAAAAAAAATATTTTAGGCAAACATTTGTTACTTTTAACTTCAGTTTCGAATAAAGAATCCATTTAACCAAGAAAAACACTTTAAATCTAATTTTAATGTTTGCCTAATCAAAAAGTACCGTTATTTAAAAAATGTTTTAGTGTTTTTATAAGGAACTGACATTTTTTTATTTTTTTTTGACAATTTTACTACATAATCGAGTTGAAACTAATGCTATTTAAAAGAACATACCTGATTCAACAAACTCTATGTAAAATTTTTTTATTAACAATAAATTTTCAATATACTTTTTGTATAACAATATAGGCCACTTATTTCGGTTAGTTTAACACAGAACAATATTTTAACTAAACTGTCAACTTTGATGCCGAATGGTACAGTGATGGAACTGACTCACTAAAAAAAAATACTTGAATCATGTGAGGCATAATATCGGTTAATCGACACGGTTATTTTTATTGAAATTTGTTACATATATAAAAAATGACTTCTCGCCGCTTCTGCTTAGGCAAGATCCCACTGTCGACGGCTCGGACGCAGATGTCACTGTGGATGCGAATCCCGCCATAGGACAGAGGACGGATAGAGGCGAATCCTTGGCCAAAACCTTGACAACGTCACATGCCAAAGCAACCTCGACTCCCAAAGGACCTGGATTAAGTGAACCAACCGAAGTCTACGCGTATCGCGCAGGGTGTTCTAACACTAACAAAGCAACCTCGACTCCCAAAGGACCTGGATTAAGTGAACCAACCGAAGTCTGCGCGGATCGCTGCATACCGTCTCCGAAGATCGATGCCCGCATGGGCCAAACCCGATCAAGGAAAAACTGGTGGATCCAAATAAGCAGAACAAGGAAGGGAATCAAGGCCGAGTGTTCAAAAAGACTGAGAATGCTAGGAGAGCCGTGCGAAGGTATGGCCAAACCGATCCCAAAAAGCTGTGTCTGAGAGACTGGAAACGGCTGAGTTGGAACAAATCAGCGACAGACAATAACCAGGGTGTCTCGTCTTCCAAAACGATGAAGGGCAGCAACCCACAGGTGAGGCCGATCTCTGACGACTCGACTCCCCTCCACCCACAGCCAATAAAAAACCTAAGACAACAAATAGCGCAGGTACGTTGGCTGATTTGGTAAAAGAGAGCCTCCAAGCAAAGATAATATAATACAAAGATGTCGCATCCAGTACAAGCAAAGTGAACCCAAAATAAAACCGTCCGTATCTGATATTGGATACGACAACATGTTGCGAAATGTTGCATTGTTCAATTTAAAGGGCGAGAGCGAAAAATCTCTCTGGAAACAATTTAAAATCTCTTCAAAATGCATATCTCAAGGACAAAAATAATGTTTTCGGTGTTTTTATCTTTCGCTTTTTTTTTAGTTTTTTGCTTATTATTTTTTGTGATCATGATGATGGTGGGTATCTGTATAGATAGACATGCAGTAACATTTTTGTTCTTTCATCGCAAATCGCGATCTTCGTAAAAGGTAGCAAGGATTTTCTTTTGGTGTTATTTATTTTTGTGAGGTTGTTTTGTATTCCTTGAGAAATTAAAAAAATCATTTTCATTAATTTATTTAGGTACAGGTGAATTCATAACTTGTGGGGAAAGCTGATTTATTAGTTAGGTAGGTATATATAGGTTGGTGTGAAATGTGTAAGCACTGATTTAATGAATACGTCGGTCGTAACAAGATACATTTTTGCAATGGTTTTATAGGTATGTAGGTAGGTACCTAGGTAATTCTGTTTTTTTTTTTAATTTTTCATTCGTCTCGATCGTTGGCAAGAATTTTTGTTTTTATTCCTTCTGAGAATTTTTGTAGGGCAGAGAGATACATGTATGAAGGAAAGTTTCAATGAAAAGATTTTTTTTAAGGATTTCTCTGTTTTCATGTTTGAGGGTGGAGAATATATTTTTTGTATGGACGGCTGTTTTGGAACAGGTAGATTTAACCCAACTAACAAACTCCCGGAGTTAAGCTCTTCAAATCTGAAACAAAACTCCCATAAGATTCTTTTATATCCTATTGATATACTTAAGAATTAATCTCTTGTTATGAAACTCAAATTCGTCTCATAGCATTTTTATTGTAAGAGCTAAGCATTTTTTAAATTTTAAAGTACTTAAATCCTGTATCTAAATCTATTTAAGTCTTATAAGTATCTCGTTATGAAATTAAAACTCTAAACGTCATTTTTAGTCTTCATAATCCCATAATAATACATCAATGAGACTATTCATAAATAAATTTTTTCAAAGATTCTTATAGGAGCTACGACGCCAGCATTTAATGTCAAACGAACATCGGTTTTAGTTTAATTGAACAGTGCGTTCTTTTTGTTCACAAAACTTGCTTCTGGTCATGTTTCTTATAGGATTTGATTGGTGGTTACATCGTGTCGAGCAAATTTTTTCGGTCGATTTTTGTTCTCTTTGTTTCGATGTGCCTAATTTCGGTTGTGTGGAACTGGTAATAGTGAATTTGATCATACATTTTATAATAACATCACCATTACACCACCGCAATATACTAAACAAAAAGCACTTAGCTCAAACTGACGGTAGTATAATATATAATTGGTGTTAGTAAAAAGAGAAATAAATCTCCCGAAAAATCGATAGCTATAAAATGGTTTTTTTTTAGAAAAATCACTTCAAAATCGTTATTTTGACAAATCATGATCGAAAAAACCTGATTCGTTGTACTAATGGAAATCACCATGAGTACTCCATAATGTTTATGATTTCTTATATTGTTGCTGCACCTCGCTGTCATAATTTTGGAGTGATGAAAATAACACCAAGCTACATCGAATTGACTTTGATTGTGCCTTTATTCCAAAAATTATGAGGTTATAAAGTTGTTCCATTGTTTCAAAATGTAAATAACCTAACACAACTACCAACTTTTTGCTTTCACATTTAAATTTTTTGTAATACATCAATAAAAGTTGGCAATTGCAATGAAAAGGAACGTCCACAGATAAATGCGTTTCGTTTGAAAGTTAAATGTCAAATTTAGGTCGCATAAGAGCGTTTGAGCTCCCATAAGAAGAGTCTTTCTGAGTAAATTTATATTTACTTTTTGAAGTCCCATAAGAGCATTTTAGTTCCCATAAGAAGTACTGTCTCTCAGAGAAAATTTATATTTACTGAGAGCGACACTTCTTACGGGAGCTCTAACATTCTTATGGGACTACAATTTGACGTTTAGCTTTCAAACGAATACATATTTATCTGTGTTGCTTGCCTTTTCATCCAAAGATCTCATAGAGATGTTAATACAAGAGTCAAAGTATCAATAAACAGCAGCCATGTTGCAATATGAATAAAATGTTTCCATTATATTTTGAGGGTTACCGTAGCTTAAAAAAATATATTATAAATAAATTATCGTATTTAGTTTTCCATTCAGACCAAAACTTGTAACAAGTTTTATAGGTCACATTCATTTTATTTTCTCCTATTTGCTGTCGACATTAGTTATATAAAAAATGGATTTGTATAACATACTCGTAAGTATACAGTTACTATGCCAGAGAAGAATGAGCGGGTACATTCTTTTTTGTGTTATGTGTTATGTCATTATTTGAAATTGTGGCAGAATATGAACAACACACAAGTAAAATGGCATCATTAAGAATCAGTTGTTTTTGTCAGTTTTTAATGACAAAAATATTGGAAGATTTCAGAAAATCTTAAAAATTAAAAAATCGACTGACAACGCGTCATATTTTCTGCCACTTTAGATCCAATTTTTGTCATAAGAGCACGATAATGACAATAGTTGAAAACAAATATGGTATGAATGATCGCATTTTGTGAATTGTATAAAAACAGGCTTAGTTATTTTTTTATCCAAAAAAATATTAATGGTAACCCTTTTTTTTATTATAATTAATAACAAAATATTTTAAATATTCATTATTTTGGAAGCGCGTTGTTATTTTTCGAAGCAAAATGTGGAAATTAGTAGATGCAATTTTAAATGCACCAAGAATTTAGCCTACATATGCCATGATTTTCACAAATATAATATGGCGATTAACTTGTGAGATAAATACGAATTCAAGAACTACAGAAACTGGGGGAGGCGGGATACCATGTTACAAAACATAACGAGCCCTTCAACTTTATTCCTCGTCTTCGAATTCGGCCTTTTTAGTCTGCTTGTTTATAATGAATGGCTCATTACTCGTCGATATTCACAAAAATCTAGTAAAAGAAGATACGGAGTCTTTTATAATAAAAATATACCTAGGTACCTATACCGTTTTGGTAAACAACAACGAAAATTGCAATTCCAGTTTTTAAACAAGTAAAAAGACCAACAAAAACATGTTTCGTTTTTTAAAATAAGCATTAGGTGAGTACCTACCATAAGAAAAATTAAATCAATATTCAAGGAAATATAACATCGCCTTAAAAATTTTATCTAAATATTTTGTTTGCCCACAAACACTACCCCCCTCCACCATGAGAAAAGGCGCCTATGTAGGTAGGTACCTTTGTTTAGTAGTAAAAGCTGCTTTTAGATTGCCGTTCGGATATTCATATAGGTATACATATATTCTCCAGCCCCAAATGTGAAAAAAAAAAGAAATCCTTAAAAAATTATTCCTTGAAACCGTTCTTCATATCTATATAAAGGGTGATTTTTTGGCTGGTTTGGTTTTGGCAACACTGGTTTTGACAGCTGACGTGTGTTTAGTACCTTGTGTCACTGTCAAACAGCTTCAGTTTGGTTTGCAATTTAACCATGGATCGTCTTACAAATGAACAACGCTTGCAAATTATTGAATTTTACTATCAAAATTCGTGCTCGGTTCGAAATGTTCATCGCGCGCTGCTTGTGTTCAGCGATGAGGCTCATTTTTGGTTGAATGGGTACGTAAATAAGCAAAATTGCCGCATTTAGAGTGAAGATCAGCCAGAAGCATTGCAACAGCTACCAACGCATCCCGAAAAAGCCACTGTTTGGTGCGGTTTATGGGCCGGCGGCATTATTGGGCCATATTTCTTCAAAGATGATGCGAATCGCTACCGAGCGATGATAACAAACTTTTTTTTGCCCGAAATGGAAGTTCTTGACTTGCATGATATGTGGTTTCAACAAGACGGTGCCACATGCCACACAGCACGCGAAACAATGGCGCAATTGCGAGGCGAGTTTGGTGAACAGTTAATTTCACGTTTCGGGCCGGTCAATTGGCCGCCTAGATCGTGCGATTTGACACCATTAGATTATTTTTTGTCGGGGTATGTCAAGGCTAATGTCTATAGGGACAAGCCCGCTTCGAATGCCGCACTGGAAGCCAACATCCATGCATTCATTCGTGAGATACCGGCCGATATGTGTGAAAGAGTATGCCAAAATTGGACTCAGCGGATGGGCTACCTGAGACGCAGCCGCGGTCAACATTTGCATGAAATTATCTTTAAACATTAAATTGCAAGGTTCAAACTATCGATTCAAATAAATATTTCATTCATTTTTTCGAATTTTTTGTGTTTTTTAAAAAAAAAAAGTTCTAAACCTCTTAAAAAATCACCCATTATGTACATGAATTTCTCTGCCCTACAAAAATCTTCAGAAGGAATAAAAAGAAATTCACCTGTACCTAAAAAAATTAAAATGTGTTTTTTAATTTCTCAAGGAAGACCTACAAAACAACCTCACAAAAATAAATAACACCAAAAGAAAATCCTTGCTACCTTTTACGAAGATCGCGATTTGCGATGAAAGAACAAAAATGTTACTGCATGTCTATCTATACAGATACCCACCATCATCAGTATCACAAAAAATAATAAGCAAAAAACTAAAAAAAAAAGCGAAAGATAAAAACAACGAAAACATTATTTTTGTCCTTGAGATATGCATTTTGAAGAGATTTTAAATTGTTTCCAGAGAGATTTTTCGCTCTCGCCCTTTAAATTGAACAATGCAACATTTCGCAACATGTTGTCGTATCCAATATCAGATACGGACGGTTTTATTTTGGGTTCACTTTGCTTGTACTGGATGCGACATCTTTGTATTATATTATCTTTGCTTCAAGTGGCCGTCATCAATGAAGGGACCCCGGACAGACGGCTAAGTGAAGAGCAGTGGGCTCAAGTGGAGGAAAAGCTACTCGACTGTGTAAACGACGAGGTGCTATCCTCCACCAACATTTTGCCAAGATTCGGGCCTTTGTCGTCGTTTAAGGGTTTCAAAGTGCTCACGTGCCGTGACGTATTTACTCTTAACTGGCTAAGAGCGAAAATCGTCGAAATGAAAGAACTTTTTTCAGGGGCAATGTTAAAAGTTGCTTTTAAAAAAGACCTCCCGACCAGACCCATTAACATTCCGGGCCCACGCATGACGAAAGAACGGCTTGAGAACTTCCTTCGAGGACTCAATTCCGACTTTCCGACTGCAGATTGAAAAGTCATGGAAATGGAAGAGCCCACAAAATCGGGCCAGGAAGCTATTGTCATGCTTAACCATGAGACAATGCCCTTACTTCCATCCAGAGGGTACAAAATTTGTATCGGCATCAATGAGGTTAAGGTGCGACCGCTGACGGTAGCCAACTTACTTAATAAAAATAGAAAAGATGATGAAAGTGCTACAGCAAAACCTCCAGCACAGTAAGTTGGCCTCAGCCACCTTAATCTCTTTCTTGTCGAGAGAAAAAATATGACATCGCCCTGATACAGGAGCCATGGGTCAACATTGGCAACATCTGTGGCCTCAGGTCCAAAGATTATATCCTGTACTTCTATAAAGGGCCTACAGAAGGTAATTACCGTACATGTATAGTGGCGAAAAAACATATAAATCTTTTCCTCCTATCTCCCCATTGTAGCAGAGACATGACAACAGTGAAGTGCGAAAGAAAGCCCCCCCCCCCCCTGATCTTAGCCTCCATATACATGCCAGGTGACGAACCGGGCCCTCCGCCATCAGCGGCATTTGAAGATCTGGTGGCAGCAGCAGGTAAGAACGGATGGGATCTCCTGACAGGCTGCGATACAAATGCCCATCACCTACAGTGGGGGAGCACTGACACAAACGTAAGAGGTGAGTCACTATTTGAATTTATTATTAAAAATAATATATTGATACTAAATAGAAGTAATGAACCAACCTTTATTACCAGAACTAGAAGAGAAGTGCTCGATGTTACCCTTTCCACGAACTCTGATTCTATAGTAATCAGTAACTGGAGATCTCAAGCAATGTGACATTCTCAGACCATAGAATGTTAACATTCCAAATAGAGCATGATGTTGAAAATCAGAAACCCTATCGTAACCCCAGGAAAACAAACTGGGAAGCCTTCAATATAAGATTGGCCTCATCGTTAGGTAACTGTTATAATCAACCTCTGTTAGACCGCTCGGATATTGAAAAACAGGTTAATAAACTAAACCGCATCTATAAACAATGCCTATGAAAGTACATGCCCCAATATCAAAGGAAAGGGTAAGCTTAACCCCGTATGGTGGCCCAAAGAGCTATCCATTCTTAGGAAAAACTCAAGGAGTATTTTCAATAGAGCAAAATACAGTAATGAACCTGTTGACTGGGATCTCTTCAAGATCAGCAAGAACTTATATAAGAACCGAACTACTTATGCCAAAAGAGCAGCCTGGCGAAAATTTTGTACAGACATTGAGTCTACAAATGATGCCGCTAGGCTCAGGAAAGTCATGTCAAAGGTCAACACTCCTCCGGGATTTTTGAAAAAAAAACCATAAAACCTGGAGTGACACCTGCTCAGAAACTTTAGAGTCACTTATGAACACTCACTTCCCAGGATGTGTCATTGATTCATCTCCTTTGGACAGTGAACCGACTATAAGTGCGATCTCTAATATTGGAAACCAAATCGTTGATAGCAGGAAGGTGGCATGGGCCATTGACTCCTTCTCGGCATACAAGTCTGCATGGCCTGATGGCATAATTCCGATTATGCTCCAAAGTTCTAAGGACGTTATTATTCCAATTCTAGTGGATATTGTTAGACAATGTCTGAACATTACCTACATTCCATCTAGTTGGAGAGAAGTCAATGTTATCTTCACTCCGAAAGCAGGCAAGCCCACTCATACTGAAGCGAAAGACTTCAGGCCAATAAGCCTATCCTCCTTTCTTCTTAAGACTTTAGAAAGACTAATAGAAACGCACATTCGCCTAAAACTTAATGTTAGTTTCCTCTCGCAGGCCCAACATCAGAGTTGTAAAGACTGCAGTCTTTTCAGTACTGCAGTTAATTGAATAAAAAAACTTTTTTCCTTAAGTCTTTTAACTTGCCAAAAGAATTTAACTGTAATAGAATAGTCAGCAGTCAGTACTAACATTCCGACTGTGCAGTTAAAAAAAAAGTTAATTTACTTTAAGTTAATTAACTGCAGTACTTTTGACTTGATTTTAGTCTTTTAGTCAGTTGAAAGGCATTTGTACTGCGATGGTTCATCTTTTAGTCAGTAAGTTTTTTAACTGCAGTTAATTAACTGTAAGTCTTTAAACTTTGTTTTTGTTTTTTATCAAAAATATTTCACACTTGTACATCACGCCGTACGCATATAATGCCAAATAAATAATGCAAACATTTTAATTTATTTTCATTGTATCCTGTTGGGTTATAAGTATAAATCTATATTATTTTAGTTCAAAGACTTACAGCTCATGGACTGCAGTTAAAAGACTTACTGACTAAAAGATGAACCATCGCAGTACAAATGACTTTCAACTGACTAAAAGACTAAAATCAAGTCAAAAGTACTGCAGTTAATTAACTTAAAGTTAATTAACTTTTTTTTAACTGCACAGTCCGAATATTAGTACTGACTGCTGACTGTTTGCTTTGCAGTTAAAGTACTTACTCACAGTATTAACTTGCATTCAAAAGCTAAGTTAATTAACTGGGACTGTATTAACTGCAGTACTGAAAAGACTGCAGTCTTTACAACTCTGCCCAACATGCGTATATGAAGGGCAAATCCGTTGAGACGGCACTTCATGAAGTGGTCGGCACGAATGATAAATCAATCCAATTCAAGGAGTTTACCTTGGTAGTATTCCTGGATATAGAAGGGGCCTTTAACAACGTTGAAAATAGTGCAATTCGGCGAGCCCTGGACTCCTTTAATATTGATCCGATGCTTTCAAACTGGATTGACTCGATGCTCCAAACGAGACTTGTAAGTGCAGAACTGGGTCATAGCAAGCTAAAAGTTAGGACATGCAGAGGTACTCCGCAAGGAGGGGTTTTATCCCCCTTGCTTTGGCTTTTAGTCGTTAATGAGATACTAACTAAACTCAGTCTAAGCGGTGTCAAGGTCTTTGCTTATGCTGATGACATCGTGATAATGGCATCAGGTAAATTTATACCTACACTGTGTGAGCTTGTACAAACATCTCTTGACAAGCTCAGTAATTGGGCCAGCAATTGCGGAGTATATGTCAACCCACCAAAGGCAGCGCTACTCCATAAATGGGACTCAGGTCCAGATCACTGGTACGGCAAAATATCTTGGTTTGATATTAGACCGTAAGCTAAACTGGAATGAAAATATTAAAGAACGAGAGAGGAAAGCTTCAATAGCATTCTATACCTGTAGTCGAATTTTTGCAAAAAAGATGGGGTCCCAACCCCAGAACCATTCATTGCTTGTACACAGCCATAATAAGGCCAATACTGAGATACGCATTTCTGGTTTGTTGGCCAGCCCTAGAAAAGGCAGCCAATGTAAAGACTATAACAAAAATTCAGAGGCTTGCATGTATTGGCACTACTAGTGCTATGAAAACTTCTCCTACCGCAGTCCGGGAAACGTTTCTTTCACTAGCCCCACTCGATTTATTTACGAAGGAAGTGGCGGCCAACAGTGCTCTAAGACTCAACCAATGTAAAAACTGGGAAGGAGGGCATTTTGGACATAAAACCATAATGACTTTCATTGACAAGGACACGCAAACGGACTATACTAGACGGCATATTGATTTCAATCCAGTGGCCCTAACAGATGTCCCCTCGAGGGACCTCTGGGCAGCCAACCGGGTCATTAGAATTGATAACGTTTCGGTTTTTACGGATGGTTCCAAGACGGGTGATGGGGTAGGGTCAGGCATCTTCTCAGATAACCCACCCCTTAATAGATCAATAAAACTTCCAGATTTTTGCAGTGTTTTCCAGGCGGAAGTGCTTGCAATTTACGAGGCAGCAAAAATTCTTGCCACTTTTGAATTTGTAAAACATCGACATCTTCATCGATAGCCAGGCGGCAATTAAATCCATTTCTCGGTTGTCACAAAGTCTAAACTGGTAGACTGTTGCCGTAACGAGTTGAAGTTACTCAGTGCATCAAATACAGTTACCCTTCGATGGGTCCCAGGACATTGTGATATATATGGAAATGAAATGGCGGATAAACTGGCCAAAACTGGATCTTCCCTTGATCCAAGCCAAACGGTATACTCCGTTTCTATGCCATTCGCACAAGAAAAAAGCAGAATTCGCAAATGTTTCCTCGATGCCGCAAACGCTAGATGGTCAGCACTTGATACTTGTCGGGTCTCGAGGAATCTATGGCCGAACGTCTCAAAGAAAAAAACAGATACGGCCTGCCGTATAATCACCTAACCTAGCTGCGAACTGCAATCGTTTCACTACGCCTTACCCAATGTAATAGTTGATGAACTTTATTCACCTATAGTTTTGGATGAACTTGAAACGGCTCTTTCTAAAATGAAAAACAAAAAAGCCCCTGGAGACGATGGTATCCCGATAGAGTTTATCAAAAACTCCACTTTGAATTTCAAATACTATCTGCTATTTTTTTATAATTATTTGTTTGAAAATTCATACGTTCCTCAAAGTTTTAATAAAGCCGTTATTATTTCGATTTTTAAAAAAAAGGAGATGCAAGCTTGCCTCAAAATTAAAGGGGTATATCAATCCTTAACTCAATTAGGAAGGTTTTCGCTACAATTTTGTATATGATACTCTCAAATTGGATGGAGTCAAATGAACGAATAAGCAGATTTTAAGCCGGTTTTCGTGCTGGATTCTCGACTGCTGATCACATATTTGCATTGTCAAGCATTGCCACTAAATTAACCCAAAGGAAAAAAAACTGTATGCCTGTTTTATTGATTTCAAGGCACCCTTTGACACTGTCAATCGACAAGCTCTGATTTACAAAATGGCTTCCCTTGGAATATCTAGGAAATTCTTGTTAATATATGAACATTTTCTTTGTGGAACCTATGCAATTGTTGATGATGGGTCTGTGACATCAAATTGATTTGAAACGACTGCAGGTGTTCCTCAGGGATATATGTTTGAGCCCAATATTCTTCGCTTTTTTTATTGATGATATTTGTGACATCTTGCCTGGAGGCGTCAATATTTCGGATTTGCTTATTAAAGTGCTGCTCTACGCGGATGACCTTATCATGTTGGCAGCTAACCCGTCTTTTCTGCAACTCCAAATTAATAAGCTTTAAAGGTACTGCAACACCTGGGACCTGAAGATTAACGCTTTAAAAACGAAAGTTATGGTGTGAACGCATAGAGATAGCGCAAGAATTTAGATATCTGGGGGTGCTGATGTCTGCAAATGTTAGCTTTGCAAAGCATGTACAGGAAAAGAGTAAAGAAGCCAAAATTGCACTTAGCATTATATGCCAAAGCATAGACTTGGGGTCCAAATATCGGGTTTACGAAGCGACTATTAATTTTTGTATGTGCTATGGTGTTCAAGCTTTTGGTTATATGTATTACGAAGATTTTGAACTGATCCAAAGATATTTCTTCAAACGTCTATTTCGCTTACCTAATTCCACGGCAACTTATGCAATCCACGTTGAGTAGGGTATCACACCCTTATACATAAAAAACTTAAAAGCCGATTTTTTTGATAAAAGCTATGAAAAAACCAAGCTTTAGTCAAATCTCTTATGACTTACGTTTGGCGAACGCATTCTTCACCTTTCAAAGAATGGACTACTCTTGCAAGATCCCATGGCCTCCGTTTGGATCTTCTAGAATCTAATGTAGATAGCTGGAATGTGTTATTTGCGAATGTTATATCGGAGGTAGATCAACAAATCTACCTTCAACATTTAAATTGTTCGTCGTCACCGACAACAAGGACTATGTACAGAGACTTAAGTACCCCTTCCAGACTGTTAGTTATTTTAGAAACAAATTCCCTGTTAAAGCTATTTAGCCTTATTGTGAGATATTTCACTTTAAAGTTTTTTTGTTCGCCCGGAATTTTAAAAGCTATTGTGAGTTTCTCCCGAATGAAATTTCGTTCGCCTAGAAAAAAGAAGTGAAAATGATACTACATTCCGCCCGAAATGAATGTTCACAATAAGGGGAATTTTTCGACCATGAAATTTCGGGTGAAACTCACAATAGACGAAAAGTGAAATGTCAAATTTTCCGGGTGGAATGTTGTTCGGGTGAAACTCACAATAAGGCTGATTAGCGCCATCTTTAGAACAAGAGTTTAAATTCTTTAATTAAAATATGTTCCTCATCGTTCCGATCTACCAATCTTGTGTAGCTTTTGTAACCGGTACGACCGTGACGATATTTCCCATTTCATAGCCGTTTGTCCTATCTTGCAGGAGATTCGAAGGCTTCTCTCTAGACCACAACTAATAGGACTCGCAGGGTAGACAAGAGGATTTTGTAATGCTTGAGTAAGCCTTTTTCTATTCAACCTTTTAATCTATTTCGTAAATATAACTTGTTTTCTTTGTTCAATTATTTTCTTTCTCTTTTTCATAACAAAAAATATAGACAAAAAAGAAAAATGTATAGCCAAACTTTATTTTTTTTTATTACCCTTTTATGATAAATTATAAATCTACCATTTCTCTTTTTTCTCTTTTTATGCTATGTTTTATATACATATGAAATGTCAATTTCTGGCAGACGGCAAGTTGCCATAAATTCTTTGTAAAAATATTTTTGTGACCACTTATTTGTAATAAAGAATCAATAATAATAAGAATCATTGCAAATGTAAATAATTTTATGTTTGAGTTATTATTATTATTATTATTATTATTATTATTATTATTATTATTATTATTATTATTATTATTATTATTATTATTATTATTATTATTATTATTATTATTTATGTTTATCGGAATGACTTTTCTGAGGTCAGATAAAATATTTAAATACGTTATTTAATATTATTTTCATTCATCTTAGATATCACCAAAATTGATGGTATTATAGAGTTTTGTATTTAATTTAAGAGAATGGTTGTAAAGTCAAGAAGAAGGAAAATCTATATATAAGGGTAAAATATAAGAACTAGTGTTAACAAGGCATTTGGTAGGGTGGGGCCAATGACTTATGGTATTGAAAATCAATGTTTATTAGATTTGTCAGAAAGTCAGTGTCTATGTTAATATCGGCATGATTTTATTTAGTTTTCTTGAATGATTGTTTATCTTAAAAGAACCCTCTCCACCGACCAGCTTACATGGCCAGCTGGACATGGCCAGCGTAAGCACGGGTACGATTTATTTGCGTGGAGTGCATATTGTGTCCAATTACAACATGATATGTATGTTTCTTGCTGGTTAGCAGCAGTTTAGTAATTCATTGTAAAATGGCTGCGGTTTCGACAAAAAAGATTTTGATAGGGGAAAATAGTTTATTAAAACTAAAAATATTAAGAAATAGGAAAAAAAGGTGATAGACTAAAAACTGTTATTATATTCAAAACTAGATTAATTTATGGCGAGGGGATGAAAGTAAATTCGCCAGTACACGAGAATGACTATAAATACATTCGACTAAATTAAAAAAAAAAATAAATGATTATCACTCATGGCGCTTCTGTAGTGACAACCTCAATCCTTTATCGATTTTTGGCACGATACTGCGAGCAAAATCAAACCAATTTGATTTTAAAACATTGCGTGCGATGAAGGTACTTTGCGTTGTACGCATTTACAGCAATATCGTGTCCACATTGGACATTTCCATGTGTCAACGCAGGTTTGATTTAATAATCTGTCCGTATTTAACGCAACCCGTGTCTACGATCGACACAGCGTTTTAAGCAACCATTTTAGGTCAGAAATCTCTGTTAGGACCATTTACATCTATGTTCTTAAATAAAAGTATACATAAATATTCGTTCAAAATTTGTAATCGATAGAATAGCATTTAGAAAGGGTTTTATTATAATAATATTCAATTTAGCTACTGCCAAGTTTTTCAATTAAAATGAACATAACAGACTAACCAATCTGATGATCAGCCTGTAAGTCGGGAAACAGCTATAACTCCAACCCATGCTATTATTTTTTTCTGCCGATCTACGTCATCGACGCACAAATTGCCCCACATTTTGGTACTTTTAATGATATAAATGTTTGTTTAGAATCCAAATTACAAGTGAATTGCTTTTAAGAAACGGTTTGTAATATTTAATTATTAAATTTGAGTCGAAAAATATTTGTTTTATTAATCTTAAAAAACAAAATTTGTGTGCGTCGATGACGTCATTCTATGTCGAGATGCGCAATGCGCTATCTCGTTTAAATGTATCATGACTCCAACCTATAAAACTCGGTGGTAGGTATCTCAATGTTTGTTGTTTCTCGCAAACCTTTAAATAGAGCTATGATTAAGATCTCAATTTTGTACACCAGAAAATACATTTTTTAGGCGTTAAAATATGGAAGTGACTCTAGAAATGCCAATTATAACAGTTTTGGTTTATAAAAGTACTGTTTATGGGGCCCCGCATAAATAAGTATGTAAGTATAAAAGTTTTGGTTTATAAACGTACTGTTTATGCGGCCCCGCAGGGCCAGGGCCCTCCGCCGGTGGGCATACTTCAGACACCCAGAGTTTTTTTTTCAAGTCTTTTAATGGCGAAAAACTGTTATAACTGTTATAAATTGGCATGTCTCTAGTCTCGTCCCTTTTATAAGGAAGTGACTCTAGACATGCCAATTATAGCAGTTTTAGTTTTTAAAAGTACTGTTTTTGCGACCCCGCAGGGCCAGGCACTCCGCCGGTGGGCATACTTCAGGCACCCAGAGTTTTTTTTTCAAGTCGCGCGAAGCGCGTTAACGCACGCCCACTTTTAATGGCGAAAAACAGTTATAACTGTTATAAATTGACGTCTTTAGTCGCGTGCCACACAGCCCAAGCTACACTCGATGTTTTGCGCCATTTTCAAAAAAAAAAGAAGTTATTTGGCGGACCCAAACCAACTGTTATAATTGGCATGTCCAGTCACTTCCAAAAATTTAATACAAACACCCATAATTATCGGACGGAAGTCGCCCACCTTTGCCTTATGCAAGGTTACCGAATACATGAATTGCATTCGCGCTATACACAAACGATTTTTCATTAACAAGTTCAATGTAAAATGTTCCGAATTCCATAATCGACAGTAGGTACTCTTATGTACAATGTTATAAAAGAAAAAGTATGAAATTTGTCGTCCATAGAAACTTATACTAAACTGACTAATGTTCAGTTTATTTAAAAAAATTTAATACTAATAAAAAAATATTTGCATACCTAGGATAATTTTTAAGTGTTTCAACCGTGTTATGGAATCCTTTTTGCAGTCCTGAATTTTGAGAGTTGACTTCTTGACATCTGCATATGTTTTTTTCGTAAACATTCTGACTTAAAATTTGTAACTTATATAAGCTTAGTAGATACAATAATAATGTGTCTCCATTCTTTTAAAAATAACTTTTTTATTCAGATTTAAAGATACTAACAAAGAAAAGCTATAAATTTTATATTCCACATTTTTTGTTGACGTTTTTGTTATCTTGTACAAAAGTACTTAATATAAATGAAGATGAGTTTCGCACGTTTCACTTTGTTGTTGTAACCACAGATTAGCGACTTGAAGATGAGAATCCACGGAAGCCATTTTTATTTGCCCACAAGCTTCAACTGACAGATATTAGATACAAATTGAGAATGTGTGTATAAAAACCTCACGCATAGACAGTAGGGATCTTCGCACACCTGGTTAAATTGTTGTTGCAATTCACATCTATTCATCGACGCGGGATGAAATTACAAATACAACAATGTAAACAAATAGGTTTTGGAGGGCGAAACGTACGAAAAATTCTCATCTTCATGTGCCTAATCTGTGCTGATCTCTATAATGCACTGCATTGGGCTTTTCGGGAAACAATCTTTGTCTTCTTGTCTTTTCTCCTTCTTGTTTTTACAGTTATAGAATCCTAGTCAGAGGTTAAACAAACAAATACAAACACAATAGAGGTCTTCCAAGATTTGTCTTTGTCTTTTCTCTTTCTAATTTGACATCTAAAAACAACAACAAAAAAAGTCCCTGGTTGGAAAATATTTACATTCTCTTGGCAGTATTAAAAATCCGGTCATTTGATTATTTTTTGTATTTGGAACTGAAAACTTAAATTTGCTATCGAATTACCTATTAATTAGTGTTTAAACATTTTTGTGAACATTTTTTCAAGTTTTTGATACAAAAAAACTAATTTTATTACATATAAATCACTATTATTAAACACCCGACTTTTTTCCCTCGCGTTTGTGCCTTCGGCATTTGCTTTTGTTTTCCAACCAGGGAGAGCTGTCAGATTGTTTTCTTTTTTTTATTTCACCGACACTTCTGACATTTGTTGGCAGAGATCCATAGCGAATGATCTTTTCAGCGATTCTTATTATTCGCAGTTTTTTTTGATAAAAATATATGTTTTTTAATATTAATGGATTCTTAAATTTAAGTGTAATAACATTTATTCAATAGTTTGAAACGTGTTTGTGAGAAAAAACAAGCATTACCCGTCAGATTCACAGGAACAAATTTAATGAAATAACTAAAATTTTGAAGTGTTAACACGTTTTTAACCTTGGAAGTAGAATTTTGATCTTTTAGTTATTATAAGCAATAGTTTAAACAGAAAACTTTGCTTTTACAATAATATTTTGAGCCAATTTAGAGATCACAAATCACTTTGCTATTATTTGAGCCATTGAAAGACGATGTTCTCATTGCACTAACACAATGGCTGATATGTGGGTTAAACAAACTCTTTCATTGGGTTAGTGCAATATGAACATGGCTCGAATAATAACAAAGTGATTTATGAATTCTAAATTGGCTCAAAATATTATTGTAAAAGAAAAGTTTTATGTTTAAACTATTGCTTATAATAATAAAAAGATCAAAGTTCTATTACGAATGTTAAAATCATGTTAACACTTCAAAATTATAGTTATTTTATTAAATTTGTTCTTGTGAATCTGACTCCACTTCGGAAAACTTTTCGTATAAGGTATTTTTCTTGGTAGTTCTTGTTTTTGTTCACACAAAGACGTTTCTAACTTTTGAATAAATGTTATTAAACTGAAATTTAAGCAAACTTATATTTTAAACAGCGAATAATAAAAATCACTGAAAAAATCATTCGCTGTTGTATGTTTTTATTTGTTTGTTTCACTGATCTCTATAATACACTGGATCACAGATTAGCCACATGAAGATGAGAATCCCCGTCAGCCATTTTAATTTGCCCACAAGCTTGAACTGGCAGTTATCAGATAAAAAATGAGAATGTGTATAAAAATCTCACACATAGACAGGAGGGATCTTCACACACCTGGTTAAATTGTTGTTGCAATTCACATCTATTCATCGACGCGGGAAAAAATTACAAATACAACAATGTAAACAAATGGGTTTTGGAGGGTGAAACGTATGAAACATTCTCATCTTCATATGACTAATCTGTGCTGGATAGTGTTATGCGTGATCCGATTAAAAACAACTTGACTCGTTTGATATTAAATGGGGACCATAGATACACCATATAAAGATGACAATCTTTCGTACGTTTCACCCTCCAAAACCCATTTGTTTACATTGTTGTATTTGTAATTCCATCCCGTGTCGATGAATAAATGTGAATTGCAACAAAAATTTAATGGGGTGGGTTTGTTCTGTTTTGCTAGATCGACCATTTTGTATGTGCAAATAACGCAGCCATCTTTAAAAAAATTCCAACTCACCAGTTTTTCACCATGAAAATGAGGGATGTTAGGTGGGATATCGGGTCTATGTTAATATCGGCATGATTTTATTTAGTTTTCTTGAATGATTGTTTATCTTAAAAGAACCCTCTCCACCGACCAGCTTACATGGCCAGCTGGACATGGCCAGCGTAAGCACGGGTACGATTTATTTGCGTGGAGTGCATATTGTGTCCAATTACAACATGATATGTATGTTTCTTGCTGGTTAGCAGCAGTTTAGTAATTCATTGTAAAATGGCTGCGGTTTCGACAAAAAAGATTTTGATAGGGGAAAATAGTTTATTAAAACTAAAAATATTAAGAAATAGGAAAAAAAGGTGATAGACTAGATCGGGATATCGGGTTGTGTTGAAAGAAACACAAATTTAATGATGCTAAGTCCGATATTACACGACGACTTTGGAGTAATGAAACTTCTTTAAACTTTTTTTGAAAATTCATCTTCTGAGTGGTGCGCTGCTACACATTGATTTTTAAATCTTGGCTCAAATTTGGAGTTTTCCTTTAGTTGGATTGGTTATTAAAATTTTCAATGCTCTCTATATACATATATGTATTTATATTAACAACCATACAGGTATACATGTGCAATCTACAAACAACAGAAAAAAATGAAGCGACTTGTTTAATAAACAAGGAATACAATAAGAAATGTCAAAAATCAGTGGCCAAACATGACCCACTCTTTATTTAAAAAGAAGCATTTCAAATTTTCGTGAATGACACCATGTTTGGCCTATATTCTTTTACTCTCATAATGACATTTTGCTGAACTGTGTTTTCTGTCTGAAACGTCAAGTCATCCATAATGCAATTAAGTGGTTAAAAGTGAGAAAACAAATAGTTTGTTCAATAGCCGTGTTTTTTTGCAAGCCCCGAGGAAATCGATCGAAAAAAACGACGTCTTGTCCTGCAATTTACATGTTAAATGCAACAACAACTAATCCCCTTCGGGCTTAACTTACTTAACGGTTACTGTGTTACCCGCGTGAATTGCATACTTGTTATCGATTGTTTGTATGGAAACTCCATTTTGTTTCTGTAATGGCGTTGTTAATCCCCGATGTCGTTTTTTCCAAAAAAATCTCCCCGGGCATGCAAAAAAACACGGCTATTGTCAATTTTCACAGCACAGAGTGATATAAATTGATTAAAAGAAAACTTAACATTTCACTTCCCTCATTCATCAATCAGAAAAAAAAGTCAAAAAATAAGCACCATCCGCCAAATTGTTTTTTGCATCCAACCACTTACGAATGAGCGGTCGATGAGCGCTCTTCACGTCCGAATGCAAAAGTTCACGAAAACTAGACGAACAGTACCACATCGCAATTATGGGCAAAACATATGAATTCTTTGTATTCACTCGGTTTCGTACCAATTTATTTTTTTTCGACTAATTTCCTCCGGGCTTGCAATAAAACACGCCTAAAATTGTCTTACGACAGCTGCGTTGATTTTCTGATTTCTCTTTCTTATATTATTGTTTTTTTTCATCATATTCACTGTTTGTTTCAATAAATTGAGATTAAAAAACAAAAGACATTCGAATATACTTAAATCGATTATAAATTTTCACTTTCAAAATTTGTTTCCACAAACTTACCCATATAAGGTCGCGTTAGCACTTGATAACTCGTTGCTGAATTTATTATACTTTTTGAACATACTCATACGCATTTTGGTGGTGAATGGAGGAATTCTGTCTATGTGTGCAAATAAACGGTGGTGAATGGACGAATTCTGCATATATGTGCGTATTTCTCCTGAATTTCCCCTGAATTAGCTTGTTGGCAAACTCGGATGACAGCCGAGATTATTATCTTTATATGGTGTATCTATGATGGGGACTGACTATTTATTCTCTCTTGAGATTGTCTCAACCATGCAACTCCTCATCAAGATTCCTTTATTCTTTTTATAAACAAACATCTGCATAGCAAGCATAATGTGCACACAAAAATGATTGTATACAAATGATATTTATCGCGATGATTTATGACGACCAAAAACACTCTATATGAAGATACCAATCTCGGCTGTCATCCGAGTTTGCCTACAGGCTCATATAGGGCAAATTCAGGAGAAACACGCACACATATGCAGTAAGCGACATTCACCACGCTTTATTTGCACAAACATGCAGTAAGCGTACATTCACCACCAAAATGTCGGTTATTTTCGAGTTTCAATGGGTATGTTCAAAAAGTATAATAAAAGGAGCAACGAGTTATCAAGTGCTAACCCAACCTTATAAGGATAAGTTTGTGGAAACAAATTGAACGTGAAAATTTATAATCAATTTAAGTATATTCGATTGTCTTTTGTCATTATTTGTTTTGTTTCTGCGATTGTTTGCTATTGTATTTCGCTCTCGAATTATTGAAACAGACTGACTGACAAAAAAAAACGAATGAGAAATCAGAGAATCAACGCAACTGTTGTAAGACAACTTTAGGCGTGTGTTTTTGCAGGAAGTGACTAGACATGCCAATTATAACAGTTTTTTTTTTATAAAATTACTGTTTATGCGGCCCCGTAGGTCCAGGGTCCTCCGCCGGTGGGCATAATTCAAGCACCTAAAGTTTTTTTTTAAGTAGTGCGAAGCGCGTAAACGTACGCCCGCTTTTAATGGCCAACAATTGTTATAACTATTATAAATTGGCATGTCTCTAGTCTCGTCCTTTTTGCAAGCCTGGAGGAAATTGATCGAAAAAAAACTATGTCGCGTCGGGGCTGAATTTACATGTTAAATGCAACAACAACTAATCCAATCCCAGGCATAGCTAAGAGCACATAATTTTCGGGGCTAAACTGTTTTAACGGTGTGAATTGCATATGTAATCAATAGTTTTCATGGAAACTCCATTTTTTTCTATGATGGCGTCGATAGATAATCCCCAATATCATTTCTTTTTAACCAAATCCCTCCAGGCTTGCAAAAAAAAAACACGGCTTTTAAGAGCATTAAGGCTCTTCAAAACCAAAGCGGATACTTCAGAACGACGACGAAACTTTCGCCTGTCTTAATTTATTTACATGGAGATTAATGGGAGCACCCACACTGGCGCGATGAGAATCTTCGAATACTATTCAGTCGTCGCATATTCGCGCGAATGTTTCGCGTTGGTTTGGGACAGCTTTTATGCTATGAATATGCGAAACCAATAGAAAACTATCGATGACCGAAATTTCAATGTTTAAATTCTAACTTATCACGTTATTTATTTTATTACCGACATTTCGGTGAAATGCCAAAGATTTAAAAATCATTGTGTAACAGGGAACTACTCGCAGCATGAATTTTCAAAGAAACATTTAAAGAAGTTTCATCACGTGAAATTCGTAGTGTAATAGCAGACTTAACACCATTAAATTCGTGTTTATTCAACCCATCCCGATATCCCACCTAACATCCGCCATTTTCATGGTGAAAAGCTGGTGAGTTGAAATTTTTTTAAAGATGGCTGCGTTATTTGCACATACAAAATGGTTGTTTTGGCAAAACAGAACAATCATCATCGTCGGCTCGACAACCGGGGTCCGGTCCAGGCCTCCTTCAACAAGTCTCTCCACCCATCCCGGTCTCGAGCCGCCGCCATCCAGTTGCGCACCCCAAGGCTCCGGGCGTCCTGGTCTACGCCATCTCTCCAGCGCAAGCATGGTCTACCACGCTGTCGTCTACCATAGAATGTACCACAAAGAACTTTCCGAGCAGGTTCCTCTTCGCTCATGCGAGCTAGGTGCCCTGCCCACCGGAGTCTACCGAGCTTAATTTTTGTCACGATATCTGCTTCAAGGTAGATTGCGTACAATTCATGATTGTACCGTATCCGGAATCGTCCTTCCTCACATATGGGGCCAACAATTCTCCTTAAGACTTTTCTCTCGAACGCGGCTAAGAGGTCGGAGTGCCTTTTGCTAAGCACCCAAGTCTCGGATCCATATGTGAGTACTGGCAGGACCATGGTCCTGTACAGCAGCAAAACTGTTATGGTGAGATTTCTGGATTTGAAGAGCTTTGACAGACTATATTAGGCTCTGTTGGATTTGAGAAGCCGCCCGCGTATTTCTTCTTCTATATTGTTATCGGCTGCTACTATTGACCCAAGCTATTTAAAGGATTGCACCACTTCAAATTCGTGCTCCGCTACCTTGATTGTTTGACCAACTGTTCCTCTCGCATTCGACGCCACCATGTACTTTGTTTTACCTTCACTAATGTGCAGCCCCAGATTTTGTGCCGCCTGCTCGATCTGGATGAAGGAATCATGTACAGCTTGCTCAGTTCTTCCGATGATGTCGATGTCGTCTGCGTAAGCCAGTATCTGGCTGGACCTGTTGACGATGGTCCCTCTTGTTGCCGTGCCAGAGTCACGGATTGCTTTCTCCAACGCCAGGTTGAAAAGGAGGCAGGCCAAACCATCCCCTTGTCGGAGTCCATTAAAGATATTGATTGGTTTGGATAGCAATCCGGCTATTTTTACTTGGCTTGTTACGTTGGTCATGGTCAACCTACATAGTCGTGTCAATTTATTTGGGATGCCAAATTCTCTCATGGCTTTGTAAAGTTCTACCCTGGCTATGCTATCGTAGGCGGCCTTAAAGTCTATAAACAGGTGGTATGTTGGGATGTTAAATTCTAGACATTTTGCCATCGCCTGCCTAAGGGTAAAGATCTGATCAGTTGTTGATTTGCCTGGAATGAAACCACACTGATATTGTCCGATGATGGTTTTAGCGTATGGGGTTATCCGGTCTTGTAGGATAGAGGAGAGTATCTTATAGGCGGTACTCAACAACGTGATACCTCTATAATTGCTGCACGTTGTGACATCTCCCTTCTTATGTATGGGGCAAATTATACCTTTTCGCCAGTCTTCTGGAATTTCTTCATGCTCCCACACGTGCACTATAATCTCATGAATTGCTTGACGTAAAGCTGGCCCACCGTGTTGAAATAGTTCGGCTGGTATACCATCGGCTCCCGGGGCTTTGTTTTTCTTTAGCCGGCCTATAGCCTTCTCAACCTCTTCTATGCTTGGTGGCGGCAACATAGGGTACTCTTCTTGAAGTAGTGGAGCCTCCACTTCTGCAGTGAGCTGACCATTTAGCAATTCATTGAAGTACACTTCCCATCGCTCCAGTATGCTTTGAGGATCGGTGATCAGATTTCCCTCTCCGTCCTTGCAGTATGTGCAGCGTGGTGTGTACTGCGTCATGTTTCGGACGGATTGGTAGAACTTCCGCGCCTGGTGCGGACCTCGCTCTCGGCTTTTCTCTATTTCACAGATTATGTTCTTCTCCCAGGCTGATTTTTTCTGTTTGTGAAGCCGTTTTTCAATTCTTCTGAGATCTTTATATTCGTCTTCGCGTGCCCGCGTTCTATGAGATTGTTGCATTGCTCGGTACGCAACATTCTTACGTTCAGTCGCTAGCTTGCATTCATCATCAAACCAGTCGTTCCGATTTCTACGACTGCTGCCTAAGATGGAGTTGGCAGTACTAATGACAGTATTCTTAAGGCGTGTCCACTTCTCATCTACGCCCAGCATACTGTCTCCAGGACTTACTCTACCCAGTTCTAGGGCGAGTCCTAACGCATTACCAAAGGTGTTACTGGTGTTTTCATTGCGCAGAGCAGCCGTGTTGATTCGAACCTGATCGGCGGATGCAATACGTCTTCGCAAGGCAATCCGTCCTCGGAAAACCATACCAACAAGATAGTGATCCGAGTCGATATTGGCACCTCGGTACGTTCGTACCGTCAAGTTCGAGTAGTGGTGACGGTCTATCAACACGTGGTCAATTTGGTTACGAGTGACTCCATCAGGTGATACCCAGGTGGCTTTGTAGATATCTTTACGCGGGAACCTGGTACTCGCAACGACCATGTTTTTCGATGCTGCCAATTCTAAGACTCGAAGTCCATTGTCATTAGTGTTCTCATGCAAACTATGGGTGCCTGCGTAATGCCTGAATACCTGCTCCCACCCCGTTAAATTGTTGTTGCAATTCACATCTCTTCATGGACACAAAACGAAATAACAAAAACAACAATGTAAACAAAAGGGTTTTGGAGGGTGATACGTACGAAAGATTGGCATCTTCATATAGAGTGTTTTTGGTTTCCCCACTGATCTCTATAATACGCTGGATACACTGATCTCTATAATACACTGGATAGCGTATTCATACAAACAAAATGACTCCAATTGAAGATTGTTATACGGTGCGCTTGGCACCAGGTTTGTATAACAGTATAACTTCTTTTTGTCAAAGTGGCTGAACACATTACACGCGAGTCATGGCGCGCGTCCTTATCTTACATTGTTAAAATACATAAAATTTCGTTATAGAACGGTGTTCACATTGGACTGTCTCCTTCGACTTTTTTTCGCGTCTCTGTACTTTATCTCACTCACACTTCATGGTGAGAAAATGATGGCGAAGAAAGTAAGGATTTTTTGCTTGAGATTGTTCATTTTTTTGGCGTTTTCTTTTGTGATATCTGTTCTCTCTGTCTGTACCTTATCTTTGGCACTTAAATCCTACGGAATCCAATTTTTTTAATTGAAAGCATTTTCCTAATAAGATTTATATTTTGTAAGTAAAATGTTTCTAATTAATCCTTCAACAAGCAAAGATTTTTGTTTTGTTTTAACGACTGCTAAACGTCAGAATGAGTCGGATGTGTGTCACATTAGGTTTTGTGTCTGTAGCCACAAACGCGATTCTGGGAGTTAAATAGTAGGTGACATTTCTTGCAAATTTGCACAAATTGTTACTGAATTGTAATTTTTTGTTGTTTGGCTAAACGCACATTTTTTTTTGTTTTGCATCTAATTATTTACTAAAATAAGTTTGTACTTAATCTTATAAAAGGGACATGGTAAATTAAATGCAGTTTGAAATATTTGGGGTGCTTTCATAAATGCATGGTTGCGAAAGTCTTACAAATGGATAACTTTCATAAATGCAAATGATAAGTGTCAGATTTTCATAAAAGCAAACCGCAAATATTTGCAGCGCAAATGTGCAACTATAAAAACTCACATGCAATCTGAATTTCTTTATTAAAGAAAGAGATAGGTATATAGTATAAACGACTTCCTGACGCCAATCAGAAAAAGTGTTCATAAATGCAGCGTAAAACACATGCACAAATATTTTGTATGAAGTTAATTTGATTGCAATTGATTGCATGTAAATAAAGCAACCATGAATTTATGAAAACACCCTTGTTCTGAATTTGAAGGACCATTATTTTTTTGTGTTCAAATTCCTGTCAAATAGAACTCACACCATCATACACAAAAATAAGCCATCTGAAATGGTTGAAAGAAATTCGACACAAGTTTTAATAATCACGCTCATGTGAACGCGTGCCCTGCCGCGTGTCCTGACGCGCGTACTGTGTTCAACCAGTGAACTGAAAAATGTACGTCAAATTACTTCTTTTTTTTTAAAGAAAGACGTCAAAAGGTGCGCTTGGCACCAGAATGTCATCTTCAATTGGAGTCAAAAAAAAACTGTTATAATTAAAGGGAATCCACTATCCAGTGTATTATAGAGATCAGTGGCTGGATAGCGCATTCATATAAAGAAGTTGACTCCAATCATTGTAAAGGGTTTTCCAATAAGAGGTGTTATTTTGATATTCAAAGAAAAATGGCCTTTTTTGAGATAAATGATCGGATGTTTATTTCATTATAAAGAAGAAGGTATGCCGTTAATAATGGAACACAACATCAGCCAAATGGCCGCCACGACCACGCTTACAGGACCATATCCTTTTCATGAAATTTTCCATAACCAAATCGCAAAGTGGCTGCCCTATGTCCTCGATAGCCTCACGAATTCCATCTTTGAGGTCTTGAATCGACGCTGGGCTGTTGGCGTAGACGTTATCTTTCACGTGGCCCCAAAGGAAGAAGTCGCAAGGTGTTAAATCACAAGATCTCGGTGGCCAATTGTGATCACCTCTTCGAGAGATAACACGGTCCGGAAACTTTTCCCGTAAAAGATCGATGGTTTCATTGCTTGTGTGGCACGTAGCGCCGTCTTGTTGAAAGTAAACGTTGTCCAGATCAATACCATCCAATTCCGGCCATAAAAAATCATTAATCATCTCTCGATAGCGCAATCCATTGACCGTAACTGTTGCTCCAGCCTCATTTTCGAAAAAGTAAGGTCCAATGACCCCGCCGGACCATAAACCGCACCAAACAGTCACGCGTTGAGGATGGAGAGGCTTTTCAACAATAACTGTTGGGTTTTCCGAGCCCCAGATGCGACAGTTTTGCTTGTTGACGTAGCCTCCGAGGTGGAAATGGGCCTCATCAGTCAAGATGATTTTTCGATGAAATTCCGGATCATTTTCATGCATTTCAAGGACCCAATCAGCAAAGAAACGACGTTGTTGATGATCAGCCGGCTTGAGTTCTTGTGTAAACTGAACTTTATAAGCCTTAAGACCCAAGTTTTTATGCAAAATACGGTGTAATGACGTTTGTGGAATGCCTAATTCCAAAGAACGACGAGGAATGGACAAACCTGGGTTTTCTTCAACACTTTGGGCTACAACAGCAATATTCTCAGTTGTTCTTGAGCGACGTGCACGGGTTTTATTCTTCACATCACTAACTTGTCCCAACAGCTCGAATTTGTCCACCAATTTCTGTATTGCGGTCCGACAAGGTGCTTCACGACGACCCAAAAATGTTTTAGTTTTACGAACCGTCTCTGCCAAATTTTCACCATTTTTATAGTGAATTTTAATAATTTCAATGCGTTGTTGAAGCGTGTATCGTTCCATTTTTATTAATGGCGTAGTTTCTACTTGTCAAATGTCAAAAAATGACAGCTTCAAAAGTGACAGCTACCGAAATAGCGGGCTATTCAAAATAACACCTCTTATTGGAAAACCCTTTATATAAAATCTATAGTACTATCATGATGACGAACGACCGACGCGCTACCATACGGCCACACATAAAGCTAATGTTGCTAACAATTGTTGCAAATTAAAGTGGAGACTTCGAATTCTCCCACAAAGGAGAATAGTTTTTTAATACAAAAATGAGAGCCCACTAAATTTATGAAAGTTAGAGGGAGGCAGGAAGTAACAATTTTGTGGTTTTTTGTTTTATGAATGGGATTTGGTTTTTCTGCAGAGGAAGGGGTTGTTTTTGCTTTTATCATTTCTTATAGAAAGGGGAAAATGTTTTTTTTTTTGTTTTTTGGGTATAGGAAGAACGAAAATAAATATTGTTCAAAAGAAGGCTTGATTTTTTGGCTTTTGCCTTTTGCCTGTGACGTAGTGTGGGAATAGAGGAAATGTATAATATGCATGCAAATTATTCAAACTCGGTTACCACTAAGAATAATAATGTTGTTGTAAATGAATACTTTTTGACTGAATTGTATGGCGAAGGATGTTATAGGCCTTTGTAGGTAGGTATTCCGTTGAGATTTAAGTTAAGTAAATACATAGGTATAAATATATTAGAAAGGCTCTATTTAAGGTTTTTTTGTGATATCAGGTTAAATCAGGTTAGCATCTAGGTAGGTATATATGGAAAGGTATTGACAGATGATTGTTCGTTATGTTGTAAAATTCAAAAACTAACCATCAGATTGAGCTGAAACTTAGAAAATGCAATTGTTGAT